>LR738711.1:652057747-652176742 GCA_902687465.1 Secale cereale
TGGGCCCCCCGGGCCTCCGCTGATGCCCCCCTTTGGCATATATTTAACACGCGTCCCGAAACCCTCGAGACGGGAACCCTTTTTCGCGATCTCATCTCTGTTCCGCCGCCGCCGCGCTTCCAAAATCGGGAGCACCAGGAGAACTCTTCCCGGAACCCTGCCGGAGGGGAGGATCACCACCGGGAGCCTCTCCACCACCATGGACGCCTCCCGGATGAGTTGTGAGTAGTCTCCCTTGGACCATGGGTCCATGACAAGTAGCTATGTGATGTTCTCCTTCCTTCTTGTGCGTCACTAATTAGATCTCGTGAGCTGCCCTACATGATCGAGGCACATATGTAATCCTTATGCTGTTGCTATGTTGAGTTTGCTGGGATCCGATGGATTGTGAGATTATGTTCAGATTGTGTTTGAGTAATATATTTGATCTACCTCTTTTATATTTATGTTCGTAAGTAATTCTTGCATGTTCTCCGTTGCTATTTATTGCTTTGACCAAGTAGTAGGTAGTGACTCCAAGAGGGAACGTTATGCTTGATTGTGGGTTCATGCCCCTCGATGACTAGCTTGAGTGACAGAAACATGAGTCTAGGGGATGTGCTGTTGCCACAAGGGGGAAAACAACGGTGCTTGTGCCCGCGGGTGCAAGGATTGTTTACTTTACGCAAAGTTCTTTTAATGCAGTTGTCTGTTGCTTTGAGTTTACACTATGGGTGAGACTCGCAACTTAATACCAGCGAGATGTTCTGGATAGATATCTCAAGGTGGATGATTAGTAGTAGATGCAGATGGATTTCGGTCTACTTGCCTTGGCGTACCGCCCATGCTTTGAACCTCTACCTTTCTTGTAACATAGTTAGCATTGGTTTGCGCACATAATTCCGTCAATTGCCCAGCTGTAATTCGTTTACCTCACATAGCTGTTTTATCGTCTTTTGGGAGAGAGACATCACTAGTGAACATCATGGGACCCCGGTCCATATTACCATCACTGATCACATCCGCTATTTACTTTCTGTTTTACTTACTATTTGCAGCAATACCCATCACTATTATCACTTGTGTTTGATCCTTTGTAAACTACAAGGCCGGAGGGATTGACAACCTCTCTGTACTCGTTGGGAGCAAAGTTATTTGTATCTGTGTGCAGGTCCACGTGGATTGCTAATATCTGGCGCCGTTAGCAGTTGACACCTTCTTATTGAAACTGGGAGTCTCAGGGGAAATCGATCCTTGGTATCTTTGCCAAGGAAAAACTTCCGCTACACTGCATCTCAAACCTTCCACTTGGGGTAACCAATGAGGGGCGAGAAGCCATCACCCGCGTCGCACTACGCAAGCGCCGCCCCCGCTACAGCCAGCCACAGCCGCCGCTGCCTCATCGCGACGCCGCCGCCCCGTGCTGTGACCTCGTGCTCACCACCGTCCCGCCTACCGCCGCACTCCGTCCGCGCACCGCGACTCCTCCTGCCGCTGCCGACCTCTCCCCGCCGCCGGGCCTTGCCCCGCCACGGCCGCCGCTCCGCCTCCCCCCTCTCCAGGTGCCTGCCGACCGCCGCTCCGCCTCCCCCCTCTCCAGCTGCCTGTCGTCCCGCCGCTCCGGCCGCCGGGCCGGCGCCGTGGCCACTTGCCTCGTCCCGCCGCTCCGTGCGGGCGAGCGCCTGCGCCCGACGCCCTGGCACCCGCGCCCATTACCGGCCCGCTAAGGACCCCTATGGCCCTATGACAAAGGGACCCCATGCCCCAGAACGGTTTAAAAAAGAAGAGAAGAAAATAATAATAATAATAATAATAATAAATAATAATAATAAATACTAAAAGTTTTAATTAATTAATTACTTAATTAACTTAATTAATTCTATTTAGAATAACCTAAACACTAATTAACTTAATTAACTGTTAATTAACTAAAACAGGCAATGACACGCGGGACCCACACGTCAGTTTGACCCAGTCAACTCCCTGTTGTCTGCTGACGTCATGCTGACGTCAGCATACACTATTCTGGATAATGTTGGTTTATTTAATAATTAATAAATTAGAAAATGATTTAAAACTTTAAAAATTTATATAAAATAATCCGTAACTCAGATGAAAATACTTTATATATGAAAGTTGCTCAGAATTTCGAGACGAATCCGAATACGCAGACCGTTCGCCAACCACACGTCCCTAGCATACCAAACCTGCAACTTTCCCCTTCCGTTTCATCCGCCCGAAAACGCGAAACACTGGGAATACTTTCCCGGATGTTTCCCCCCTTCGCCGGTATCACCCGGTACTGCATTAGGACACACCTAGCACCGTTACATGTCATGTCATGCATCGTCATGCATCTATTTGCATTGTATTCATTGTTTCTTCCCCCTCTTCTCTCCGGTAGACTACGAGACCGACGTTGCTGCTGCCCCGATCGACTACGGTATTGACAACCCCACCTTTGTTGCCGAGCTTACAAGCAAGCCCCCCCCTAGATCAACCTGATATCGCCTATTCTTCTCTCTACTGCTTGCATTAGAGTAGTGTAGCATGTTACTGCTTTCGATACTCCTATTCTGCTGCATAGCCTATCATTGTTGCTACAACTGTTGACACCTTTACCTGCAATCCTAAATGCTTAGTATAGGATTCTAGTATTCCATTAGTGGCCCTACACCCTTGTCCGTCTGCCCTGCTATTCTATCGGGCCGTGATCACTTGGGTGTGATCACGGGTATATACTACATACACTTATACATGATACATGTTGTGACCAAAGTCGGGTCGGCTTGTTGAGTTCCCGCGGTTGATTCACGGATTGGGGGCTGAAAGGACATACTTTACCGATGGCCCTCTGTGTGGATCTATGTGGTGGAGCGACAGGGCAGGTTGAGACACCCAGTCGAGAGGTGGCCTGGCCTTGGTCGTTGTCCGCGGTTATTTCATAATAACACGCTTAACGAGTTTGGATATTTGATGTGAGCCTGACCGTTGGCCTACACGCACTAACCAGCTACGTGGGAACAGTTATGGGCACTCGACGTCGTGGTATCAGCCGAAGCCTTCTTGGCGTCAGCGGCTTAGCGGCGCGCGCCGGGTTGGACCGCGTAATGTAACTTCCTTAGTAATGGAGGTTGCTAGGTCTACTCACCGGCCGCCCTCACAACGTGCAGGTGTGCATTGGGCGATGGGCCCAGACCCCTGTGTGCTTAGGACTTAGACCGGCATGCTGACCTCTTTGTTGTTCTTAGGTAGGGCTGTGACGTGTTGATCTTCCGAGGCCGGGCATGACCCTGGAAAGTGTGTCCGGTCAAATGGGATCGAGCGTGCTGGGTTATGTGGTGCACCCCTGTAGGGAAGTTAATCTATTTGAATAGCCGTGTCCCTCGGTAAAAGGACGACCCGGAGTTGTATTCCGACCTTATGACAACTAGAACCGGATACTTGTTGAAACACACCCAGATGAGTTCCAGATATAACTCGGTGGTTGCTCTCTCACAGGGTGATGTGCAGGAGGATCGCCGAGTAGGATTATGCTATTCAATGATACTTGGTGAACTTACCATCTGTTCTCTTCTATTGCTGCAAGATGGAGGCTGCCAGAAGTGTAGTCTTCATTTGGATTAGATATCCCCCCTCCTATTCTGGCTTGCTGCAGTTCAGTCCACCGATACTACTCGTATCATTGTTACAATTGCATATGTAGTATAGATCCTTGCTTGCGAGTACTTTGGATGAGTAGTCACGGTTGCTTTGTTCCACCTTTCCCCCCTTCTGTTCCTTCTTCTCGAATGATGCAACCAGATGGTGGAGCCCAGGAGCCAGATGCCACCCACGACGACTCCTAGTACACCGGAGGTGACTACTACTACGTGCAGTCTGCCGACGACGACGAGGAGTAGTTTAGGAGGATCCCAGGCAGGAGGCCTGCTCCTCTTTCGATCTGTATCCCAGTTTGTGCTAGCCATCTTATGGCACCTTGTTTAACTTTATGTCTATACTCATATATTTGTTGCTTCCGTTGACTCGTCTAGGATCGAGCACTTGTATTCGAGCCTTCGAGGCCCCTGGCTTGTAATATGAAGCTCGTATGACTTATTTTACTTTTAGAGTTGTGTTGTGATATCTTCCAGTGAGTCCCTGATCTTGGTCGTACACATTTGCGTGCATGATTAGTGTACGGACAAATCGGGGGCGTCACAACAAGCTGGTTATGTACAAACCCTAGGCCCCTCATGTGCATATATAAACTGGAGGGTTTAGTTCGTAGAGGCTAGAGAATCATAACATTCTCATAGGCTAGACTTTAGGGTTTAGACATTACAATCGCGAGGTAGATCAACTCTTGTAACCATATTCATCCAGATTAATATAGTAGGAAGTAGGGTTTTATCTCGATTGAGAGGGCCTGAACCTGGGTAAACATCGTGTCCCCAACCTCCTGTTACCATCGATCCTCATGTGCATAGTTCGGGACCCCCTACCCGAGATTTGCCGGTTTTGACACTGACATGGGTGCTTTCATTGAGAGTTCCACTATGCCGTCGACGGAAGGACCGATGGATCACTTCGTCAACCACGACGGCACCATCGAGGAAACTTACCCTCTCGGGCATCTTTTTGTGTTCGGCGACTTCATGCTCTTTGACAACACAGAGGACCACCTCGAGTAGATTGAGAGCTACGCCCCTAGCCATCAGGTCAAGTTTGGAAGCTTGAACTACATTGCTGATGTCCGCGGAGACTTGATATTCAACGGATTCGAGCCCATGGCGATCGCTCCCTGCCACCACAATGAACATGACCTAATTAACTCTGTCATCGGACCACCTCCAGGAGATAGCACATGTAACCGTTCCAACCCTAGACCCGGAACAGATCGCATCACCCGAAGATGGGAAGCTCAACCCCGCCGCAGAAGACACAGACTCAACGACTCTAGAGCCGCACACAGGCCCAACTCTGAGCGAGGTCTGTGTTACTGGAACTCTGGACTCGTCTTTGGCTGCGGGTTCCGAACCATGTGCATCTGCCCCCCTCAAGCTTGATCAGGCGTCTATCGTCGAATTCAGCGATGCGGACATCTTCCGGCACTCACCTTTGGGCGATGTGCTAAATTCGTTAAAATCTCTCTCCTTAGTTGGGGACACACAACCGAATTATATCCGGTTCGAACTGGAGGCTGATGATGGAGAATTTTGCCCCCACCCACCACCCACTTGGTAGCCACGGTCGAAGATCTAACTGATTTACTTGACTACGCTTTCGAAGACTTCAAAGGGATGGACCTCGAAGCCGAAGAAGATCTAGACCAAAACTGGCCCGTAACCGGGCGATGGACAACTACGTCCTCATATGACGTGTATATGGTGGATACACCTAAGGAGAAGGAGGGCGACGGCGAAAACGATCCCGCAAAGGACAAGCCTGTCGATGAACCTCCCAAGCGTCAGCGTTAGAAGCGCCGAACTAAATCTCGTAAAGGAAAATATAGCAACACTATCACTAATGATGTGACAATCCAGAGCAAGTCGAAGACCCCGCGGATCCAGCGATAGAGCAGGACGAGCGAGAGGACAGCGAACAGAGTCCGAAACCGCTGTCCGATGACAGCGATGCCGAAGACAACAATTATGAACCTGTCTCTGGAGAGGATGTTAGCCCGGGCGACGACGAGTACATCACCCCAGAAGAACCCTTAGAACAAAAGCGCTTCCATCGGAGGCTTATTGCCACCGCGAGGAGCCTGAAAAAGTAGCAGAGACGGCTTCGAGCCGCACATGATACGCTCAACGATAGATGGAACGAAGTGTTGGACGCTGAGCAAAAATATGGCAATCGCCAAACCAAAGGCTATCCTAAACGTAAACTGCTGCCCGAATTCGACGACGAGGCCACTACGCCTAGACCGCCAAAGAATAACACCGCTGACAAGCCGGACTGTCGTGGAATTGTCACGACAGATGTCCTAGTGTGAGGACTTAGTCGTGAGGCCAACGCAGCTATGTAGTAGCTTGAGAGGGGTTGAGCGGAATCGAGAGACACAACACAAGACAAGGATTTAGACAGCTTCGGGCCCCGGGAAACATCATCAGGTAATAGCCCTACATGTTGTTTGAGGCTAGATCTCATTATGATCCCCATGGAGTCGCCGGTAAACCGGCTCTCCTTTAGTTGTGTCTAGCCCTAAAGAATATGGCGCCTCTAACTTGTGAGAACTTGTCCCTCTTTGGGGAGCCCTGCCCCTCCTTATATATGTTGAAGGGGCGGGTTACATGACTAGTCCTAGTAGGATTAGGATTACTCTATTAAAAGTGGAGTCCTAGTCTTGCTTCCTTTGTAGGAGAATATTCCTTGTGCTTTCCTCATAAACCGGCCCACCATAACATGAACCGGCCTTCTGTGCCTTGGGCCCTGTCATCCGTCAGCCGCCCGTCGGGTTACCAGTGAATCATAAAAACCGTCTGATCAGGGCGGGACGCCAGTGAATCGCCAAGTGTAAACCGTCTCAAGTAAACCACAAAGTCCGCCTGGGTTATATCTCCGGCCGGGTCATACCACGGGGTATATCCCCGACATTAGCCCCCAGTTTAGCTTGGATTTATCCATGGTAAACTTATGCTGCAAAATAAACACAAGAACAAATTTCACAGGTTGTGCTCCGGATTAAGAATTCTTGTAAACCGGCACCTGACCATCCTTAAATCCTTGTCCTTTCCTTCTTCTAGAAAATCTGGGTCAACAGACCAGCTTCATAATCAACTTGCTTGCATAAGAAATATTGTACATCAATAATCCATTTGAGTCGGCCTTCAATGCTTTGACAAAAATATTGGTCTTTAAAATATTCAACTGATATCCAGCCGGCTTGAAGATGTAGAACTTGCCGGTTTATGATTACCAAAATTGCCAGGTTATAAAAACTGATGATCCCGGGCCATGCTGTTTACAGATGCCTGGTTATGATTGTTGCCAACGCCGTGTCCTACAATTAATCTTCCTGATTTGCCCAAAACTGAGAATTTGAAGATGTTCCTCCTTTATATGCATATTACCTGTAGCCCCTAAGTCTTAAGAGGAGAACATAGTGATAGCTTAAGACTTGTTTCAATATAAATGTTGCAACCTTGAAGAAATCCAGATTGTTCATCCCAGTCACTAGTAAGAACTGAATACTCCATATTATGTAGCCCTCAAGTGCCGGGTTGTCATGCTTACAACCACCTGGGACTTGTAATTGCCTGATACTCAAAAACTTCAACCAGTGTAGTCCCCAAGGGCCGGGTCATTATGCAATAATGAGCAGGGACTTTGTATATACTTCATTGAAAATAACATTATATAATGTAACTCCCGTCATGGGGCTTGAACCCACGTCCACAAGGTTAAGAGCCTTGTGCTTTACCAACTGAGTAGTGGATCCTTCAATATAATGGATTAAGACTTATGTATCTTGAATTGTTGACAGGAGCAATTGACAGCCCCCAAGGGCCGGCTCATTACGATGTGATGAGTCGGGACTTCAATAAAGTTAGTAAAAAAATGACCTTGCATTATCCCCCAAGTGCCATGGTGCATGCTGGCAGTGACATGGGACTTGCGTATTGTATGTAATCTCAATTTGAATAATGTAGCCCCCCAAGTGCCATGGTGCATGCTGGCAGTGACATGGGACTTGCGTATTGTATGTAATCTCAATTTGAATAATGTAGCCCCCCAAGTGCCGGGTCGTAAGCCCGCAGCGACTCAGGACTATTCCTTTCATTATAGAATAAATCATACCCATTGATAAAATAATATCCATTGCACTGAAGCGACTTTAAAAACCTCAATCATTATATTGGTTATTGATAACCATGATAAAAATCCATCCATGTTGGCTATTTAAAGATTTGAATAATATAACCCGGTTTGAAAACTGGTTCGAGTGATATATGATCACACTGTTGGTTTTACCAAGCCAGTGTAGTAAAGGTGATAACCCAAAATTTAAACACTGGTAATTATCATAGATTGCCTGTTTATAAACAAAACCAGGCCGGGTTAATAAACACCGGTCATTATCTTATCTCATACTGGCGACTTATAGTCGAAAGCCAGGCCGGGTTAATAAACACCAGTCATTATCTTATTTCATACTGGTGACTTATAGTCAAAAGCCAGGCCGGGTTAATAAACACCGGTCATTATAACTGATCATGTACTGACAACTTGTAGTTGAAAGCCAAGCCGGGTTAATGAACACCGGTTTACTTGATGGTGGTGACTTGTAGTCAACCACTAGGCCGAATCGATAGATATCAGATGAATACTAAAATATCATTAAAGGATAAAAAACTTGGCAAACAAAAGCATACCAAAAACTTGTAGTCGAGGCTTTTTACAAGCTGCCAGGCTCCAAATTCGAGGCTTTTCATGGGCTGCCAGGCCGCTGAGTTAAACCATTTTACAAAGCCTGTTAAGATGGTCCTCAATCCTTAGCCAATCGTCGTTTTAACGTTGACAAGTTCAGGGACTGTTATAAGATTGACTTGTCAATCGTTCGACGGGTCATACCAGGTTTACCTGGGCGGAGTGACTTACTTGATGCAGGCAGGTTAACCCGGGGTTTTAGGTGTATACACCAGGCTTCCAAGTCGTGGCTTGATAGTCTATTACAAGGGCCTTAAAAGCTCTTTGTTGCTATGCAACAAGAGCCCCCAAGTAACATTTTGAGCTTTGCTCAGCGGATGCCTATGTTTGAGTTGTGTTGTGCATCAAACTCTCTTTTGCCCCTTATGATAATGTTGGCTTGATAGCCGGATAACCGAAGTAACTAGAGCTGTGCTCTTATGATAATATTGGCTTGATAGCCGGATTAATAGGGTAGTCAGAACTTCGCTTTATAAACAGAAGCCCCCATGTGATATATTTCTGAGCTGTGCCCGCCGGGCGCCTATGTTTGCGTTGTGCTGTGCAACAAACTCTCTTTGGTCCCTTTAATTTTTCCTGAGAACTCGAACTTGCGAGAGATTATTCTTTTGAACCGGAAATTCTTAAACCGGATATTGAGAGCTTCAAAGCTTTGTGGGAGACATCTTTCCCTTGAACCGGATCTTAAACCGGAATCTCCATTTTCAGCCGGAATTTTTCTGATGGCCTTTAAACTCGAACATGCGAGAGATTAATTCTTTTTTGAACCGGAGATTCATAAACCAGATTTGAGAGGTTCAGAGCTTGGTAGGAGATAGATTTCCCTTGATCCGGATTGTAAACCAGATAATTGAGAGCTTTAGTAAGACTGATGTCCTGTGCAAAATTTGCTGAGTCATGTCATCGTAGCCCCCGAGTCTTAAGACGACTCGAGGAGTTGTCTTGAGACTCTCCATATTTGACCATAGCATAAGGTGTCCATCATTGTTGTTGACAGTGCGATATGAATCCATAGAAAATTGAGGTGGCTGCGGCGGGTTATCAGTGATCCCATATGAGCCGTATCAGCAACTCGGCCAATGGTTCCTTCCAATTGGCAATTTGAAGTTTAACCAAACTGTAGTGGCGGCGACTTGTGCGCCTGCCCATTGAGCCACCCAGTGCAGACGGCGGTTGATAGTATATGATAATTTGCCTCCATTTTGCCGAAAGAAAACCGGGCTACCCAAGCTGTGACTTGCTCATACTCAATAAACATCTCATGCAGACAGGTGCGGTCCGGTATGTTGATGTAGACCAGGCCGCAAGAGACGAACGGTAAAGACGACTGCAACATCAGAGGCGACATAGATAAATGAGTCGGCCACAGTGTTGTAAGCCGGTGCAGTCTGGTGAACCGGCTGCGGGGGCGGACGGGTGAGTTGTTTGCGGCGTTGTAAACCAGTGCAGACGGGTGAGTTGGCCTTTAAATTTGCACCAATATGGCAGTTTAGGGTCCTGCATTAGATAACTTTGTAGACCGAAGTAATTGCTCTTTTAAAGAAGGCGATATATAATATAAAAATATACTGGATGGATTTCACCTGATATGTTAGACCAGAAATTATCCACCATGGAGTCGATGATCACCACGGTGAAGCCGAAGTCAACCACGGTTGAGCCGGCCGCGGGAGCAAACAGATGAATCAGCTGCGAGGTTGTAATCCGGTGCGGACGAACAAGTTGTCCTCCGTGTTGTAAACCGGTGCGAAAGCGTGAGCCGCCTCGAGGGCAGATGAGCGAGTCGTCCGTGACATTGTAAAACGGCGCCGGCGGGTGAGTCGGCCAAGACATTGTAAGCCGGCGCGAGAGTCCGTTGAGGAAGGACGACCACCTATGCTGAATGATGTTGGTGTGCCTCCATCTCCGCGGTATAATACCACTTTGTAATGAATAATTCTCCTGCATATAAAATACAGCAGGGCAAAGTAGTTTTGCTAGGATGAATTAATATGTGCTTAAAAATAAATAGGGTAAATAGCACCTGGTATTTTGTCGGATGAGCGCAGACATTGATAATGCATAGCCCACTGGGACTCCTGCTCCTTTATTATTGGCAGACTAGTCTTCGAATCATCATATATGCATGCATGCATGCATGCATGCACTGTTCCATCTGTTCCATCATCCTCTAGCTGAATTCCCAATCTTCCTTTGTTTTATACTAGCGAGAAAAAATCACACCAGCAGGGGCGCTTTGGCACAACGACGGAGGTGATTGGCAGTGGCAAAGCAGTGTGGGGGTGATTCGAAGCGCCGTTGGGACAGAGGCGCAAGGCGGAGGCGATTCAACGCAGCAGGCACTGCGCCGCGGGCATGCGGTGGAGGGGGCGGCTTTAGGCCACGATTCAGGCGACGGCGGCCTGATGCGGAACCGCCGAAGTGGGCGGCTCGGCTTCGAGGCCGCTCGGGGCGGCTGCTGAGGCAGATGGGCGGTGGCGGCGATTTGGCGTACGGCGGCTCAAGGCGAAGTAAACCAGGGCGAAGGCAGCCGGGCGTATGACAGCGAGGCCGTGGAAGCGACCAGGAGGCCCGCAGAAAACCACAACAGCAAGCCAGAGTGGAGACCGGTGGTGGCTCATTCGTGAGGTCGAGGCGGCTCACACGGCAGCGCAACGGCTTTAGTAGCGGAAGCAGAGACGAGCCCGGGGCCGCGGTCGAGCCAGCGCTGGAGTCCAGCAACCAGTGTGCACTCGCGGGTCGACGACGCGGACGAATCGGACGGGTCAAGTCCGAACGGCTTAAGGCGGCACTATAGCAGAGGCGACACGGATGGCCGGCGGCTGAGGTCTGACGGCAACTCTCCGGTGGCGGCTTGATGCGGGATGGTCCGACGGGCGACCTGGTGGCTCACGGTGCTGGGCAGAGCAAGGCGGCCGGCGGCTTGTGGCGCAGACTGTCAGCGCGGGAGGCGGCCAACAGCTCAAGTTACGGTTGGAGGAGTGTCGAGGCGGCTGATGGTTCAAGATGGAGATGCAACCCGGAGCTGCGGCGGGCGGCCGAGGACGACTAGGAGCAGAAGAATCGACAGTGACTCAGAGCAAATCCAAACGAAGGCGAGGCCGAGACGGACAAGCGCAGCCGTGACAGTGGCTCGGAGCAACAAAGGCAGAAAACAGATCCGCAGAGCCGGTACCGAGGAGTAGCAGAACCGAAGGTGGAGCCATGGAACCAGTGCGAAGGACGTCGGAGACGGCCAGAGCGGCCACCCGGTCCGGGCGCGCGGCTATGGAGATGAGAGTACGCGGCCGGCTTAAGGCCACTCCAGCGAGGCGCAGTGGCCCAAAGCGGAGGTAGTCCGGTGGGTCGAGGCCGGTTTGATTGTCCGTGTCTTCTTCCAAGTCGTGGCCTTCCCTTCCTTTTTTTAAGCAGATCGGATTAAACAATTTTTGCAACCGGCCACCGGCTTCCGTCCACAGATGGTATAAAGAATCAGAACCGTACTAGGATTAGTACTAGTCAGATTTGAGATTTTGATCACGTGAACTACTACTCGAAGTAGTATTTTTCCTTCGATCTTCACTCCATGTTTGTAGTAGTAGCAGCAACAGCATACACTGATATGCTTCGGGTCTTAATGCATGTGTATACATCCATATGTACGAGCGCCCGAATGATTACGCGTGCGCGTTTGTGCTATTGGTGACCCGGCGATTTAATGCATTGGCACAACAACGAAGATCGATTTTCTCTTGGTCCCCATGTATCACAGATCGCGACGACGGGTGCGCAAACACAACCCTAGTTTCCCTTGATCTCAAACTTGTATACATCGAATCCAAAGTTAATCATGTTGCTGATCACAAAACAACAAATTTGTCGGCTCTTCTTCATCTGATGAATTGCGAGCTCATCGGTCCCTACGAGAGATCCTCCAAGAACTTAACACCACCGTGCGCGGGCCCCACGGTGGGCGCCAACTGTCATGGAATTGTCGCGGTAGATGTCCTAGTGTGAGGACTTAGTCGTGAGGCCAACGCATCTATGTAGTAGCTTGAGAGGGGTTGAGCGGAATTGAGAGACGCAACACAAGACAAGGATTTAGACAGCTTCGGACCCTGGGAAACATCATCCGGTAATAGCCCTACATGCTGTTTGAGGCTCGATCTCATTATGATCCTCATGGAGTCGCCGGTAAACCGGCTCTCCTTTAGTTGTGTCTAGCCCTAAAGAATATGGCGCCTCTAACTTGTGAGAATTTGTCCCTCTTTGGGGAGCCCTGCCCCTCCTTATATATGTTGAAGGGGCGGGTTACATGACTAGTCCTAGTAGGATTAGGATTACTCTATTACAAGTGGAGTCCTAGTCTTGCTTCCTTTGTAGGAGAATATTCCTTGTTCTTTCCTCATAAACCGGCCCACCATAACATGAACCGGCATTCTGGGCCTTGGGCCTTGTCATCCGTCAGCCGCCCGCCGGGTTACCAGTGAATCATAAAAACCGTCTGGTCAGGGCGGGACGCTAGTGAATCGCCAAGTGTAAACCGTCTCAAGTAAACAGCCAGGTCCGGCCGGGTTATATCTCCGGCCGGGTCATACCGCGGGGTATATCCCCGACACGGACCGACCACCTCGTGGACGGGATAGAGTGGCTAGCAACGGCGCACACAAGCCCGCACCCCCACCCTGTAAAGGGAAGGAGGATGCTGCTCAGGCTCGGAAACACGATCTGCGCAAGGACCTAAACAAAAAGGCTGGCAAGACCCGATCCATCTACGGATCCAGGGACCGTGCTCCCACACGGGACAACGGCTATCAAACAAATCACGCTGGTCATGTACCAGTTCAAGGTCAATACCGAACATCACAACCATCGGACATACGCCATGACATAGCAAAATACAGGGGTGCCGCACACCCTCTGTGCTTCGCCGATGAGGTGCTGGATCATGACTTTCCAGAAGGGTTTAAACCCGTAAATATCGAGGCGTATGATGGAACGACTGATCCTGCCGTCTGGATAGAAGACTTCATTCTTCACATCCACATGGCTCGCGGAGATGATCTCCATGCCACTAAATACTTACCCCTCAAGTTGAAAGGACTAGCTCGGCACTGGCTAAACAGCCTCCCAGAGAACTCCATTGGGAGTTGGGAAGAACTCGAGGATGCTTTTCGGGCCAATTTTCAAGGGACCTATGTCCGGCCCCCGGATGCCGACGATCTAAGTCACATCATCCAACAACCCGGGGAATCAAACCGCAAGCTTTGGAATCGGTTTCTCACTAGGAAGAACCAAATCGTCGACTGTCCGGATGCCGAAGCCTTAGCGGCCTTCAAGCACAGTGTCCGGGATGAATGGCTAGTCAGACACCTCGGACAGGAAAAGCCGAGGACAATGGCAGCCCTAACTACACTCATGACCCATTTTTGCGCGGGCGAGGACAACTGGTTAGCTCGTAGCAGCACCAACAACCCCGGAACATCTTAGGTCAGGGACATCAATGGAAGGCCACGACGTAACAAAAACAAACGTCGAAACAACGCTGGAAGCCCATATGATACAGCGGTAAACGCCGGATTCAGCGGCTCCAGACCCGGTCAACGGAAGAAGCCATTCAAAGGCAACAAAGATGGTCCATCTAGCGTGGACAAAATATTAGATAGGCCATGCCAAATCCATGGCACCCCAGAAAACCCTGCAAACCATACCAACCATAATTGTTGGGTCTTCAAGCAGGTCGGCAAGCTCCGCCGAACACAAGGGAATGGGACCTCAGAGCGAAGACGAGGATGAACCTCGCCAGCCGAACACAGGGGGACAGAAGAAATTTCCACCGGAGATCAAAATAGTGAACATGATCTATGCCACTCATATCCCAAAGAGGGAGCGCAAGCACGCACTCCGAGATGTCTACGCCGTCGAGCCTGTTGCCCCCAAATTCAACCCATGGTCGACCTGTCCGTTTACTTTTGATCGCAGGGATCATTCGACTAGTATCCGTCATGGGGGTTCGGTTGCCCTACTGCTCGACCCAATAATCAATGGATAACATCTCACCGAGTCCTTATGGACGGCGATAGCAGTCTTAATCTGATATATCAGGACATTGTTTGCAAGATGGGGATCGACCCGTCAAGAATCAAGCCAAGCAGCACGACCATTAAAGGAGTGATACCGGGCGTGGAAGCCCGCTGCACGGGCTCTTTAACATT
This sequence comes from Secale cereale, assembly GCA_902687465.1. Classification (NCBI taxonomy): domain Eukaryota; kingdom Viridiplantae; phylum Streptophyta; class Magnoliopsida; order Poales; family Poaceae; genus Secale; species Secale cereale. The sequence continues at coordinate 652,072,333 of LR738711.1, forward strand.
GGAGGTCGTATTCGGCTCTCCCAATAACATTCGAAGCGAAGAACTAATCTTCGACATAGCTCCGTTCCGAAGTGGCTATCACGCACTACTCGGAAGAACGGCCTTCGCCCGCTTTAATGCAGTCCCGCATTACGCTTATCTAAAGCTTAAAATGCCCGGACCACGTGGCGTCATCACGGTCAATTGAAATATGGAGCGCTCTCTCCGTACGGAGGAGGACACTGCGGCCTTAGCAGTCGAAGTCCAAAACGGCCTATTCAAGCCGGACAACCTATCGATCGTTAAAACCACGGACATAGCTAAATGTGTCCGGCATACGCCTCATTGCGGCAACTCAGATGAACCTGAGCTATATTAGCAGTTACGCCCCCATCAACTGCCCCATAAGGTGATAGCATACGTACCTCATGCACATAATTATGCCTTCAAATCCCTTGGGCGGTGCTGGGGGCACACTGTATACAAATAGTCCATAGTTCAGCTCGACCCTATTCGGACTCTAAAATTATCTTTCAAGGTTCACTAAACGAACCAGTTCTTGTTTATGGCCACACTGGATTTCTTTTCTTTTCCAGGATTTTTCTTTTTTATAGATGGCCATCACACTCCCCCTTCAAGGACACATCACAAAGGAGAAAACGATGCAGACGTGTAGCAGGGACCCGCGCTAAGGTTTCTTTTAGGATTAAGACCCTGTGTAAACCTTTTTTTTCTCTTTTTTGTTCCATACTTCTCTGGCATGTAAAATGTCCAAGGAAGTTATCAGCATTATCTGTAAACATACGGCTCGTCGTACCATAAAGGGGATATTTTAGAAACAACTTGGCTTATATCATGTTTGGAGTTTTAATCTCTCACCACCTGTGTTCTCTCCCCATGTCAGATTGCCACATGTGCCTTGATAACAGGGTTCATTACCTGGGCTGTATCCAGCCCGGTATATGTTGAAAAGACCAAGCACCTATAGGGAGTGTTCGACGTCCTAGATATTTGCTTTATATGCATCAGTTCCGAATCATGTCTTGGGTCAATAGTTGGGTTGCCCGACTCCTGTGCTTACCCCTACGTTCCCGATTGTTCGGCTAGGCTGTAAAGGGAGAACTACTGCGATTGTACTTCTGGCTCGTCCGGTCAAGTACCTCAGTAGAGAAAGCTAAAAACTGACTATCATGATATGCGAGAACCTGGTCCGCAATCCGGTGACTTAGTGATATACTATGATCGATGGAGATCTACCCCGTGTTATACGAAGGGTTGGTTTTTTCGCCCAGCCGCGTGCAAATGGATACCTTAATTCAGAAATATCATATCCGCACCAGGGGCTAGTACCTAGCCCCACTTGTCAAACTTCTATGGCTAAGTGAAAGCAATAACGCCGCATAGTCTGATTGCCTGGTTCGCCCCGCATACACCTCATACACGGACCAAGAAGTTGGATAAAGAGTGTCTATGTATATGAACAAACACCCCAGTACTATGTACATGGGGGCTGAAGCCGATGACTGGAAACTTTCAGATTTAAATAAACAGCCACACATGAGGTAAAAGTCGCTCACATTATAATCGCGCAAAAGTTATATACATCGGCTCATAGGCTCAAGTCTTTACAAACCGGATACAATTACTCAAAGATAACATCCTTTGAGCATTGGCCTTCTACAAGGCGGGCGCCTTCTATGACGTCCTCGAAGTATTTATTTGGCTTGTGATGCTCGTTGCCTGCGGGCGGGCCAACAGTAGCTATATCCTGCGCCTTCATCTTCGCCTAGTGCACTTTTACACGAGCGAAGGTCATCCGAGCACCCTCCATGCAGGCCGAACGCTTCAACGCGTCGACACGTGCACTCGCTTCGACGAGCCACTTCACCAATCCGAAGTTGCTACTTGGGATTGTATCAGCGGGCCATGGCCAGACTATCAAGTCCTTCATGGCCGAACCCGCCATGTTGTGCAGCTCGACCAGCTGCTTCATCTGGTCATTGAGGGGCACCGAATGTTTTGGCGCATAGAACTGCGACCAGAATAATTTTTCCATGTCGTTTCCCTCCCGGGCTCGAAAGTATTGTGCGGCGTTAGCACTGCTCCTCGGAAGATCAACAAACACGCTTGGAGAACTCCATAACCGTGTCAGCCCAAGATACTTCCGCCCTGCGAAGATGCTCTGTAAGAGAAAAGTCTTACCAGATGCCATCTCCCGCGCATGCTTGATTTCCTCACAGCCGCTGCGCGACTCGCTTCGCGCATCTTGGGTAGCCTTAACTGCCGCATTCAGCTCGGACGCTTATTCCGAAGTCTTCAACTCCAATGCTCGTAGTTGCGAATAGCATCTTTGAGTCCGTCCTCGACTTCGGACACCCGAGTCACGTGCTGTTGGCACGCGGCCTTTTCGGCCTCTAGTTCGGCAACCGCTTTGTCAGCGATTGCCCTGCTTGCCTCGGCCTCCTTCTTGGCCTTCGCGAGCTCGCCCTTGAGGGCCTCGAGCTCAATGGCGCCAACTGTGTAATACAGAATATCATAAAGAGTTTATACTCATACCCAATTACTTAGTCTTCTTGACATCTTAATTTTCTAAATCCGCATACCTTGCATATCATCTAAACACTGGTTGACGCGGTCGAGGTCCGCATTGGCCAACAAAAGCTTCCGATTTAGTTTGGCAACTTCTGCATCTCGTATAATTGCCGCAACTAGTGAAGCCTGTTAAAAACAAGAGCATACAGTTCAGCTCTATAATATGCTATTCTATGGATACTTTGTCCGATTCTGTTCAGAATCACACAAAGCATGAGGGGCTACTGCCTATATATGTGTATAAAAACAAATAAAGTTTCATAAAGAACATTACATTGCTTACCTCAAAGCCTGTTAACAGGATGTTGAAGACTTCATTTAGTCCACCTTTGACGGACTGAATCTTCTTCATCACCGCACCCATCATGGTGCGGTGCTCCTCCACGACGGAAGCACTCTGAAGTGCTTCCTCCAAAGGGTCCGGCGCCTCCGGATTGACCCCGGGCGCCGTCGTCTCCTCCCCCGCCTTGGGGATCTGGTCTTTGGACCCCAGAGCCGCGCTAGGCTCCGGGTCAGTATTCGGCGGGGCCCCAGATTGTTTGGGCCCCCTTCTTCGATCTCCATGGGGATTGTTTCCCCATGGTCAGCAGCAGCCGAGGTCTTACACTTGGTTGCCCTGTCACTTGCCCCGCCCCCATCTCCTTGAGCGGAAGACACACAATGGGAGGACACTTCGGTGTCCCTGCCAGTCGCGGGCGATGGAGCTCGGACCAGCGGGTCACTCTCCGTCTCTCCAGGCGCTAGAGAGTTCCCCTTCGATAAGGAGGCGCCGGGGTGTGCTCGGGGAGGGTTGTAGGACAGCAGGTGAGAAATACTAAGTAAGCATTAAAATGCTAAACAAACAAGGTGCAACAATTAATATATCCGGACAAACTTATGTTTTGGTCGGGGGCTTCTCCCTGAGCTTCACCACAAAGCTATGTTCGGGCGATGAGTCCGAACGAGCGGAGAGGTTCAGCCTCCTCTAGGGTGCGACCGTGCCCACATCAGCAACAGCCGCCCTCTTCTCCCCCCTGCTTTGCGCAAGGGGCTCTTCTTCTTCTTCTTCTTCTTCTTCTTCGTTATCCTACTCTTCGGAGGAGAGGATGTTGATCTCCTCGGACTTCCTGTCCGCAGGGCGGGGGCCACCCTCAGCCTCCTTGCTCTTCTTCTTGGACTTCTTGACCGGCGCCTTGTACGACGCCGGGACCAGCATTGCCGTCAGTCGAGGCGTCTCTGGGTCTTCGGGCAAAGGCGCCGGACACTTAATCGGGATTGCCTTCTTCGTCTAGCCCTGTATATCACACAAAAACTCCAATTCCTATCATCATTAAATAAGAAAGGGGATATATGTTCGGCATAATTTTTTATTCCCTCTTGAGCGGTGAACGCGGTACTATAGCCCGCGTCCTCGGTTTCCTTCGGCCACTCCTTCGGGCTCTTGAAGAGATGCTTCCAGATCTCTTTGTGCGTAAAGCCAAAGAGATGTTTCAGGGGCCGATCTCCTGTCGGATCGAACTCCCATAGGGAGGAGTCCCGGCTTTGGCAAGGAAGCACAAGCCGGGCCAGCATTACCTGGACCACGATCGAGAGCTGATAGCCCTTGGAAATCACGCCGGACACATGGCCCTGGAGTGCCGACACCTCAACCCGAGACCCCCAGTTCGGACTCTTATCGGTCCAGGAGATCAACCTCTCCGGGGGTCCAGATCTGAAAGCAGGTTCCGCCGCCCATTTGGCGTCGCGGGGTTCAGTGATATAGAACCACTCCTGCTGGCAGACCTTGTTTGTCTCCACGAACAACGCTTGTGGCCAAGTTGCATTCAGGAGCTTACTTATCGTAGCACCCCCGCACGCGTGTTGCCCGTCCACCACCTTTGTCTTCACGTTGAAGGTTTTGAGGCATAGGCCGAAGTGTGGGGGAACGCAGAGGAAAGCTTCACACACCACTATAAAAGCGGAGATGTGGAGAATTGAGTTCGGGGCTAGATTGTGGAAATCTAGCCCGTTGAAAAACAGCAAACCCCGAACAAAGGGGTGGAGCGGAAACCCTAGCCCCGTAACAAAGTGCGAGAGAAACACGACTCTCTCACCCGCCTCTAGGACGGGAACCACCTGGCCCTTGGCGGGGACTCGGTGTGCAATGTCAGCAGCGAGATAGCCCGTGCTCCAAAGATCCTCCACGGTTTCCTCAGTAACAATAGAGGCCTCCCACTTGCCCCTGGCGCCGGATCCAACCATTGCTAGGGAAGGAAGTAGTGGTTGAGGAACGAAGAACATCGGGCGCAAGAGATGATGGTGCTGGGGCTGGGGAGTTTAGAGAACTCGAGCTTGAGGGAAGCGTGGGGCTGATGAAAGGGATTGGTATCCTTTTATAATGATGTGAATACAGAACATCTCCCCACTTTAGCCGTAAACCTCGCCGGCTCCCAGAGCGGTCGTGCGTAATGCGCGGTTTGGATGCTCACGTCACATTGATAAGGATCCCCTAATAAGCGGGCACGATCTCTACTTTGATAGGACGTGCCAAAGGGGGTTATGCCTCGAAATGCGAAACTAGGTCCAAATAAAACGGTGTGGTATATCTGTGGATTGACGCGATGCTTCACCAAAAAGTTGTTAGTAAAGACACATTATTCGTTTTCTTTCAGTGCCTTGCCTTCGAGGCTAAGGGTTGTACTAACCATGTAGAGCCGAATATAATACACCTTTTGCAGAAGATATATTTGGAAGAAGGAACCCGCCTTGCAATGTTGAAGACAATACAGAAGCCGAACTCATCGTCATCGAAGACAGGTTCAGGGGCTACTATGGGAGTCCTGGATTGAGGGGTCCTCATGTGGCCAGATAACTCGTGGTGGGCCGGACTGGTGGGCCGTGAAGACCATTGTTAGATTTGGTCCTGTGCTCACATAGGTGATTGGATGGAGCTGACAATTGGAGGGGGTAATGATATGAGCACATGAAGAGGCATGCCAAATTTCAACTCATTTTGGTAACCCTAGCTAGTACTTCCTTCACAAAGCTTATTTTTGGACAAAAACTTCGAAAAATCACTGAGGAATATTGGCTAGGCAAATAAAGTTTAATTTTGGCATGAGGTAATTATTTGGACATGAAAGAATGCCCAAAAAGTTTGGGAGCAAATAAGATAAGATAAATGACACTTCCTTCACAAAGTGCCACTTTGGACAGAAATGAAGAATTAATATTGGGGAATTATTTTTGAACTGGTCAAAGAAAAGTCTGGGAATATTTGAGCAATATATGACCCAAAGAAATTATGAGAATTATTTGGGAATTTTGGGAGTGACAGAAATATTTCTTTAATAAGAAAAGGAATATTCCCTAGAAAAGAATTTTAGGGTTGGGTAAGAATGGAAATGACATGATCTAGGGAAAGTTTTGAGGATGATGAGCCAATGGGGAGAAGAAAGGATGATGATTTCCCAGGCTGCAAGGCCACTGAACCACTCCAGAAAGAAAATTAGAGCAAAACGAATAAATCAAAAAGGAAAAGAAAAGGGCCAAAAACCAGGATGTTACAGGTGCCGGAACGGGGTCTTGAGAGATTTTTCGTGGCTACAGAGCCTTGCGGCGGCATAACTTCTGATATAGGGTTCTTTCTGGTTTTTTTGGTACTTATAGGATTTTTTGCGTCGATCTCACGTCAAGGGGGTGCTCGAGGGGCCCACAAGCCGTAGGGCGCGCCCTAGGGGGTGGGCGTGCCCCTGGCATGTGGCCTCCTCGTCCACTTCTTGGCCTAGCTCCTATGCTTTGGGGGTCTCTTTTGGTCCATAAAAAATCACCGTAAAATTGTAGCCCATTACGAGAACTTATATTTCTGCACAAAAAACGACACCACGGTAGTTATGCTGAAAACAAGGTCAGTCCGGGTTAGTTCTAATTAAATCATACCAAAACCATATAAAATTGTTGTAAACATGGCATGAATACTTCATAAATTATAGATACGTTGGAGACGTATCACCCTGGAAGTACTGCTTCAGCTTCTTGGCGGTGAGGTACACGTCGTAGCACATCTTCTGGTAGTGGGGGGTAGTTTTGCTTGGAGGCGGAGATCACTTCGCTCAAGTAATAAACTGGACGCTGGACCGGCTGGATCTTGCCTTCTTCTGGGCGCTTAACCACCAGCACCGTGCTGACCGCCTGCGAGGTGGTGGCGATGTAGAGTAAGAGCGGCTCCTAGTCGGCCGGTGCGACCAGGACGAGTGCGGTGGAGAGCTTGCGCTTGAGGTTGCGAATGGCTCGACCGCTTGGTCATTCCACTCAATCGATGACGCCTTATTCATCAATTGATATAGGGGCAGTGCCCTCTCACCAAGCCGACTGAGAAACCGGCTGAGAGAGGCCAAGCAACCGGTGAACTTCTAGACATCGCGCAGCCAAGCCGGCTTGCGCATGCGCTCGATGGCCTTGATCTTCTCTGGGTTTGCCTCAATGCCACGCTCCGAGACAAGGAAGTCGAGTAGCTGGCCGACTGGCACGCCGAACATGCACTTCTTTGGGTTGATCTTGATCTGGTAAGTGCGTAGATTGGCGAAGGTCTCCTTGAGGTCGGCTAGGAGCGTGAGGTGCTGCTTGGTCTTCACCATGACATCGTCGACGCAGATGTGCACGTTGAGGCCGAGTTGCGGCAGCAAGCATTTCTGCGTGCAGCGCTAGAAGATGGCCCCGGCGTCCTTCAAGGTGGACGACATGGGGATGTAGCAATACGCCCCAAAGGGCGTGATGAAGGAAGTCTTCAGGGCGTCGGCCGGGTCCAGCTTGATCTGGTAGTAGCCGGAGTAGGCGTCCAGAAAGGACAGGAGGTCGCAGCCGGCCGTGGAGTTGATCACCTGATCGATCTGCGGGAGGGTGAAAGGATCCTTGGGGCAGGCTTTGTTCAGGCTAGTGTAGTCGATACACATGCTCCAAGTGTTCTTCTTCAGGACGAGGACTGGGTTGGCCAGCCACTTCGGGTGGAACACCTCCATGATGAAGCCGGCAACGAGAAGCCGGACGATCTCTTCATCGATGGTTCTCCACTTCTTCTTGGAAAAGCGGCGTAGCGGCTGGTGGACAGGTTTAGCGTCCTTACGTACATGGAGTTTGTGCTCGACGTACTTCCTCGGAACACCCGACATGTACTTTCGGGACCATGCAATGATATCCCGATTCTCACGGAGGAAGTTGACAAAAATCGCCTTCCTTTTTGCCGCCGAGGCGCATGCCCATGGCAACATACTCGCCCCCTAGCTTGTGGCCTCCTCGTCCACTTCCGGGCCCAGCTCCGATGCTTTGGGGGTCTCTTTTGGTCCATAAAAAATCACCGTAAATTTTCAGCCCATTCCGAGAACTCTTATTTTTGCACAAAAACAACACCACGGTAGTTCTGCTGAAAACAACATCAGTCCGGGTTAGTTCTAATCAAATGATACCAAAACCATATACAATTGTTGTAAACATGGCATGAATACTTCATAAATTATAGATACATTGGATACGTATCAGCATCCCCAAGCTTAATTCCTCCTCGTCCTCGAGTAGGTAAATGATAAAAGAAATAATTTATGAAGTGTGAATGCATAGTGTATAAGTTTGATCAATGATAATTTCAATCACTTTCCTAGCATCATAACATCAAATATTTCTCATAAAACTCATCTTGATAAAGTGGCAATCAATTCACATGTAATGGTTTAAACAATACATTTTCTTGACACTATCATGTAATCTTTCTTATTATGGCATGAATGTTTATATCCATAGGATTCAAAACAAAAGTTTAATATTGACATAAAAGCAATAATACTTCAAGCATACTAATAAAACAAAATCATGAAACTTCAAAATAACATGGCTAAAGAAAGTTATCGCTACAAAATCATATAGTCTTGTTATGCTCCCTCTTCTCAACACAAAGTATAAATCATGTACTACCCCGGTGTCAGCCCAGCAATTGTTCCATACTTTTTAACGTGCTTCAACCTTTTCAACTCTTCACACAACACATGAGATGTCCATCAATTGATATCAATGTGAGTGAGTAGGGATTGCCATGTAACGGATGCACCAGAGCTATAAGTGTATGAAAGCTCAAAATAAAACTAAGTGGGTGTGCATCCAACTTGCTTGCTCATGAAGACCTAGGTCAATTTGAGGAAGCCCATCATTGGAATATACAAGCCAAGTTCTATAACAAAAAATTCCCACTAGTAATATACGAAAGTGTCAAAATAGGAGACTCTCTATCATGAAGAACATGGTGCTACTTTGAAGCACATGTGTGGAAAAGGATAGTAAAATTGTCCCTTCTCTCTTTTTCTCTCATTTTTTATTTTTGGCTCTTTGGCCTATTTTATTTTATTTGGGCTCTTTGGCCTCTTTTTTATAACCTCACATGGGACAATGCTCTAATAATTATGATCATCACACTTTTATTTACTTACAACTCAATTATGACTCGATATGAATGCCTCTCGCGGTGTACCAGGATGTGCAACGATCAATTTGCTCATGCAAAGCTGACAATAATGATGCTTGACATAATATAAGCGGAACAACAGAAGTTGCATGGCAATATTATCTCGGATGGCTATGGAAATGCCATAGTAGGTAGGTATGGCGATTGTTTTGAGGAAAACTATAAGGAGTGTTTAATGCACCGGCGAAAGTTGCGCGGTACTAGAGAGGCTAGCAAAGATGGAAGGGCGAGAGTGCGTATAATCCATGGACTCAACATTAGTCATAAAGAACTCACATACTTATTGCGAAAAGTTCATTAGCCCTCGAAGCAAAGTACTACTACGCATGCTCCTAGGGGAGAGGTTGGTAGGAGTTAACCATTGCGCGCTCCCGACTTTCACGCAAAGGAAGACAATAAAGGATAAATTGCGCTCCAACTTCATCACATAACTAGAAGACCATATGTGCATGCTATGGGAATCACAAACCTTAACACAAGTATTCTTACTATTCCACAATTTAATACTAGCATGTCTCTAATATCACCATCTTTATATCTCAAAACAAATGTAAGGAATCAAACTTCTCATATATTCAATGCTCTTTATGAAATTTTTATCATATCCTTCTTGAATATCTATCATACTAGGACCAATTGTGCATGTTACCATTACTATTTATAAGACTCTCACAGAGATATAAGTGAAGCACGAGAGTAAACGACAAACTAGTCCAAAAGATAAAAGTGAAGATCAATGAGTAGTAGAACAATTATGTGGATATGTGAAGACTCTTTCTCATTTAAAAATGTCAAATCTTGGGATATTATTAAAACAACAAGCAAAACAAAATAAAATGGCATTCCAAGGATAGCACATATCATGTGAAGAAGCAGAAACTTAGGCTCAATCGAGGCTAACCGATGATTGTTGATGAAGAAAGGTTGGATGCCAACTGGGGCATCCCCAAGCTTAGATGCTTGAGACTTCTTGGAATATTAACTAGGGATGCCTTGGGCATCCCCAATCTTGAGCTCTTGTGTCTCCTTAATTCCTCTCATATCACGGTTTCCCTAAATCTCAAAAATTTCATCAACACAAAACTCAACAAGAACTCGTGAGATAAGTTAGTATAAATCCATGCAAAACCTTATCATTATCTAATGTAGAAAATCACTAAAATTATAATTTGACATTGCAATCTAAATGCCTCTGCATATTTAATACTCATATCCTCAAATAGAATCATTAAACAAGCAAACATATGCAAACATAACAACAATGTGTCTAAACAGAACAGTCTGTAAAGGATGAATTAAGATCCATACTTCTATAACTCAAAAAATTCTGAAAAGTTACCACATTGTATAGAATTTATTATTGCACATTGTGTAAAAATTTCAAGCTTTTATCACATTCTGACTTTTCTAGGGTTTTGCAACAACGATATACTTTCTGTTTCAAAATAGCAACTCATATACTTGCAAATTGTGCATGGTGAAGGCTATTATTGACACTTTTATTAAAATAAAAGATACTAAACCTTATTCTAAATAACATAAAGCAAATCTAAACAAAATAAAATGATGCTCCAAGCAAAACACATATCATGTGACGAATAAAATTATAGCTCCAAGTGAGGTTACCGATAATGTTGAAGACGAAAGAGGGGATGCCTTCCGGGGCATCCCCAAGCTTAGTTGCTTGGATCTTCCTTCAATATTACCTTGGGGATGCCTTGGGCATCCCCAAGCTTAGGGAAATGGCACTCCTTATTCTCCTCATATCGATATCTCACCCAAAACGTGAAAACTTCAATCACACAAAACTTAATGGAACTTCGTGAGATGCGTTAGTATAATAAAGAAAATCATTCACATGGGTACTGTAAAATACAAGATTCATAACTGTTCTCACACAATTCCTACTGTACCTTATCATTTCCAAAATTTATATCACTTAATATAAGCTATGGAAACACTAAAACAAGCAAACTATGTATTGAAAACAGAATCTGTCAAAGACATATGCAATGATGTGGACAACCACCATACTTCCGAAACACTAAAAAATCAAAACAATTAGGACAACTTAAGAAATTTGTATATCAATCATATGTAAAAATTTAAGCTAATTATCACGTTCTAGTGATTTATAGAATTATCTTCACTGGACGCAAAACTTGTGTTTTTGCACAGAATTAAATCTACTATCATCCACACTGTCCAAAATGCTTTACTTGGCACTTTATTGAAACAAAATCTATAAAACATGATTACTACAGTAGCTTAATCATGTGGACACACAAAAACAGTAGGTATAATTATTGGGTTGTCTCCCAACTAGTGCTTTTCTTTAACACCTTTTTAGCTAGGCATGATGATTTTAGTGATGCTCACATAAAAGTAAAGAATTGAAACACAAATAGAGCTTCATGAATCACATTGCAAGAACATTTAAGTCTAACCTACTTCCTATGCATTGGGATTCGGCGAGCACAGAATTTAAGGGAGCAAGAATCAACTAGCATAGGAGGGAAAAACAAGCATGACTTCAAAACTTTCAATACGTAGAGAGGGAACTTGATATTATTGCAATACCTACAAGCATATGTTCCTCCATCATAATAATTTTTAGTAGCAACATGAATGAATTCAACAATATAACTATCAGATAAAGCATTATTTTCATGATTAATAATCATAGGTATTTTAGTACTCTCCTCATAAGCAAAATTCTTCTAATTCATAGTAGTGGGAGGAGCAAATTCAACAAAATAACTATCATGAGATACTTTATTAAAATAATGATGACAAGTTTCATGGTTATTAGTAGTATTTATAACATAGGTGTCATGACAATAATCATCATAAATAGGAGGCATGCTTTCAACATAATATATTTTCTCATTAAAACTAGGGGGACTAAAAATATCATCTTCATCAAACACAGCATCCCCAAGCTTATGGCTTTGCATATCATTAGCATCATGGAAATTCAAAGAATTCATACTAACAACATTGCAATCATGCTCATCATTCAAATATTAAGTGCCAAACATTTTATTGACTTCTACTTCTAACAACTGAGCATAGTTTTCCTTTCCATCATTTTCATGAAAGACATTATAGAGATGAATAATATGAGGCAACCTTAATTCCATTTTTTATAGTTTTCTTTCATAAACCAAACTAGTGATAAAACAAGAAAATAAAAGATTCAATTGCAAGATCTAAAGATATAACTTCAAGCACTCACCTCCCCGACAACGGCGTCAGAAAAGAGCTTGATGTCTACTACGCAACCTTCTTCTTGTAGATTCGTGTTGGGCATCCAAGCGCAGAGTTTTGTAGGACAATAACAATTTTTCCTCAAGTGGATGACCTAAGGTTTATCAATTCGTGGGATTCGTAGGATGAAGATGGTCTCTCTCAAACAACCATGCAGCCAAATAACAAAGAGTCTCTTATGCCCCCAGCACACCCAATACAATGGTAAATTGTATAGGTGCACTAGTTCGGATGAATAATATGATGCAACCTCAATTCCATTTTTTAGTTTTATTTTATAAACCAAACTAGTGATAAAACAAGAAACTAGAAGATTAAATTGTAAGATCTAAATATATACCTTCAAGCACTCACCTCCCCGGCAACGGCGCCAGAAAAGAGCTTGATGTCTACTACACAACTTGTTCTTGTAGACTAGTGTTGGGCCTCCAAGTGCAGAGCTTTGTAGGAATGTAGCAAATTTCCCTCAAGTGGATGACCTAAGGTTTATCAATCCATGGGAGGTGTAGGATGAAGATGGTCTCTCTCAAACAACCCTGCAACCAAATAAAAAAGAGTCTCATGTGTCCCCAACACAGCAAATACACTGGTAAATTGTATAGGTGCACTAGTTCGGCGAAGAGATGGTGATACAAGTGTAATATGGATAGTAGATATTGATTTTTGTAATAGGAACAATAAAGAAGCAAGGTAGCAAGTGACAAAACTGAGTACAAACGGTATTGCAATGCTTGAATGAGGCCTAGGGTCCGTACTTCCGCTAGTGCAATCTCTCGACAATGCTAATATAATTGGATCGCATAACCACCCCTCAATGTGCGATGAAGAATCACTCCAAAGTTCCTATCTAGCAGAGAACATAAGAGGAAATTGTTTGTAGGGTACGAAATCACCTCAAAGTTATTCTTTCTGATCGATCTATCAAGAGTTCGTACTAAAATAACATCAAGTTATCCTTTTTGATCGATCTATCAATAGTTCATACTAAAAGAACACCATATGATACACATCAACCAACTCTAATGTCACCTATATACTCCAATGTCACCGCGAATATCCATGAGTTAGTTAATTATACGATATGCATCAAACAATTTCAAATTCATAATACTCAATCCAACACAAAGAACCTCAAAGAGTGCCCCAAGATTTCTATCGAGGAAACAAAGACGAGAACATGCATCAACCCCTATACATAGATTGTTGGGAAACACTGCATGGAAAACAAAACAAAAATATAAGCACACACATTGATCTATCCATGGAGATGCAGAGTAATGAGGGGGAGAGTGTGTCTACGTACCCTCGTAGACCGTAAGCGGAAGCGTTAGACAATGTGGTTGATGTAGTCGAACTTCTTCGCGATCCAACCGATCAAGTACCGAACGTACGACACCTCTGCGTTCAGCACACGTTCAGCTTGGTGACATCCTCACCTTCTTGATCCAGCAAGAGGGGCAAAGTAGTAGATGTGTTCCGGCAGCATGATGGCATGGAGACGATGATGGTGATGCAATCTCCACAGGGCTTCGCCTAAGCACTACGAAAATATGACTGAGGGAGTAAGCGGTGGATGGGGGCGCCGCACACGGCTAAAACAATATTGTCTGTCATTGTGTGGTGCCCCCTCCTAATATATCTCCTTAACCACATCATATAAGCGAAACTCTACCGTAGGTGGTGTTTTCCTAGAATGAAAATGGAAGCTTTGCGTAAAAATATTGGTGAGTAAGAGATACTGCTCTTTTTGGTCGTTGAGGAAGTCGGTGAGGCCTGCATTATTCGCCATCCAATAAAAGTCTTCGTAAATACCGGCGGACATCATGAAATTATTACAAGGCCATTCGCACGGTCAAACTTCCGCCATGCGAGGAAGATGATACTTGGGCTTCTTGTTTTCTTCTTTCTTCTTCTCCTCTGAGGTCTTGCTGGAAGAGCCCCTCAATATTATTTTTAACATTTTCCTTTTCTGAAAATTTCTGAAATTTTTAGTAACTCACAAATAAAAGTTAACCAAACTCAACAAGATTGATAGCAACAACTCCTATAAGTGCCTAGAGACTATATCATGCATTAGAACTACTTGGGACCAAGAAAATTTGACATGCAAGCTCAAGAACAAGGTCACCACAACAGCACAAATTTGCAACAAATAAAGCACTAGAGCAAAAACTAATTGGACCAATGGAGGAGTCACATACCAAGGAACAATCTCCCAAATAGTTTGGTGAATGGTGCTTTGAGAAAGGACATAAAAAATGGCAGCAAAATGAGCTAGAACTCGGGTTTGAGCTGGTTGGGGATTTTTTTGGGAGGAAGAAGAAGAGTATGGGTGAAAGGATAAGTGGAGGGGTGCCACGTGGGGCCCTCGAGGCAGGGGGGCGCGCCCTGTGCCCTCGAGGCCACGTGCTGGCTCCCCTCGCTCTGTGTTCAGTGCCATATTTTCTTAAATATTCTAGAAAAAAAATCATATTTCATTTTCATGGCATTTGGAGAACTTTTATTTTCGGGATATTTTTTTATTGCACGGATAAGTCTGGAAACAGACAGATAATGCTATTTTTCTTTTATTTAACCTAATTAACAGAAAGTAAAAGGAGGGTACAAAAGGTTTGTGCTATCTAGATTCTCCTATCCCATGTTCATCAAAAGGAATCCATTAACAAGGTTGATCAGGTCTTGCTAATAAACTCTTTCCGAGTAACATGAAACCGGAGAATTTTCGAATAACACTATGTTACCTCAATGGGGATATGTATGTCCCCAACAATAAGTATGTCATATGCCTTCTTGATTATAGGAATAGGAAACTCAAAACCTCCAATAGTGATAGTTGAAGTTTTTCCAATATAATTGATACTATAGACCCGAGGTTGTTTCCTCGGAAAGTGTACCGTATGCTCATTACCATTGACATGAAAAGTGACATTGCCTTTGTTGCAATCGATAATAGCCCCTGCAGTATTAAAAAAGGTCTTCCAAGAATAATAGACATACTATCATCCTTGGGAATATCAAGTATAACAAAGTCTGTTAGAATAGTAACATTTGCAACTACAACAGGCACATCCTCACAAATACCGACAGGTATAGCAGTTGATTTATCGGCCATTTGCAAGGATATTTCAGTAGGTGTCAACTTACTCAAGTCAAGTCTACGATATAAAGAGAGAGGCATGACACTAACACTAGCTCCAAGATCACATAAGGCAGTTTTAACATAGTTTCTCTTCATGGAGCAAGGTATAGTAGGTACTCCCGGATCTCCTAATTTCTTAGGCATTCCCCCCTCAAAAGTGTAATTGGTAAGCATGGTGGAAATTTCCACTTCAGGTATCTTTCTTTTGTTGGTAATAATATCTTTCATATACTTGGCATAAGGATTTGTTTTAAGCACATTAGTCAAACGCATACGCAAAAAGATAGGTCTAATCATTTCAACGAAGCGCTCAAAATCTTCATCATCCTTTTTCTTGGATGGTTTCGGAGGAAAAGGCATGGGTTTATGAACCCATGGTTCTCTTTCCCTACCGTGCTTCCTAGCAACAAAGTCTCTCTTATCATACCGTTGATTCTTTGATTGTGGGTTATCAAGATCAACAGCAGGTTCAATCTCTACATCATTATCATTGCTAGGTTGAGCATCATCATGAACATCATTATTAATATTATCACTAGGTTCATGTTCATTACCAGATTGTGTCTCAGCATTAGAAACAGATATATCATTGGGATTCTCAGGTGGGTGAGCTACAGGTTCCCTAGAAGCATGCAAATTTCTATCATTTTATTTTTCTTCTTCTTAGAAGAACTAGGTCCATCTATATTTGCTCTCTGAGAATCTTGCTCAATTATCTTAGGGTGGCCTTCAGGATACAGAGGTTCCTGAGTCATTTTACCACCTCTAGTTGCAACTCTAACATCATAGTCATTGTTCTTACTATTTAATTCATTGAGAAAATCATTCTGAGCCTTAAGTACTTGTTCTACTTGAGTGGTGACCATGGAAGCATGTATACTAATGAGTTTCAGTTCATCTTTAGCACTAGACATATAATCACTCAAGCGTTCAATCATATGAGCATTGTGTTGTAATTGTCTACCAACATAAGCATTGAAGTTTTCTTGTTTCACAATAAAATTGTCAAACTCCTCTAAGCATTGGCTAGCAGACTTATAACAGGAATACCACTTTCATCGAATCTATAAAGAGAATTTACGTTTACTACCTGTGTCGGGTTATCAAGACCATGTATTTCTTCAATAGGCGGTAAATTCTTAACATCTTCAGCTTTAATACCTTTTTCTTTCATAGATTTCTTTGCCTCTTGCATATCTTCAGGACTGAGAAATAGAACACCTCTTTTCTTCGGAGTTGGCTTAGGGGCTGGTTCAGGAAGTGTCCAATTATTTTCATTGGCCAGCATATTATTCAATTGTAATTCAGCTTGTTCCACTGTTCTTTCCCTGAAAACACAACCAGCACAACTATCCAGGTGGTCTCTGGAAGCATCGGTTAGTCCATTATAAAAGAGATCAAGTATATCATGCATCTCAAGAGGATGATCAGGCATAGCATTAAGTAACTGGAGAAGCGCCCCCAAGCTTGTGGGAGACTCTCTTCTTCAGTTTGAGCAAAGTTATATATTTCCCGTAAGGCAGCTTGTTTCTTATGAGCGGGAAAATATTTAGCAGAGAAGTAATACATCATATCCTGGGGACTACGCACACAACCAGGATCAAGAGAATTAAACCAATTCTTAGCATCACCCTTTAACGAGAACGGAAATAACTTAAGGATATAGTAGTAGCAAATCTTTTCATCATTGGTAAACATGGTAGCTATATCATTCAACTTGGTAAGATGTGCCACAACAGTTTCAGACTCATAGCCATGGAAAGGATCTGATTCAACCAAAGTAATTAACTCAGGATCAACAGAGAATTCATAATCCTTATCAGTGACACATATAGGTGAAGTAGCAAAAGCAGGGTCAGGTTTCATCCTAGCATTCAAGGACTTTTCTTTCAACTTAGCTAATAATTTCTTAAGATCATATCTATCATTGCAAGCAAGAAAGTCTCTAGCAGTTTCTTCATCCATAACATAACCCTCAGGCACAACAGGCAATTCATATCTATTGGGAGTAGTTTCATCATCACTTTCATAAATATCATCAACATTTGCACTGTCCCTAATCTTAGCAATTTGTTCATCTAGAAATTCACCTAGTGGCACAGTATCAGGCATATAGATAGTTTCATCATACATAGCAGAAGTAGCATCATCAAGAACATACGACATATCAGATTCAATAGCAGGAGTAGGTGTCGCAAGTTTACTCATAACAGAAGGAGAATCTAGTGCAGAGCTAGATGGCAGTTCCTTACCTCCCCTCGTAGTTGAGGGTAAGATCTTGGTTTTTGAGTCCTTCAAATTCTTCATAGTGATAAGCAGATATAAATCCCAAGTGACTTAAAGAATAGAGCTATGCTCCTCGGCAACGGCGCCAGAAAATAGTCTTGATAACCCACAAGTGTAGGGGATCGCAACAGTTTTCGAGGGTAAAGTATTAAACCCAAATTTGTTGATTAGACATAAGGGGAGCCAAAGAATACTCTTAAGTATTAGCAGTTGAGTTGTCATTTCAACCACACCTGGAAACTTAGTATCTGCAGCAAGATAGTTTAGTAGCAAAGTAATATGATAGTGGCGGTAGCAGCAATAAAAGTAAAGATAGTGTTTTTGTAGTTTTTATGATAATAGCAACGGAAAGGTAAATAAGCGACTAGTAAGGTAGGTAAAGCTCGTAGGCATTGGATTGGTGATGGGAAATTACGTTGGATGCAATTCATCATGTAGAAGTTATAACCTAGGGTGACACAGAACTAGCTCCAGTTCATCAATGCAATGTAGGCATGTATTCCGAATATAGTCATACGTGCTTACACTACAACAAAAACGGCTTGTATGGTCGCTTTTTCTGAGACGCTATTTGTCTTCGTCTCTACGCCCATGAACACTAGCAAGCTAAAGACTCTTATTAAGACGTTGATAGGGCGTCACAAACTTTTACTTATAATTGGCCATTTAGAAAATAGGTATATAATTTTAATTAACTTAGAGACGATTTGTGAGACGTTTTATATGCGACTATAATCCTTCCGCGTGTGGGTAAGCTCATTGCCGGCCATTTCTCTTTTTAGGCGTGGACTACCAAAGAGTTTTGTGCAAAAAAAAACCCTCAAAAAATACTACATATATTATAAGGTAATATAAAGAGTGACTAGGCCGCTGGCCCATGAGCCCAAACACACCCAGGCAGCCACGCTCGGTACCAGACACTAGTGACGTGGTGTCTGGTCAGGCGCGCGAGTAGCCGACCACCTGAGCACGTGGTTTCCCTTCCTCGATTCCAACCTTTTCCCCAACCTAGCGCTAGCTGAAGGCTTCAACGGCGGCGGGCGGCCCTCTCCTGCCTCTCCCTTGGTCCCTCCCCTCCCCTCCATCCGGCCATCTCACTCCACTGCTTCGGCCTCCGGCGCCCAGCCCTCTCCTCCACGGTTCCGCCAGGCGCCAGGCCACCAGTCCGCCTCCGGCCTCCCGAGCGCGGCGGCAGCCGGCAGCGCCCTCCAGGCTCCAGCCACCGTTCTCAGGCCTCCCCGACGTGGCGGCAGCACCATCCAGCAGTTCGGCCTCCATTCCTCAACAGCCACAATCTACTGTATCTATTCTTTCCCTCCGTTTCTATTTTCTAAACAAATCTGAAGATTATTCTGTGATTGCTTGTAAATTTAAATCGAACATGATTCATTTGCTGCGTATGATCATAAATGATTGCTGCTTACTAATTACTATGTGATTCATTTGCTGCTTACTATGGAAATTGAAATGTTTGTGCAATGTACATCAGACCCCGACGCCGGTTGGCCCCGGCACAACGCCGCTCCCCGCCAACGCCCCTCTCCCTCAGCTGCTGACCTCAGCAACGAGCTCACCCACACGCCTCTACTGCCACAAGATTGCCCGCAGGTTGTTATTTTCTTTATTTTATATCTCTGCATCATGTGAAACATAGCTCGAATTGAGATAAATCACTTCTGTTTTCCTTTTCTATCTTACTGTGATGCACTGTATTATTGCAATTTGAATTTTTTTGTTAGAAATCGGTGAACCTTTTTGGTGGTTGAATGACAACTGTGTTAAAAACAGTGGTACTGTTTATCAGATGGCACTCATTTATGACATAATATTCTTAAGTCGATCTGGTTGGGGGAATTGCCTACGAATGCCAGAAAAGAATATTCTGCAGTGTGATGCAAAATTTGAATTACCTAAGTTGTGTGTCATCTCTATTTTTCTTGATTTAGCAAAGCGAAACTAGTGGATATTACTTAGATTTTTAGTAACTAGTTACACCAGCTAGCCTTCCGCTATTTGTCACTTGAATGCAGAAAAAAATCAAGCATTGGAGACATCCATTTTTTGTCATCGATGAAAACTTCTTTATGTACTTCACATAAATTCTTCTAGTAAAGACACATCTCGATTTATGTTTTGTAATGTAAGGTGAATGATGTCGGTAAATCATATTATACAATTTGAACCTAAGTATCGAATGCATAGTTTAAAATATTCATATAAACCTATGCTTAATCTAAAAGAGCATATGGAAAATTATAAACTAATCTATTTTGTTTTCATTACTACAGCTAGCAAAGGCTATTGGATCGAGGTTGGATGAGTAAACCAAGATCAACTACTCATTATAAAGAAGGTGTCGAGCAATTTCTATCTTTTGCCTTCCATGATGTTCCACTCGGTGATAAAATTCTCCGTCCCTGTGTAAATTGTGTAAATAAGGCAACGCAGAATTACGATGAAGTGAAAACCCACCTAAGATGTGATGGTATTCTTCAGGGTTATACAAAATGGGTTTGCCATGGAGAAGAGTATGATTCACCGTCATTTGCATTTGCTCCCATGTCAAATAACAACAACAATTTTCGTATTCTGGGTTTTCCAGTGAATTCTGATGTAGAAGGCAGTAATAGAAGATTGCATGACATTTCTGGGCTCTTAAGTGCCATTTTCCCCATGGCTGACAGCTTCCAATCACTATCAAGCGCATCTGATGGGGAACTAGATGGTGTTCAGTCTAAATTTGAGAACTTGGAACCTGGTATGGCTGAGAATGTCAATACAACATCTGCAAATGATGATGCAATGAGAGAACAAGACATATACGCTAGTTTCCTCGAGGAAGCAAACACAGATTTATACCCTGGATGTGCAACATATTCGAGGTTGTCATTTCTTGTCACTTTATATCACATGAAAGTCTTGCATGGATGGTCACATGAATCATTCACACAGCTACTTGGTGTATTATCGGTTGCATTTCCTCAGATAAACCTACCCAAGAAATATTATGAGGTGAAAAAAATCATACGCGGATTAGGGCTGGACTATGAGAAAATTCATGCATGCCCAAGAGACTGCATGCTTTTTAGAGGCGAAAGAGCTAACTAGGAGTCGTGCCATGTGTGTGGTGCCTCTCGTTGGGTTACCAATGAAAATTAGAAGAAAGATTCGGCAACTGAATCTAAAAAGAAGAAGAAGAAGAAACCAGCCAAGGTGTTGCGATATTTCCCATTGATTCCAAGGCTCCAAAGGTTATTTGCAACCAAGAAGACATCAATTGACATGCGTTGGCATGATGAGGGTCGTACAAAAGATGGATTGCTCCGATGTCCAGCTGATGGAGAGGCTTGGAAAGATCTTGATGCCAGATATCCTAAATTCGCTGAGGATTCCCGTAATGTGCGGCTAGGCATTGGGTCTGATGGGTTTAATCCTTTCCGACTCATGAGTGCAAAACATAGTACTTGGCCAGTGATGCTTATTCCATACAACCTACCACCTTGGATTTGCATGAAGCAAACATATCTAATTTTATTAATGATTATTCCCGGACCAAGTTCCCCTGGCAATGACATTGATGTATATTTGCAGCCGTTGGTGGATGAGCTGCAACAACTTTGGAAGGGTGTGGACACTTTTGACTCATGTACCCAGGAGAAATTTTCTCTTCGAGCTGCACTATTATGGACTTTGAACGATTTTCCAGCATTAGCTTACCTCTATGGGTGGAGCACGAGCGGTAAATATGCTTGCCCATCTTGTGGCCCTTCCACAAGATCATATTGGCTAAAGAAGAGTAAGAAATTTTGTTATATGGGTCATCGCCGATGGCTACCACAGAATCATGTATTTCGGAGAAGAAAGAACGAGTTTGATAACACCGAAGAGATGGAACTTGCACCTATAACAATGAGTGGTAGCTCAGCTTTGAGAATGTTGCAGGGCAGAGTGTTTGTCTTAGGAAAAAAGGTTATTGTGGCAAAGAAAGGGAAAGGGAAAAATAAGGGCAAAGACAATGAAAAAGGAACTAAAGGTCCTGAAAAACAGAAGCGTAAAAGAGCGCCTAATAAGAAATCAGGTAACATCGCACGTAAACCTGAAAAGAAGCTTGAGGATTGTTTCAAAAAGAAGTTGATATTCGTTGATTTGGAATACTGGGAGCACAACAAGTTAAGGCACAATCTAGATGTAATGCATATTGAGAAAAATGTCTTTGAAAATTTAATTGGAACCTTACTGGATATTGATTCTAAAACAAAGGATGGCCTTAATGCACGACTTGACTTAGGAGAAATTGGAATTCGATCTAGCCTTCAACCTCATGAAGGTGATAAGGGTAAAACTGAATTGCGGCATGCACCTTTTAATATGTATAAAGAAAAGAAGGAGATTCTTTGTGCAGTGGTTAAGAATTGTAGGACAACTGATGGTTGTGCATCAAACTTTTCGAGGTGTGTGAACATGAAAGAATTGACATTGACTGGCCTCAAAAGCCACGACTGCCATGTTATTCTACAAGACATCCTTCATGTGGCACTTTTACACTGTTATCCCAGTAAAGATGTCATGATAATAGTTGTTGAGCTGGCTAATTTCTTCAAGAAGCTATGCTCCAAAGTGTTAGATGTCTCTGAGCTTGACAAACTGCAAGAGAGTATTGTGAAGACACTTTGTAATATGGAAAAGGTTTTTCTTCCATCGTTTTTTACTGTCATGGTACATTTAATGGTGCATTTAGTTGAAGAAGCTAAACTTGGTGGCCCGGTGCATTACAGGTGGATGTACCTGAAGGAAATATGCCCTAGAGGCAATAATAAAGATGTTATTTGTATTTCCTTATATCATGATAAAAGTCTTTTATTCATGCTAGAATTGTATTAACCGGAAACTTAGTACATGTGTGGATACATAGACAAAACAGTATGTCCCTAGTATGCCTCTACTAGACTAGCTCATTGATCAAAGATGGTTATGTTTCCTAGCCATAGACATGAGTTGTCATTTGATCAACGGGATCACATCATTAGGAGAATGATGTGATGGACAAGACCCATCCGTTAGCATAGCACTATGATCGTTTAGTTTAACTGCTATTGCTTTCTTCATGACTTATACATGTTCCTATGACTATGAGATTATGCAACTCCCGAATACCGTAGGAACACCTTGTGTGCTATAAAACGTCACAACGTAACTGGGTGATCATAAAGATGCTCTACAGGTGTCTCCGAAAGTATTCGTGGTGTTGGCATAGATCAAGATTGGGATTTGTCACTCCGAGTGTCGGAGAGGTATCTCTGGGCCCTCTCGGTAACACACATCACAATAAGCCTTGCAAGCAAAAGACTAATGAGTTAGTCACGAGATGATGTGTTACGGAACGAGTAAAGAGACTTGCCGGCAACGAGATTGAACTAGGTATAAAGATACCGACGATCGAATCTCGGACAAGTAACATACCGTTTGACAAAAGGAACAACGTATGTTGTTATGCGGTTCGACCGATAAAGATCTTCGTAGAATATGTAGGAGCCAATATGGGCATCCAGGTTCCACTATTGGTTATTGACCGGAGAGATGTCTCGGTCATGTCTACATAGTTCTCGAACCCGTAGGGTCCGCACGCTTAAACGTTCGTTGACGATATAGTATTTAATGAGTTATGTTTGTTGGTGACCGAATGTTATTCGGAGTCTAGGATGTGATCACGGACATGACGAGGAACTCCGGAATGGTCCGGAGATAAAGATTAATATATGAGATAATAGTGTTTGACCTCCGGAAGGGTTCCGGAATTCACCGGAAGAGGTTCCGGATGTTTCCCGAAGTGTTTGGGTACAAGAACACGTTATTTGGGCCAAAAGGGAAAGCACACAAGGTTTTTGGAAAGCGCAAAAGGAAGTTTTGCGGAGTCCAGGGGCCAGACGCCAGGGTCCCTGGCGTCTGGGTCCAGACGCCGGGAACCCTGGCGTCTGGCCCTGGAGTCCGAGAAGGACTCTTGCCTTACGGGTGAAACCGACTTTGTGAAGGCTTTTACTCCAAGTTTCGACCCCTAGGCTCAACATATAAATAGAGGGGTAGGGCTAGCACCCAAGACACATCAAGATACACCAAGCCGTGTGCCGGCTACCCCGACCCTCTAGTTTATCCTCTGTCTAGTTTCTGTAGTGCTTGGTGAAGCCCTGCAGAGATTGTTCTTCATCAACAACCGTCACCACGCCGTCGTGCTGCCGGAACTCATCTACTACTTCGCCCGTCTTGCTGGATCATGAAGGCGAGGACGTCATCGAGCTGAACGTGTGCTGAACGCGGAGGTGCCGTACGTTCGGTACTAGATCGGGAAGGATCGTGAAGGTGCACGACTACATCAACCGCGTTGATAAACGCTTCCGCTTTCGGTCTACGAGGGTACGTAGACACACTCTCCCCTCTCGTTGCTATGCATCTAGTAGATAGATCTTGCGTGATCGTAGGAAAATTTTGAAAATACTACGTTCCCCAACAGTGGCATCAGAGCCAGGTCTATGCGTAGATGATATGCACGAGTAGAACACAATAAGATTGTGGACGATACTAGTCATACTGCTTACCAGCATGTCATACTTTGCTTCGGCAGTATTGTGAGATGAAGCGGCCCGGACCGACATTACGCGTACGCTTACGCGAGACTGGTTTCACCGTTACGAGCACTCGTTGCTTAAAGGTGACTGGCGGGTGTCTGTCTCTCTCACTTTAGCTGAATCAAGTGTGGCTACGCCCGGTCCTTGTGAAGGTTAAAACAGCACACACTTGACGAAACATCGTTGTGGTTTTGTATGCGTAGGTAAGAACGGTTCTTGCTAAGCCCGTAGCAGCCACGTAAAACTTGCAACAAATAAAGTAGAGAACGTCTAACTTGTTTTTGCAGGGCATGTTGTGATGTGATATGGTCAAGACATGATGAGTTATACGGTTTTGTATGAGATGATCATGTTTTGTAAAGTTATCGGCAACTGGCAGGAGCCATATGGTTGTCGCTTTATTGTATGAAATGCAATCGCCATGTAATTGCTTTACTTTATCACTAAACGATAGCGATAGTCGTAGAAGCAATAGTTGGCGAGACGACAACGATGCTACGATGGAGATCAAGGTGTCAAGCCGGTGACGAAGGTGATCATGACGGTGCTTTAGAGATGGAGATCAAAAGCACAAGATGATGATGGCCGTATCATGTCACATATTTTGATTGCATGTGATGTTTATCTTATTATGCTTCTTATTTTGCTTAGAACGACGGTAGCATTATAAGATGATCCCTTACTAAATTTCAAGGTATAAGTGTTCTCCCTGAGTATGCACCGTTGCGAAAGTTCGTCGTGCCGAGACACCACGTGATGATCGGGTGTGATAAGCTCTACGTTCAAATACAACGGGTGTAAGCCAGTTTTGCACACGCAGAATACTCGGGTTAAACTTGACGAGCCTAGCATATACAGATATGGCCTCGGAACACTGGAGACCGAAAGGTCGAGCGTGAATCATATAGTAGATATGATCAACATAAGATGTTCACCATTGAAAACTACTCCATCTCACGTGATGATCGGACATGGTTTAGTTGATTTGGATCACGTGATCATTTAGATGACCAGAGGGATGTCTATCTAAGTGGTAGTTCTTTAAATTAATATGATTAAATTGAACTTTAATTTATCATGAACTTAGTCCTGATAGTTTTGCATATCTATGTCGTTGTAGATCAATGGCCCGTGCTACCGTTCCTTTGAATTTTAATGCATTCCTAGAGAAAGCTAAGTTGAAAGATGATGGTAGCAATTACACGGACTGGGTCCGTAACCTGAGGATTATCCTCATTGCTGCACAGAAGAATTATGTCCTTGAAGCACCGCTAGGTGACAAACCCCCTTCCGCTGATGCAGACGCTGTGAACGTCTGGCAGTCGCGGTCTGATGACTACACGATAGTTCAGTGTGCCATGCTTTACGGCTTAGAACCGGGACTTCAACGATGTTTTGAACGTCATGGAGCATATGAGATGTTCCAGGAGTTGAAGTTAATATTTCAAGCAAATGCCCGAATTGAGAAATATGAGATTTCCAATAAGTTCTATAGCTGCAAAATGGAGGAGAACAGTTCTATCAGTGAACACTTGCTCAGAATGTCTGGGTACTACAATCATATGACTCAACTTGGTTGCAATGTTGACAAAGTTCTCTAGTCACTATCACCAAGTTAGTAGAACTTCGTGATGAACTATAATATGCAAGGGATGACGAAAACAATTCCCGAGCTCTTCGCTATGCTCAAAGCTGCGGAGGTAGAAATCAAAAAGGAGCATCAAATGTTGATGGTTAGCAAGACCACTAGTTTCAAGAAAAAGGGCAAGGGAAAGAAAGGGAACTTCAAAAGGAATAGCAAGTCAGTTGCTACTTCCACGAAGAAACCCAAAGCTAAACTCAAGCCTGAAACTAAGTGCTTCTACTGCAAAGGAAATGGTCACTGGAAGTGGAACTGCCCTAGATACTTGGCGGATAAGAAGGATGGCAAAGTGAACAAAGGTATATTTGATATACAGATTATTGATGTGTATTTTACTAGTGTTCATAGCAACCCCTCGGTATTTGATACTGATTTAGTTGCTAAAGAGTAGTAACTTGAAGTGGGAGTTGCATAATGAACATAAACTAGTTAAAGGATGAAGTGACGATGTGTATTGGAAGTAGTTCCAAGACTGATATAATCATCATCGCACACTCCCTATACTTTCGGGATTAGTGTTGAACCTAAATAACTGTTATTTGGTGTTTGTGTTGAGCATGAATGTGATTTGATCATGTTTATTGCAATACGGTTATTCATGTAAGTTCAAGAATAATTGTTGTTATGTTTACATGAATAAAACCTTCTATGGTCATACGCCCAATAAAATAGTTTGTTGGATCTCGATCGTGTGATACACATATTCATAATATTGAAGCCAAAAGATGCAAGGTTAATAATGATAGTGCAACTTATTTGTGGCACTGCCGTTTAGGTCATATTGGTGTAAAACGCATGAAGAAACTCCATAATGATGGACTTTTGGAATCACTTGATTATGAATCACTTGGTGCTTGCGAACCATGCCTCATGGGCAAGATGACTAAAACTCCGTTCTCCGGAACTATGGAGCGAGCAACAGATTTGTTGGAAATCATACATACTGATGTATGTGGACCAATGAGCGTTGATGCTCGCGGCGGGTATCGTTATTTTCTGACCTTCACTGATGATTTGAGCAGATATGGGTATATCTACTTAATGAAACACAAGTCTGAAACATTTGAAAAGTTCAAAGAATTTCAGAGTGAAGTAGAGAATCATCGTAACAAGAAAATAAAGTTCCTACGATCTGATCGTGGAGGAGAATATTTGAGTTACGAGTTTGGTCTTCATTTGAAACAATGTGGAATAGTTTCACAACTCACGCCACCTGGAACACCACAGCATAATGGTGTGTCCGAACGTCGTAACCGTACTTTATTAGATATGGTGCGATCTATGATGTCTCTTACCGATTTACCACTATCGTTTTGGGGTTATGCTTTAGAGACAGCTGCATTCACGTTAAATAGGGCACCATCTAAATCCGTTGATACGACGCCTTATGAACTGTGGTTTGGCAAGAAACCAAAGTTGTCGTTTCTTAAAATTTGGGGCTACGATGCTTATGTGAAAACACTTCAACCTGATAAGCTCGATCCCAAGTCGGAAAAATGTGTCTTCATAGGATACCCAAAAGAAACTGTTGGGTACACCTTCTATCACAGATCCGAAGGCAAAATATTCGTTGCTAAGAACGGATCCTTTCTAGAAAAAGAGTTTCTCTCGAAAGAAGTGAGTGGGAGGAAAGTAGAACTTGATGAGGTAATTGTACCTTCTCCCATATTGGAAAGTGGTACATCACAGGAAATTGTTCCAGTGATTCCTACACCAATTAGTGAGGAAGTTGATGATAATGATCATGAAATTTCGGATCAAGTTTCTACTGAACGTCGTAGATCAACCAGAGTACGTTCCGCACCAGAGTGGTACGGCAACCCAGTTCTGGAAATCATGTTACTAGACCATGATGAACCTACAAACTATGAGGAAGCGATGATGAGCCCAGATTCCGCAAAATGGCTTGAAGCCATGAAATCTGAGATGGGATCCATGTATGAGAACAAAGTATGGACTTTGGTTGACTTGCCCGATGATCGGCAGGCCATCGAAAATAAATGGATCTTCAAGAGGAAGACCGACGCAGACGGTAATGTTACTGTTTACAAAGCTCGACTTGTTGCGAAAGGTTTTCGACAAGTTCAAGGAGTTGACTACGATGAGACTTTCTCACCTGTAGCGATGCTTAAGTCTGTCCGAATCATGTTAGCAATTGCCGCATTTTATGATTATGAAATCTGGCAAATGGATGTCAAAACTGCATTCCTAAATGGATATCTCAAAGAAGAGTTGTATATGATGCAACCAGAAGGTTTTGTCGATCCAAAAGGTGCTAACAAAGTTTGCAAACTCCAGCGATCCATCTATGGACTGGTGCAAGCATCTCGGAGTTGGAATATACGCTTTGATGAGGTGATCAAAGCATATGGTTTTATACAGACTTTTGGAGAAGCCTGTATTTACAAGAAAGTGAGTGGGAGCTCTGTAGCATTTCTAATATTATATGTAGATGACATATTGTTAATTGGAAATGATATAGAATTTCTGAACAGCATAAAAGGATACTTGAATAAAAGTTTTTCGATGAAATACCTCGGTGAAGCTGCTTACATATTAGGCATCAAAATCTATAGAGATAGATCAAGACGCTTGATTGGACTTTCACAAAGCACATACCTTGATAAGATTTTGAAAAGGTTCAAAATGGATCAGTCAAAGAAAGGGTTCTTGCCTGTTTTACAAGGTATAAAGTTGAGTAAGACTCAATGCCCGACCACTGCAGAAGATAGAGAGAAAATGAAAGTCATTCCCTATGCCTCAGCCATAGGATCTATCATGTATGCAATGCTGTGTACCAGACCTGATGTGTGCCTTGCTATATGTCTAGCAGGGAGGTACCAAAGTAATCCAGGAGTGGATCACTGGACAGCGGTCAAAAACATCCTAAAGTATCTGAAAAGAACAAAGGATATGTTTCTCGTATATGGAGGTGACAAAGAGCTCGTCGTAAACGGTTACGTCGATTCTAGCTTTGACACTGATCCGGATGACTCTAAGTCACAAACCGGATATGTATTTTTATTGAACGGTGGAGCTGTCAGCTGGTGCAGTTCCAAACAGAGCGTCGTGGCGGGATCTACGTGTGAAGCGGAATACATAGCTGCTTCAGAAGCAGCAAATGAAGGAGTCTGGATGAAGGAGTTCATATCCGATCTAGGTGTAGTACCTAGTGCATCGGGTCCAATGAAAATCTTTTGTGACAACACTGGAGCCATAGCCTTGGCGAAGGAGTCCAGGTTTCACAAGAGAACAAAGCACATCAAAAGACGCTTCAATTCCATCCGCGATCTAGTCAAGGAGGGAGACATAGAGATTTGCAAAATACATACGGATCTAAATGTTGCAGACCCGTTTACTAAGCCTCTTCCACGGGCAAAACATGATCAGCACCAAGACTCCATGGGTGTGAGGATCATCACTTTGTAATCTAGATTATTGACTCTAGTTCAAGTGGGAGACTGAAGGAAATATGCCCTAGAGGCAATAATAAAGATTTTATTTTTATTTCC
Source organism: Secale cereale (assembly GCA_902687465.1). Taxonomy (NCBI): domain Eukaryota; kingdom Viridiplantae; phylum Streptophyta; class Magnoliopsida; order Poales; family Poaceae; genus Secale; species Secale cereale. Next base: position 652,101,839 of record LR738711.1, read on the forward strand.
TTATATCATGATAAAAGTCTTTTATTCATGCTAGAATTGTATTAACCGGAAACTTAGTACATGTGTGGATACATAGACAAAACAGTATGTCCCTAGTATGCCTCTACTAGACTAGCTCATTGATCAAAGATGGTTATGTTTCCTAGCCATAGACATGAGTTGTCATTTGATCAACGGGATCACATCATTAGGAGAATGATCTGATGGACAAGACCCATCCGTTAGCATAGCACTATGATCGTTTAGTTTAACTGCTATTGCTTTCTTCATGACTTATACATGTTCCTATGACTATGAGATTAGGCAACTCCCGAATACCGCAGGAACACCTTGTGTGCTATCAAACGTCACAACGTAACTGGGTGATCATAAAGATGCTCTACAGGTGTCTCCGAAAGTATTCGTGGTGTTGGCATAGATCAAGATTGGGATTTGTCACTCCGAGTGTCGGAGAGGTATCTCTGGGCCCTCTCGGTAACACACATCACAATAAGCCTTGCAAGCAAAAGACTAATGAGTTAGTCACGAGATGATGTGTTACGGAACGAGTAAAGAGACTTGCCGGCAACGAGATTGAACTAGGTATAAAGATACCGACGATCGAATCTCGGACAAGTAACATACCGTTTGACAAAAGGAACAACGTATGTTGTTATGCGGTTCGACCGATAAAGATCTTCGTAGAATATGTAGGAGCCAATATGGGCATCCAGGTTCCGCTATTGGTTATTGACCGGAGAGATGTCTCGGTCATGTCTACATAGTTCTCGAACCCGTAGGGTCCGCACGCTTAAACGTTCGTTGACGATATAGTATTTAATGAGTTATGTTTGTTGGTGACCGAATGTTATTCGGAGTCTAGGATGTGATCACGGACATGACGAGGAACTCCGGAATGGTCCGGAGATAAAGATTAATATATGAGATAATAGTGTTTGACCTCCGGAAGGGTTCCGGAATTCACCGGAAGAGGTTCCGGATGTTTCCCGAAGTGTTTGGGGTACAAGAACACGTTATTTGGGCCAAAAGGGAAAGCACACAAGGTTTTTGGAAAGCGCAAAAGGAAGTTTTGCGGAGTCCAGGGGCCAGACGCCAGGGTCCCTGGCGTCTGGGTCCAGACGCCGGGAACCCTGGCGTCTGGCCCTGGAGTCCGAGAAGGACTCTTGCCTTACGGGTGAAACCGACTTTGTGAAGGCTTTTACTCCAAGTTTCGACCCCTAGGCTCAACATATAAATAGAGGGGTAGGGCTAGCACCCAAGACACATCAAGATACACCAAGCCGTGTGCCGGCTACCCCGACCCTCTAGTTTATCCTCCGTCTAGTTTCTGTAGTGCTTGGTGAAGCCCTGCAGAGATTGTTCTTCATCAACAACCGTCACCACGCCGTCGTGCTGCCGGAACTCATCTACTACTTCGCCCGTCTTGCTGGATCAAGAAGGCGAGGACGTCATCGAGCTGAACGTGTGCTGAACGCGGAGGTGCCGTACGTTCGGTACTAGATCGGGACGGATCGTGAAGGTGCACGACTACATCAACCGCGTTGATAAACGCTTCCGCTTTCGGTCTACGAGGGTACGTAGACACACTCTCCCCTCTCGTTGCTATGCATCTAGTAGATAGATCTTGCGTGATCGTAGGAAAATTTTGAAAATACTACGTTCCCCAACAGTACCCTCTAGAGAGGTATGCTACTTTGATTGATTTGTTATTTTCCACAGTGCATCTAAGTATATGATTTGATTTATTGTTTCCCATTATGCATATAACATTGTTGTTTTATGATGTTCAGATCATTTGTTTGGCTAAAGTCACTTGTGCGCAATAGAGCTTATCCTGAAGGTTCTATTACTGAAGGATATACTATTGAAGAATGCTTGACCTTTTGTTCAAGATTTCTAGAAGGAACCACACGTTTCACAAGAACATCTAGGAACCCTGATCCTTCAGATAATACAAAGGGCATGTACATGTTTGATAGTGCTGGTGAGCCAATTGGAAAGGCTGCCACTATAGGCCAGTTGGACGATCAACTTCTAGTTCAAGCACATCGATATGTCTTGCGACACTCTGATGAGCTTGATGATCTCCATAGGTGTGCTTCAATGTTGTCTCCTATTTCTTTTATTTTCACAAGTTGGAAAAAATCATGATGTTATTTGTCTTATTATTACAGAGAATTTCTGGACCAAGAGAAGAGGAAATCGGGTAACTTAAATTTGACAGATGATGAGAATGAGGATTTGATTGGTAGACACTTTGCTGACTGGTTGGAACAAAAGGTATAATTCACCTTTAGCATGTTCCTTCACCGTAGTTCCATGTGAACTCAATGTAACAACTCTTACGTATAGGTTATACTAGATGATGGACCGGATATCACATGAAACATAAGAGCATTAGCCGCAAAACCAAGCAAATGCGGGGTGCGCTATAGTGGCTATATAATTAATGGTTTCAGGTTTCATACTATCAGTCGCGAGACAGGACACGTGACACAAAATAGTGGTGTTGTGAACCTTGCTGAAAATGGCGTGTCCTATTATGGTCGGTTATCTGACATCTTCGAATTGTCATACAAAGATTACAAGGTGGTCTTCTTCAAATGTGATTGGTATGATGTTCATCACAAAGCTGGTATTATAAGAGATGAGTTTGGATTCACTCATGTGAACTTCTCCCGAAAAATACATACATGGGAGAAGTTGGAGGATGAACCCTTTGTATTTTCTTCCCAAGTGGACCAGGTCTTCTATATCCAAAATCCGAGAAGTGAGAATTGGAATACCATGGCGAAATTCAAACCTCATGAAATTTTTGACATGGGTGGAGAACCATCTTCAGATGAAACAGAGTAGTCTTTGTGTTTTTAGCTTGTTATCTCCAGCTAAGATATAGGTTGAGCAATTGTCATCCATGCTCCTAGGTAGAATTACTCCAACATAATTATTCTAGCTGGGTGGATTTTCTTCGGAATGTATGTTACTCTGTGATGAACGAGCCTATGGTATTTTTTTAATGTATATGTTCCCTTTTGTTATGAATGAGTTGTATGGCTGTCCGTTCTTTGAACAATTTTTTAACTTTCACTGACAGTACTACTGCTAAATTTTGGAACCTTCTGATGAAGTGTGCTTCAGGTTAATTTGTCCTGATTGTATGCTTCTTTGTGCTAGTTTATAGAAAATGAAAATAGTCTAGTCGATGTTTCAATAGTATTTTGCAAGTGCATGACATCGACTTCGCACGATTGACATCCCAGTTAACCAGAAAAAATTATAGTCAACAAAGATGGAGAAACTGGAAAATCATAAAAATCAAACGCAGTAAGGGATATTTGGTGAAATCAGTGAAGTGTTACAGTAACTAGTACATTTCTTTTGTTATTTTTAAAATCCTCGGAATGGCCACATATGGCCATTGACTTTTATAAAAAGTTAAATTTTTTTGGGGGAAAATAAAATTTGAAAATGTTTGCGATCTTGAAAAAAAACATGAATTTGAAAAGGATTCACGCCTTCTGAAAATGTTCATGAATTTGAAAAAAGTTCACCAACTCAAAGAAATATAATCACGAACTAAAAAAAATCAATTTAAAAAATATTCATGACCTTTAAAAACTTTGAGTATTTGAAAAAGTTTTGTGAATTTGAAAATGGTTCATGGTTTCAAAGTTTCTTTGCAAAAAAATTGTTTTTTTCACAAATTAGGGAACAGTTCACAAATTCAAGAAATGTTTGTGAACTTGAAATTATTGTGAATTTAAAAAATGTTCACGGTTTGAAATAAATATTCATGAATAAAAAAAAATTGGGAATTCTAAACAAAAGTTCACAAATTTGGAAGAACCTCAAGAATTTGAAAACGAAGAAAGAAAGGGAAATAGAAAAAATAGAAAGGAAAAATAAATAAAAATTAAAACAAAAGGTTAAAAATAAAAGATAAAGGAAAAAAAAGGAAAACCCAGGAAAACATAGTAAAACTTGGCCGAAATAAACCTAAACAAGATAAAGATAACCGACTTTAAAAAGCTAACAAAACTTCTAGATGCTTCCTAGAACCCAACCAAGGAAGCTTTTGGGGCCTCGAAACCCGACAGCAAGAGGGAGGTTCGCGCTTGTGCTTTTATTGGGCCGGTTATTTGTAACAAAAACAGAATGTCGCGAGATGCTGCAACCGGCCACGCTGAGAGCTAGAAATGGTGACGGTGGCCCTGCTGGATGCTCGAGCTAGCCACACGGTTTGTTGGAATCGGTGTGGCAGGTTTATTTCGCACCAACTGCATTTTTTGCTCCAACCGGAGTTGGGTATGGACTACGACCGGTGGCATGAGATGCTGGAAATGAGTGGCGGTGTGGTGCTCCAAGTGATGTACTACGTTGATCACTCCTACAAGGATAAATGAACACGGGGACTGAGAAGCCTACTCCGGTCGATGCGCCACATTGAAGCAGTGTCGGTCTGTCTGCCCTGGCTATTTAAGCAAACGCCGGCCAACAGACATGTTGAGGAGGAGCCCCTCTCCTATGATGAAACTGTCGAGACCAAACTGGACGTCGCATAAAAAAGGAGCCACCCCCTCGTGCAACACGTTTGACTGTTTCGACCAACTGGCATCACCACCGCGCCACAACTGTCGTGACAAGGTCGTGAAGGAGGAGGATCCCTCCCGGGCGCCTCCTCCATTACCTCTACATGGCGACGACACATCGTCACCCAACACCCTGACGTCGGTCAAGAGGATGGCACAGGAGAAGGAGCGACAGGAGTGGCGCAATGCTAGGCCACGTTTGCCACATCGGACGCCGGCACCGCGGAGATGCCGACGCCGCAACAATGACCAGCTGGTCTAGATCGGCTTGGAGGAGTCGCTGCGCGCCGCCGCCCCTGTCGCCGACAAGGGATGACACGCCGGGGCGGTGTCCGTAGTAAACACGGCATCACGCGGAGGAGGGGCAAGCCCAACTTCGATCTACCACTGCCTTTATTATTTTTGTTATAAGCTATATTAAAAATACTTGGATACATATATTACCCAATGAAGTTTCATATTTTTTCAAGAAAGAACAAAGCATACGGATTTATCCAATAAATGATACACCTAAAAAAAATTGGCACTAAAATGTTTTTTTACCGTGGGAAAGACTTCCCACGTCTCTGCTATTTTTTCTCCCCCTCCATCTTCTCCACCTCCCCATTATCCAACCTCCCCCAATGTGCTGCCATTCCCGCACACCACGCGGTGGCAGCCTCCGTCGCTAGCTCCGCCCATCGACGACTCCCTTCTTCCTCCATCAACAAGGTCACTAGTTGGAACCTCGTCGGCGTCCGTCGTCCTCACCATCACGAAGACGCGCTCCTCCCGACTTCGTCCTCACAGCCACGAAGCCGCATCTGTGCCGATCTCTCAGCCTTCACACAAAGCTGTGCCTCTCCGTCCTGTACACCGCCCACCAAGCAGCTCTTCCCTCCATCTAGCATCTTCAGCCTCCACCACGTCAAGCAGGTGATCCCTCCATACATTCAGAGAAGTATGCTTCAGTAGTACAGTAGGTAACCCACTAGTATGCACTCTAATTGTTTGTTGAATTGCTTGCTTGCCTATAAATCAATTCCTTTTTAGGTAAAAGAGTTGCAGTTGTTCTTTTTACAGTATCAGACAAGATGACTACAGATTTTCAACCTTACAGACTGAACACTAGTCATAAGCAGGCACTATCAGTGTCATGCATAATGAATTAGCCAAGTGACTTTAAACTCTGAGAGCTTGAGTAGACAAGCCTTGGTAAAGTAGTTACAAACTCGGATCCAAATTTTGAGCCTAATCCATGAGAACATTTTGTTATGATGGCTAAACACACAAACCATTTGCTAAAATCCTCTCTAACCATATAGCAAGGCGTTCATGTTAATCACCTAGACCGAATTGCTGTTAATAGCAAGTTTATACAAACATGTACTGTACAAGAAGGATGGAGTTAGTTAAATGCCATTGACAGTCAAGGTCAGATATAGGACTTAGAACCCAGCAACCTAATTCCTTTACTTTATGCATGCATACAGCGAGATATCCCTATACTACTGAAGCATACTTCTCTGAATTTGGTACAGAGAAGTATGTGTACATACTAGTGGGTTACCTACTGTACTACTGAAGCATACTTCTCTGAATATATCCTTTGCCCAAAATAATTGTAAACTTCCAAGCTACTGCTACTCATGATAAAAAGTACAGTATGTTATGTAAACTAAGTGTCCATATGCTTAGTATTTTATAAATTTGGTTCCAAGAAATTTGTGAAATCATATGCATGACCTTGACATATGCTTTGATGCTTGACCTTAACATATGATTTTAACATTGTTTGGTAAAGATATCATGTCGAGGATACCTCGATGGCTTCGAAGCCTAAACATCCCAGAGCAAGCTTCTGAAAGTGTACAACCAGATGAAGAAAATTTGCAAGGCCCTCCAGAGATTGATGATCTAGTACCAAAAAAGCCTCTTGAATCTACTAGGCAAATTAAAATAATTTGTAAGCTCAATTTTCTTTTTCAAACACATATCAAGTGTGATGTATATGGTCCAGTTATATGCCACTGTGATACTCTTGCATGCAGGTCCAAATGGAGATGTGCGACGGATTATAGGGGAATTTCGAGGTAAAAATTTGTCGGAATTACGTGGGGGGAAGATAATTGTGGAGACTGACGAAAGTGGAATTCCAAATGGAAGGTCGGCTGCCATTCTCGGTCAGCATCTTACCTGGCTTGCAGAAAACTCAACATTTGCACCATTGCATACTCCAAGATGGGACAATGAATTGTTTCTACAAAAACATGGGCATATGATCACAGATGTGGAGGTAAAAAAATTATAGCACCGTTCAAGACTGTTCATTTCACATTGCTGATTGTCAATTTTAATATTTGAAGGAGAAATTTATCTACCCCAATGAGACTAGACAACTTACGAGAGACTGGATCCTATTGAATATTAACAAAAAATGGAGAGTGTATAAGTCTCGTTTGAAGAGTAAATATTTCAAGCGTGACAAGAAGTCTTTGGCTGAAATTGTAGCAGCTGTTACCAAAGGTGTTAATGAACATCAATGGGGTACTCTTGTTGGGTTTTGGTGCCAGGAATCACACATGGTAATGTGTTATATTCTCATACTTAATCTAGTGTACATAACTAGTTTGATGACATTAATATTGACTATATGTGTTGTTTTCCCAGAAATTATGTGAAAAGAACACAGAGTGTGCAAAGAAGCAGAAGACTCCACATACAACCGGGAGAAAAAGCCATGCTAGGCTAAAAAAAGAGATGGTAAAACTTTTTCTTTCTAAAGATAGATCAGAAAATGTGAAGAAAACTGAACATGTTCTAACAGAAACAGTAACAAACATTCTAATTTACTTTGTTGAACATGAAATTAAGAGCAATCGAAAGGTTAGCAAGATTGAACCATGGGATGAAGCTCATAAGCAGAAGAAGGACGTTGAATACAAAAATGCGAACACAAAGATAGTGATGGTATACTTCTACTTGTGATTAAAGTAAAGGTTTTAATTTAAAACTACTTAGTATAATGAGATGTTTGTATTTATTTCAATAGGAGAATCTGGAAGAAAGAAAGAAAGATAACAACGGGAGCCTTTCATTTAGTGATTATAAAGAAGTATTTTAAAGTGTGCATGGGGAAGAGGCACACAAACTTTGAGGGTATTATGGTGATAAGTATTGGAGCGAAATAAAAGTTTCTCAGGGACTGGCTTTTGTTCAGCATCCTGAGAAAGAAGGAAATGTTCAATTTAGACTGCGGGCACTAGGAGATAATGTAGAAAATGTGACAGATGAGTTGGCTATGATCCGTTCATTCCTGAAGAGAAAATTCCCCACAGAGGATTTGAGAAATGAATTTGTAACCGCGGGAAGTGATGAAGTTAGTATCTAAACCACACCTCTTTCTGCAAAGATAAAAATATGAGTATTAATATACTGTTATCCTGTTCTTGTTTCAGGTTGATCTCAATGAAAGATTTGTTGGCAGTGATCTCCCAAATGAATCACATAACGAAGCTGAAGAATATGCTCCATTGAGTGCTATGCAGGTGATGTAATAGTTTCTTCACTAATAAATGTTCTACTTCATTCTCATACTTAAACAATTGTTCATCATAAGTTGCAGGAACAACATCCTAGCGATTGTGCGCGAACCAAAGAGTGTTACACCGGTTTATCGTTACCACAAGAAAAAATGGTTGCTAAGGTGTGTGCATAATTTTCTGCTTTGTTATACTTGGACCCTGTTTTGATTGAAACGGGCCAGTTTTGAAGAGGTCAATTAAGTGTTTGTGCAAGAGTATGTGTGTGTGTGTGTGCTTGTGTACAAGTGAGTCTAGTGGGAACAAGAGAAAAGGAAAGTGTTTGCACTTCTACTTGTGTGTGAACAAGAGAAAGGCAGCTATACTGAATATAGCTTAAGAAAATCTGAATATAACTGAACATAGTTTGGACATTTCAGAGCATCGTACTGAATTTGGTTGAACATAGTTTGAACTTTGAACCCAGTTTAGTTGAAAATAGTCTGAACATATTCTCAGCCCAATTTAGTTGAACATAGTCTGACAAAGTACTAAATGGGAAAGGGAAATAGTACTGAATAGAGCTTACAATCAACGACAAACATGAATTCTCACATGGTTTGACATAAGAACATATAGCAGCAAATAAGCCATTCATAAGAACATACAGCAGCAAATAAGCCTCTGAATCTTCATTTGCAGCATCTGGATCTTCATTTGCAGGCTCATTTGAGTTACTTGCAGTGATTGCGAGACAATCAGTAGGTGCAGAACTAGCGACCACCGCCATTGCCACGCCTCACTGCTTGCCGCCACCGCCCATGAGGGACTCGCTGCTACCGCTGCCGCTCTATTTAGGGTTCATGAATGGGAAAGGGGATTGAGAGAATGTGAGAGCGAGAGTCGATGGGTGCCTGTTTTAGTCAAAAACCAGGCCACATGGTTCTTTTTAGTCAAAACAGGGTCACATCACTGTAAAACCACCTTAAACCATATTAGTGATGAAAAGTATCCAGTTTAGATAGTTGAGGGACTAACTTTTGGTGGTTTTGAAGTTAAGGGACGATTTCTCAACTTTGGGAAGAGTTCGAGGACGAGAAATACTTATCACTATTAAAAATACCTACATTTTGTATAAGTTCACTTAAAACTGAACTAAATCTCAATTGTAGAAAGCACACATTGAAAAGTTTGATAGGGCCAATCAAGGAAGTGCAGAATCAACTTTGCTGGACAAGCAGATCACTAACCAGGAATTGCATCCTAGTTTTTCTGTGAGAACCAAAGAGGGTTACACTGGTTTATCTTTACCACACATGGTTGCTAAGGTGTGTGGGCATAATATTTTTACTTCATTATCAACCAATGCCTATGATTGTGTATGTTTATGTCGTACTGGACTGAACGTCAAATGTAGAAGGCATGCATTGAAATGTTTGAAAAGGACAATCAAGGCCGCGCAGAATCAACCAAAGAGGGTTACACCAATGAAGGAAGTGCAGAATTAACTTTGCCGGATAAGCAGATTACTGCCCAGGAATTGCCTCCTAGATTTTCTTCTAGAACCAAAGAGGATTACACTGGTTCATCTTTACCCAACATGGTTTCTAACGTGTGTCTGTATGCATAAACTTCTGATTCTTTGTCAAACAATGTCTATGTTTTGTGTATGTTTACTTGCAACTAAACTAAACCTCAACTATAGAAAGCGCATATTGAAAAAATTGATAGGATAAATCAAGGTTGTGCAGAATCAACTTTACCGGACAAGACTAACCAGGAATTGCATCCTAGCAATTGTGCAAGAACCAAAGAGGGTTGCACTAGTTTATTTTCACCACATGAACACATAGTTGCTAAGGTGCGTGTGCATGCGCGCATAAATTTATGCTATGTTATCGAACAATGTCTATGTTTTCTATAAGTGTACTTACAACTAAACTGAACATCAACTGTAGAAAGCACATGATGGTCCTGAAGCAAAGAATGGTCATGCTAAAAATAACAATGTGACCAAGCAAGGTGGTCCTGAACCAAGTGTACACACTAAGCATGTATATTATATATATCTGAATGACAATGGTTAGAATAGTTAGTTGGTCTAATTCCATGTGCAACCGTCCCTTTCTGTGTAAAGTGAAATCTTCCATGGTTTGTGATAATGAATGTTTCATTTCTTGAAAAAATAGGATAAAATTAAAGTCTTCTTGGTTTCATTGAACCCGAGATGCAAAGATAAATTTGTGGCCGAAGGAACTTTAGTGAGTAGAGATATGACATACGTGGTTGGAGGAAACATGCTTGGAGAGCAATATGTAGCGGCCTCTGTTTGTGCTGTTTCAAAACTTGGAGATCAGACACTGTTTAGACCATATGGAAAATTGCAAACAATAAGGGATGCTATTGTTCATGTTATTGCGTGGCCTCTATCACATGTAAGTGCACTTCCATGCAATCATTGTATGCTCGGCTTTTTATTTATGAAGGATCTTTGTGGTTTTTAGGTTAAAAAACCGAAACTAACCATTCCTACACAACCTCAAAACAAGCCACCAAACACTGGTATGGTACATCATCAAAACACATTTGTTCTCACAATAGTCCTAAAGCTATGTTCTAATTTTTTGTCTATTATCTTTCTTTTTCAGGGCAGCTCAAGATTTAGAAAAGGAGTGCATTGCAGGAGCCAGTAGCAACTATAGAAGAATTAGTCTTTAGATGGACAAATATTATGTTTTATATACAAATTTTAGCTTTATAGGGAAACTTAGTTCAAGTTTGTATGATATCTTCTTAATTATTTGCATATTTTATATGAAGATCTTATTTGATTCAGTTGTGAACCTAAGGTGTTTGTTCCTACTAAATGAAATTGTACGAATGGGATGGTTGTGTATACAATCGGTGATATGGGAAGATCCCTTCATATAATGATATTAGTTGCTTATGAATGCGATTGGTGATATGGGTGGATGTTGCTATATACAATATTTCTTGATCATTCTGCACAAGCATATGGCATGATAAAGTTACTGGATTTGAAATGGCGAAGTACAAATTTGGAATAAATCAAATATTATTTAAAGTCAAATTTTACATGGTTAAAGATTTTGTATATTTAGAGACGAATAGAACGTCTATACATAGGGTGTATAGGAATGGGCATAGGGCCTATGACAAATCAAATGGCCCTGTTAGTAAAGACGTACAAGCGTGCCTAACAGAACGACTCTACATATCTGAGACACTTTTGAACGTCCAAATATAGCGTGTCATATCTAGAGATGCCTTTGGACGTCCCAATATAGCGTCTCATGCCATGTACAGACGCTTAGACAACGTGTCTATATGTTTTGAGACGGTCCATGGGGAGATGCTCCAAAGACACTTTACTAAGTCGACTCTACGATTGCCTAGAGATGAAATAAAAAGTCTCTAGCATTGGAAATGATGTCTCTACATGCAGTTTTTGTTGTAGTGTTATGGAAAAGAACTTGCATGACATCTTTTGTCCTACCCTCCCGTGGCAGCGGGGTCGTATTGGAAGCTAAGGGATATTAAGGCCTCCTTTTAATAGAGTACCTAACCAAAGCATTAACACATAGTGAATACATGAACTCCTCAAACTATGGTCATCACCGGAAGTGGTCCCGATTATTGTCACTTCGGGGTTGCCGGATCATAACACATAGTAGGTGACTATAGACTTGCAAGATAGGATCAAGAACACACATATATTCATGTAAACATAATAGGTTCAGATCTGAAATCATGGCACTCGGGCCCTAGTGACAAGCATTAAGCATAGCAAAGTCATAGCAACATCAATCTCAGAACATAGTGGATACTAGGGATCAAACCCTAACAAAACTAACTCGATTACATGATAGATCCCATCCAACCCATCACCGTCCAGCAAGCCTACGATGGAATTACTCACACACGGTGGTGAGCATCATGGAATTGGTGATGGAGGAAGGTTGATGATGACGATGGCGACGATCTCCACTCTCCGGAGCCCCGAACGGACTCCAGATCAGCCCTCCCGAGAGAGATTAGGGCTTGGCGGTGGCTCCGTCTCGTAAAACGTGATAATTCTTTCGCCTTGATTTTTCTCTCCACGAAACGGAATATATAGGACCTGGGGATACGTCGGTGGGGCATCGGGTGCCCTCGAGGCAGGGGGGCGCGCCCTGGGAAGGGGGGCGCGCCCCCCACCCTCGAGGACAGCCCGTGGGCCCCCAGGTGTGGATCTTGCAGGTATTTTTTATATTTTCTGAAATAAATCTCTGTTGATTTTTAGGCGATTCCGAGAAATTTTTATTTCTGCACAAAAACAACACCATGGCAGTTCTGCTGAAAACAATGTCAGTCCGGGTTAGTTCCATTCAAATCATGCAAGTTAGAGTCCGAAACAAGGGCAAAAGTGTTTGGAAAAGTAGATACGTTGGAGACGTATCAACTCCCCCAAGCTTAAACCTTTGCTTGTCCTCAAGCAATTCAGTTGATAAACTGAAAGTGATAAAGAAAAACATTGACAAACTCTGTTTGCTCTTGTTGTTGTAAATATGTAAGCTAGCATTCATGTTTTCAACAAGATCATGAACTAACCACATTCACAATAACTTTCAGGTCTCAAGCCTACTCACATCAATAGCATAATCAACTAGCGAGCAATAATAATAAACCTCGGATGACAACACTTCTCAAAACAATCATGATATGATATAACAGGATGGTATCTCGCTAGCCCTTTCTGAGACCGCAAAACATAAATGCAGAGCACCTTTAAAGATCCAGGACTGACTAGACATTGTAATTCATGGTAAAAGAGATCCAGTCATGATCATACTCAATGCAAATTAATAGTAATACATGCAACGACAGAGGTGCTCTCCTACTAGTGCTTTTTGATAAGAGGGTGATGACTCTACATAAAAGTAAATAGATAGGCCCTTCGTAGAGGGAAGCATATATTTGTAGAGATGCCAGAGCTCGATTTTTAAATAGAGATTGAATAACATTTTGAGCGGTATACTTTCATTGTCAACATAACAACCAAGAATCTCGATATCTCCCATGCTACGCACATTATAGGTAGTTCCCAAACAGAATGGTAAAGTTTATACTCCCCCAACCACCAACAAGCACACTCCACGGCCAGCCGAATCCACGGGTTACCGTCCAAACAAGCAACAACCCTGGGGGAGTTTTTTTTAATTATTATGATTTTGAGCATGGGACTGGGCATCCCGGTTACCAGCCATTTTCTCGTGAATAATGAGCGGAGTCCACTCATCGTGAGAATAACCCACCTAGCATGGAAGATATAGACAGCCCTAGTTGATACATGAGCTGTTCGAGCATACAAAACAGAATTTCGTTTGAAGGTTTAGAGTTTGGCACATACAAATTTACTTGGGACGGCAGGTAAATACTGCATATAGGAAGGTATGGTGGACTCATGTGGAATAACTTTGGGGTTTATGGAAGTGGACGCACAAGCAGTATTCCTGCTTAGTACAGGTGAAGGCTAGAAGGAGACTGGGAAGCGACCAGCTAGAGAGCAACAACGGTCACGAACATTGTCGGTGTACTAAGGTAGGGGTACCTCAGTACCCCGACTTGTGCACGGGCAGTTGCAGCTTCCCGTGGCGGGGTTTACCACGTGCTCGCCGGAGACCTTCCTGCTCCATGTCAAACCATTCAAAAACAAAGTATACAAGACAGAAGATCGAGACCTCGGCAAGCGGAGCTTGCCGGGAAGGCCGTTCCAGGCTCAAGGTTACCTCACTCACGCAAGGCCCTGGCAAGAGGAGCTTGCCAGGAAGACTAGAAGATTACTTCATAGAAGACACGCCTCGGCGCTATATGCATCCCGGCGAGGGCCCGGGAAGCGACAAGCTTCAGAGCCCGGCAAGCTCCCGGGCCCGGCAAGGACAAGACCCCGGCAAGGTGCCTTGCTGGGAGAGTTGCGCTGTGTGCCCGCGCTCCAGCTCATCGGCCCACGCGTCGCCCTGGGGCCATTCCAGGGACGCGTGGCGGATGGCTGTGCAGCCTGGGGGACACGGTGGCACTCCACGGAGATGAAGTCATCGCCGTGGCAAACGGAGACGCAAGGGCGGGAGCTTTTGGGGTCGACGGCGACGGGCATTAAATGCCCTTGTCCCCCGCTGTCAAAGTAGGTAGTGACCACTGTTCACGCACTGTAGCTCCACTGTTCCCGCACTGTTACAACTACCACCAAAGTTACGTTTTTACCCCTTTCTCCTACGTTGACACCTGTCGGTGACCCCTTGAGCTATAAAAGGAGGCCCATGCACAACGTAGAAGGGGTTCGGAACCTAGATCGTTCATACGCTCGGTGTAGCTGGTTCTTCAAGCTCCCGAGCTCTCTAACTCAATACAAACCAAGCAGGAGTAGGGTTTTACGCGTCCACCGCGGCCCGAACCTGGGTAAACTGCCCGCGTGTTCACTTCGATCTGCTCTTCGTGCTCCCTCCGCCCTCTTACCGCACAAACAAGGGGCTCCGGTCCCATAGGTGTTCGTGGCGGACAGTTTCCCCCGACATCTTTGGCGCGCCAGGTAGGGGTGCGTCGAGGTTGTGCGAATCTGATCCGGCGTTCACGCGGGCGCATTCTTCATCAACCTCTCCAGTTTCATCAGCAACTTCATCAGCAACAGCACCATGGCCCCGAAGAAGAAGGCTTCGGAGGTCGGAGGCCCGTCTGCGTCTCATCCGCCGCCACCGGAACCAACGGTGGGCGGGGGAGACGCCGTCGGAAGGGTGGTCGCCGGCGAGGACACTCGCGGCGCCACCAAATCCAAGGACAGGACGGACGACCGAGCCTCGGTCTCCGTGGACGCGCCGCGTCCATCTCAGCATACGACAACCCATCAGCGCCATACCACAGGAGGTGGTATCCGCTTGCTGGGACAAGGGCAAACCGGAGGCTCGCGGGACGCTCCAGGCCATCGCCCTGGCACGAGCAAGGCGCGGTCGCCGGGGCGGGACCCTGCTCCTTCTAACGCCGTTAGAAGTCCGAGCATATCCCGCTCCTCGCACCGCTCGCCCCCGCTCCCCTCCACTCCAGCAGAAGCGCTCGCAAGGGCGCAACTGCTCCTCGATTTCCCTCCAGCGGCAGACAAGGCCGAAGACTGGAGGGCTACCATCCAGAGCCTGATCGCCTTCGCCAACAACGACTCTCCACAGCAACCGGTGACCTCGCGGCCGCGGCAAGCTGAGAAGATAAAGGCCGACGGCGACAAGACCGCCGGGGGTGCAACAACCGTGCACTCCTCGCCGCGGAAGCAGAAGACGCCGCCCCACCGAAACAACGCCGACGATGGCTCCACGGCGTCGTCGGATCCGCGGGCCCGTCGGGACCAGCGCCAGGTCCTCGACGACCGGCGACAAAAAGACGCTCGAACAACAATCGAGCGCCGCCGAGAAGCTCGGCGACAATCAGACCAGAGAGCTGGGAACGCTGTCGACGCGCGCGCGCCCGGTGAACCAGGTGACTTGCCGTACGCGGCAGGCTGCCCTGCGTTCACCCGCGAGCTGCGACGCGTCCAGTGGCCCAGCATGAAGAATTTCAAGCCCGATGTACCGGAGAAGTACGACGGCAAGACGCACCCCTCGGAATTCCTCAGCGTTTACACCATCGCGGTGCAGGCTGCCGGGGGGCGCGACGAGAAGATCTTGGCAAATTACTTCCCGCTCGTGCTTAAGCCGAACGTCCGTTCGTGGCTTATGCACTTGCCGGAAGGCTCCATTTCTTCTTGGGCAGACCTCTGCCATCAGTTTGTTGGCGCCTTCACCGGCGGCCACAAACCCCATGGCCAGGAGAGCGATCTCCACATTCTGGCCCAGAAGGAAGGAGAGTCCCTGCGCAAGTACATCCAACGCTTCAGCCGTGTACAACACAACATCCCCGACGTCCACCCTGCCGCGGTTATTAGCGCGTTCCACCAGAACGTGCGTAACCGCCGCATGCGTGAAGAAATGGCGATGACCAAGATTCGGGATGTCAGCGAGCTCTATGCTCTAGCTGATAAGTGCGCACGCGCTGAAGAGGGGAGGAGACTCCCCGGGGAGGATGCTGGCGCAGGAGGAAGCGACAGCGACGACGCCGCCCCGGCAAAGAAGAACCGGCGGCGGAATAACAGAAGGAAAAACAAGAAGGAGGTGCTTGCCGTCGAGAAGTCCGGCAAGGAGGCTCCCGCCAAGCAAACACAGGCCGGCAGCTCCGGCAAGGAGCCTGCCCCTGTAGTGGCAGCCGACAAGCAGGACGGCTCCGACAAGCAATACTGCAAGATCCACCGCACCAAGGGCCACGACCTCTCCAACTGCAAACGCGTCGAGTATCTCGTCGAGCAGCAGAAAGCTGAGTACGAGAGGCGCGACAAGGAGAAGGACCAAGGTGGCGGGGGAGAGCCAAGCAAGAAGCGGCCGTTCAATGGCCGGGGAGGACGCCGCGGCAAGGCCAAACAGCGGCAGGGTGATCGACCTCCCCGGGGCCGCGACAAGGATGAAGAGGACGACGACGAAGACATGGAGGACGAGGATAACAACGAGCAGGAGTTCCAGAAGGCCACGGAGGTCCTGTGCGTCGACGGTGGCGCCTCTCTGCACACCTCCCACCGCCAACTCAAGCAGTGGGTGCGTGAGGTGAATGCAGCAGAGCCGCCCGTGGAGTCGCGCAGGCTCCTCAAATGGTCCAGCACGCCCATCATTTTCGATCTTGAGGATCACCCCGACCGCACCACTGCGGTCGGGTGCTTGCCGATGCTGGTCTCACCCACCATCCGCAACCTCAAGGTCACCAAAATGTTGATTGACGGCGGGGCCGGGTTGAACTTGATCTCCTCTGCTGTGATCAAGAAACTCCAAATCCCAGATGGCGAGCTCGAAGAGACCGGTTCTTTCCAAGGAATCAACCCGGGAAGGAGCAAGCCCAAGGGGAAGATCACTTTGCCGGTGACCTTTGGCGGGGAGCTCAACTTCAGAACTGAGCGCATCACTTTCGACGTCGCTGATATTCCATTGCCATACAATGGAATACTCGGCCGTCCCGCCCTCGCCAAGTTCATGGCAGCTTCCCACTATGCCTACAACGTACTCAAGATGCCGGGGCCGATAAGCGTCATCACTGTCCATGGCGACAAGAAAGATGCGCTTGTCTGCGCCGACAAGATCTACCGGGATGCGGCAGCTGCGGCCGAGAAGGATACACTTGCCGCTGAAGCTCCCGGGGGGAAGAAGACGAAGACCAAGTCCGGCAAGTGCTCTGGGGCCCACTCCGGCAACCGCACCTCTTCGGAGTGCCGCGCTGCCGTCGAGGACGTTCCATCGAGCTCCACCGGCAAGTGTAAGAAGGGAATGGCCGCTCCTCCGGCAACCAAGAAGGTGTCCGCCAAGAAGGACGGCACTAGTGGTACCTTCACCATCAGTGCCACACTTGATAGCAAATAGGAAAGCGCGCTCGTTGCCTTCCTGCGGGCGAATGTCGATGTGTTTGCCTGGCAACCATCTGACATCCCCGGTGTTCCCAGGAAGGTAATTGAGCACAAGCTTGCTGTTTGTCCTCATGCGCGGCCCATCAAGCAGAAAGTGAGGAAGCAAGCCGTGGAGCGCCAAGAGTTCATCAACGAAGAGATCAAGAAGCTAGAGGCAGCAGGCCTTGTTAGAGGTGTGATCCATCCGACATGGTTAGCAAACCCAGTCGTCGTGCGCAAGGCCAACGGGAAGTGGAGACTGTGTATAGACTTCACCGATGTGAATAAAGCATGTCCCAAGGATCCATTCCCTTTGCCGCGCATTGACCAGATCGTTGACTCCACTGCCGGATGTGAGCTACTCTGTTTCCTTGATGCATATTCAGGCTACCACCAGATCTTTATGGCCAAAGAGGATGAAGAGAAGACTGCATTTATCACTCCATGTGGCACTTATTGCTTCATACGCATGCCATTTGGACTGAAGAATGCAGGATCAACATTTGCAAGGGTAGTGCACACTGCTTTCGAGCCACTGATCCACAGAAATGTAGAGGCTTACATGGATGATATCGTGGTGAAAAGTAAGAGCAAGGAAACCCTGGTCCAAGATTTGGAAGAGACATTTCAGAACCTGCGCAGGATACAGCTCAAGTTGAACCCCGAGAAGTGCGTCTTTGGAGTCCCCTCCGGCAAGCTTCTCGGGTTCTTTGTGTCACAGAGGGGGATTGAAGCTAATCCCGACAAGATTAAAGCCATCGAGCAAATCGAGGCCCCGAAACGCGTCAAGGATGTCAGAAGGCTTGCAGGTTGTGTGGCTGCCCTCAGTAGGTTCATTTCGAAGTCTGCAGAACGCGCCCTACCTTTCTTCAAAATCTTGAAGAAGGCAGGTCCCATGAAGTGGACTCCGGAAGCGGAGGCAGCGCTGCAGGATTTGAAACGGTACCTATCCTCCACTCCAATACTTGTCGCACCTAGACCACAGGAAAAGTTGTTGCTATACTTAGCAGCAACCAACCAGGTGGTTAGTGCTGCGTTAGTAGCGGAGAGGGAGTCCGACGAGGAGGCCACACCACCGGCAAGCGAGTTCAGCGACAAGCAGGGGGCTGCCCCGACAAGCTCTGGCCCCGACAAGGACAACTCTGCGCAGGAACAGGATGAAGTGCGGAAGAAGATGGTGCAGTGCCCAGTGTATTTTGTAAGTTCCCTTCTCCAGGGGGCTAGATCAAGATACTCTGGTGTGCAAAAATTGCTTTTCGGCCTCCTCATGGCCTCGAGAAAGCTGCGCCATTACTTCCAGGCACATGAGATAATAGTGGTCACTCGCTTTCCGCTGAAGAGGATATTGCACAACCCAGAAGCAACAGGCAGGATCGTTGAGTGGGCACTGGAGCTGTCGAGCTTTGGACTCAAGTTTGAAAGTACTTCAACCATACAGAGCCGAGCTTTAGCAGAATTCATAGCTGAATGGACCCCAACGCCCGATGAAGAAGTCCAAGAAACAAGCACACCCGTACAAGAAGCGACAAGTGAATGGGTAATGTATTTTGACGGTGCCTTCTCGCCGCAAGGCGCCGGTGGTGGCGTGGTACTCATCGCGCCCACCGGAGAGCACCTCAAATATGTTATCCAGATGCACTTTCCCAGGGAGCAAGCGACAAACAACACTGCTGAATATGAAGGCTTGCTTGCCGGCCTCAGGATTGCGGCCGAACTTGGGATCAGGAAGCTGATTGTGCGGGGAGATTCTCAGTTGGTGGTCCGGCAAGTCAACAAGAGATATCAGAGCCCTTTGATGGAAGCTTATGTAGATGAAGTGAGGAAGCTTGAGGAGAACTTTGAAGGTCTGCAAATGGAGCACGTCCCGAGAGCTCAGAATGAAATTGCAGATGGCCTTTCAAAGTGTGCTTCAATGAAGTTACCTGTGGAACCAGGGACCTTCTTGCTCAAGCTGACTCAACCATCCGTTACACCATCAATTGGGCAGTCCAAGAAGAGAAAGTTGGTCTCCGGCGACTACTTGCCGGCGGATCTTCCTGAAACCGCCGCCAAGGTCCCCAAGATCAACAACCAAAACGCTGAGGAACAGTTTCCTCCTGCAGATCCTCAGGTCTGTACAGTTGAAGCAAGCGTTCCCGACAAGCCTCGCCCCGGCGAGCTTGCCGGGGGACCATCAGCTCCAGCAGAGCCAGAGGTTCTTGCCGTAGAAGCTGAGGTTCCCGCAGCGGCCCTCGAGCCTTTAGTCCTTGCCGTTGAGCCTCGAGCTCCGGCATGGGCGCAGCAGATCGTCCTTTTTCTGCAAACTGGAGAACTTCCCGACGACCCAGAAGAAATAGAGAAGATAACCAGGCAGTCAAGTATGTACCAGTTCGTGGACAATGAGCTGTACAGAAGAAGGCTCAATGGTGTCAGATTGAAGTGCATCTCCAGGGAAGATGGACAGAGGCTGTTGGCAGAGATACACGGAGGCATATGCGGCCACCATATTGGCGCAAGGGCGCTTGCCGGGAAAGATTTCCGGCAAGGGTTCTTTTGGCAAGAAGCACTCCAAGATGCAACTGCACTAGTAACCAAGTGTGAAGCGTGCCAGTTCCATGCAAAGCAGATTCATCAGCCAGCTCAAGCTCTCCAAACAATTCCTTTGTCCTGGCCCTTCTCGGTCTGGGGGCTCGATATCCTCGGCCCCTTCCCCCGAGCCGTCGGGGGCTTTGAGTACTTGTACGTTGCAATCGACAAGTTCACAAAGTGGCCAAAAGTGGAACCAGTGAGAAAGGTGACAGCACAGTCAGCGGTCAGGTTCTTCAGGTCGATTGTTTGTCGTTTCGGGATCCCCAACAGGATCATCACCGACAACGGTACACAATTTACTAGTCGCACCTTCATGCAGTACGTCCAAGACCTTGGCGCCAAGGTCTGTTTTGCTTCTGTTGCTCACCCGAGGAGCAACGGTCAAGCGGAGAGGGCTAATGCAGAAGTGCTGCACGGACTCAAGACAAGAACCTTTGACAGGCTGTGCAGGTGCGGAAGAAATTGGATAGAGGAGCTACCGGCGGCTCTTTGGTCAATCAGAACGACACCAAGTCGAGCCACCGGACAGACACCCTTTGCTCTAGTCTATGGAGCAGAGGCAGTTCTCCCCACGGAACTCGTATACGGATCTCCTCGAGTGCTCGCTTATGATGAGCTCGAGCAAGAGCAACTGCGGCAAGATGATGCATTGCTCCTCGAGGAGGGACGTCTCCAGGCTGCGGTACGAGCTGCTTGATACCAGCAAGCCTTGCGCCGCTATCATAGCCGCAAGGTCAAGGCCAGGAGTCTCGAGGAAGGCGACCTTGTTCTTCGGCGTGTTCAGTCCGCCAAGAATTCCAACAAGTTGACGCCGAAGTGGGAAGGCCCTTATCGGGTGAGACAAGTCACAAGGCCCGGCGCTGTCCGCCTTGAGACCGAAGAAGGCTTACCGGTGAGCAACTCCTGGAACATAGAGCATCTTCGCAAGTTTCACCCATAAGGCGCGGTTGCCGTGATCCGCTCCGGCAACCACCTTTTGTACAAGCTTTGCCGCTGTTGCATGTAACCCTTTGTACAAAGCCGGGCGCAGACCCCGTGCATCAGTAAAGTTTTTGTGTTTCGCGCTGTTTGCCTTTTGCATGCTTTTCTTTGCAATTTGCATGTGTTATTTGGCATATTGTGCAACATACACATCCGGTAAGCATTAGCACGCCGAAAGGCCATATACTTGTTTCCATCTTCTTTTTCCTTGCCTCTTAAGCAGAAGGAACGTTCCTCGCGCACAAGTTTGCCGGGGGGGAAGGAGATGGAAGAGGAGCCAAGTGCTGTTCAAGAAAGAGAAGCCTTACCAAGAAGCAAGCATTACATATAAGCTAAGTTATTGAGATTTGAGCAGTTCAAATTTTTAACTTTTAGTTGTCTTCCTTGAACAATCACACTTTGTATGGAAAACCTGTGCGCGGAGGAACCTACCCGTAGCTAGCCGCACCCTTGTCTTGTTTTCGAGTACGCTCAACGACTTAAGTGAGCTGCGACAAGTGTCGCGCCCTTGCTTCGTTTTCGAGTCCACTCAGCAAGCTAAGTGCGTTGCGACTATCTGCGGCAAGGTTGCTTGCCGGTGAGACCTTGGCCAGCAGGCTGCTCAGAGTCCAGCACTCAGCGCTCGCGGCAAAGGCCCCTCGCCGGCAAGCTCCCCGGGAGCGTAGGGTGAAAAACGTACAAAGTAGATGACCAAGACAAGGAAGATAACATTGCACTGATTGATCAAAATAAGATAAATATCTTACAAAGGATAGCTTGTCGCAATAGCTAATGAGTTCATAACACCCTATGCAGCAACAAAAAGAGATAAAGATAAAGGAGGCCTAGTCTACGCGGTCGCCCTCAATCCTGGAGATCTTGTTCACCTTGGCGATGATGTGGGTGACCTGCTCCTTCAGCGCCTCCATGTTCGCGTCGGCCGGCAGGCTGCGGAGAACGTTGGTGAGGTTTATGCCGGGATTGCGGTATACAATCTTCGTCAGCACACGCTCCAAGGTTCCCGTGCAGAGCCGGCGCGACTCCTCGGCCAGTTGCGCGGGGATCTTCTTCCGCAGATCTGCAAGGGCCGGCGCGATCCCCCTAAAGAAGAGGCTGAGCTTGGCGCTGTGAGGGAGGTTTGGGTCCGGGGAGTAGATGAGATGCTCCAACTTCAGCGCCAGCAGCTCCTGGTCGATGTTGGACGCAGAAGATACCAGGTCCTCGGTCCATACCTCAACGGTACGGCGGAAGTTCTCGGCCGCTTTGTTGGCGCTGTCCACCAAGGTTCGCTCCTTGCGGAGCTCCTCCTTCAGCTTGGTCTCCCGATCCCGGACGGCGTCAAGCGAGTCCTTCAGCGTGGAGACCTTCAGCTCCAGATCCTCGATGGAGTCCTTGGCGGCCTTCAACTCGTCGCCCTTCTCAGAAAGACGCACCTGGAGTTCTGAGTTGGTGTGGGCGTCCTTCTCGCGCTCTGTGTTGAGCGCGGCGACCCTCTCCACACTCGCCTTCAGCAACTCCTCCAGCTGCGCGACCTTGGCGGCAAGCTCCTCCTTGGCGGTCTCCGCGGTAGCCGCGGCAGCTCTCGCCTCCTTCAGCTCCCCGCCAAGGGCCTGCTCCCGAGCGGCAAGGTCTTCCTCGTGGGAGTCGAGGTTGACCTTCCGCTGGGCGAGCTCTCCTTCTCGCCGGGACAGCTCCACCCCGGCGAGCCGCTGCTGCTCTTCGGCCTCGGCCTTCTCCAGTAGCCACTCTTGATATTCCCCGGCGAGCCGCTCGCGCCCCTCCGCCACCTCGCGGAGGGCATCCTGGTTGGCGGCGCTGAGCTCCGCCGCGCGTTTCTCCATCTCAGCGGCGGCCTTGGCGGCTAGGGCCTCCCGAGAAGCAAGCTTCGCCTGCCTGGCCCGGTAAAGGGCCAGGAGCTGGTGAAGCAGCTTCTCCTCCTCGGGCCCGTCGCTTCCGCCGGGCGCCTCGACGATCTTCAAGCCCGCGGAGGCGAGGACCTCCCCATCAAAGGCCTCGCCCTCCGCGGGGGCTCGCGATGAAGAACCCCACGGCACTTGGATAAATACGCCGTTGGGGGCCTCAAGATAGTAGCCGGCCTGCTCCTTTCCGGCGGAGGGGTCGGCGGCCGGCGCAGCACTTGATGCTCCTGCCGCCTCCGGGCCGGCAGTGCGGTCGCCGTCCCCCTCCCCGGCCGCTGCGTCCGCAGCCGGAGCGGTCTCTTGCGCAGCCGGCTCGGCGGCTCCCGCCGTGTCCTCGGCGACAGGGGCGTCGCCGCCGCCGCCCTGCGCACCCTCCTCCTCGATGACGATAACTTCTGTCTCCATCTGCTCGGGGGGAGGAGGATCTAGAAGAAGAAGAAAAAGCAAAAAAAGTTCAAGCAAATATCCGAAAAGAGACGACTCCAAGAAGAATATGTTACAGAACCTACCTTGGCGGACGTCGTCAGCAGCGGGCTCCCTCGCCGGGGAGCTCTGCCTTGGCGGAGTGGCCGCCCTCGCCGGGCTGCTCGCCCTTGGCGGGGTACTCGCCCTTGGCGGAGTACCCGCCCTTGGCGGAGCGCTCTCCCTCGCCGGGGAGTTCGGCCTTGGCGGGGACGGCGGGGCCTGCGGCTCCTCGGGAGCGACCTCCGGACGCTCCTGCGGCTGTGGCTCCACCTCTGCACAAGTCAAGACAAAAACATCAAGATATTGGAACAAGACAAAATCTCCAAGCGCGCCCGACGAGCGAAAGTACAGAATCCAGACTTAATCTGGGGGCTGCGCTGGGGGCTGCTCCTCGGAGCAGCGCTCGGGTCCGGCAGGCTTGGCTCCGGCGCGTCCCCAGTTGCCGCGACGGGCGAGTCGTCCGCGACCTCGACCACGGGCACCTTGGCCTTCTTCGCCACGCGCTGGGCCAAGGTCCTGAAATCAAAGCAAGAAACAAGATTAGCATCAACAATAATCAAGACGAAATTTCAGAAGATGTAAGATCTCGAGTTCTTACTCCTGTTCCTCCTCGTCGTCGTCGCTCAAGGCGGAGAAGTCAAACTCCACCTGGGGCGCGTCTGCGCGAGGAGTGGGAGGCGAAGACTCCCTCGGGCGCTTGGCGGTCCTAGGGGCTGGGGGCTGCGAAGACCCAGCCCCCGTGGTAGCCGGGGCCCGGGGAGCGGGCGGAGCCGCCGCTCCGCTCCGTGAAGACTCCTGTCCGCTCGGCGCCTGCTTGCGGGGCGCCTCTGCTGTGGCCTGCTTGCGGGGCGCCTCTGCCGTGGCCTGCGTGCGGGCCGCCTCCGCCGTGGCTGGTGCGCCGGACGCCCCCGTCGCAGCTTGACTCCCCCGGGGAGCTCGCGCTGCCCGGCGAGCTGGTTGTTGCCGGGGCGCCTGCTCCCTCGCCCCCGTCGCCGTCTTGCGGAGACGCTTCAGTGGAGAACGCCTAGGGCTCGCCCGGGGCGGGGAGGTCTCCGACGACGAGGAGAGGTCGTCGGCGTAGAGCTCTAGGGATCCGTCGGAGTCCTCGGCGGCCTCGTCGTCCTCCTCCTCCTCCTCCCCGGCTGGCTTGCTGGGCCCAGCGCCCTGCGCTGCGGCCTCTTTTCCTCCGGCACCTCCGCTCCCCCCGGCGCCCCCGCTCCCTGCGGCGCCCCTGTTCCCTCCGGCGGCGTTGCCTCTCGCCGCGGCCTCCGTCTGGATTCCGATGATCCCGGAGTGCCTCAAGGATGGGACCCCGGCAAGCTCGTCGGGAGGCAGCTTCAGTAGCCTGCGGATCTCCGCCTCCTCGGCTTGGCAGGACGCTTCCGCAGCATCTGCCTCCTCGGGCGTGTAGCCGAATTCTCCTGCCGCTGCGGCCGCAGCGGCCTCTTCAACCCGAGAAGCTATGTATGCTATCTCCTGGTCGGTGGTGTCCCGTGTCAGCTCCCGGGTCTCGTTCTTGTTCTTCGCCACCTCCACCAGGTTGTCGAAGAGATTCAAGATAACATCTGGCTTGGGCGCGATCCACGTGCGGTCGACGCCGTGCGAGTCGCACGCGGGCATCATGGCGCGGAGGTTGTCCCTGGCTGTGCTGTTGCAGAGAGGCACCACTCCCCGGGGACCCCTGAACCATTCCGGGTGGGCCGGGTCGTGCTTAAACAGCTCCCGGACCATCCCCTTCAGCTCCAGCGACGTGAAGTTAAAGTTGAGCCCGGGGCGCAACCTCATGATATCCGCCGAGTTGCCGTACTCCCAGGCCGGCCTTTTCCTGTCTTGGAGAGGGGCGATGCGGCGGCGGAGGAAGTCTGTGCCTACTTCTGCGACAGACAACCTTGCTACCCGGAGACGCAGAATCCTGATGAGGGCGATGTCGAGCTTGTTGTCGTCCGAATCCAGCTCGCTCCAGTCCCTGCCGCGCACGATGGGCGTTGTGCGCGGCGCGGTAAAAGATTGCGGCTGGTCCTCGACAATCCAGCACCAGTCCGCACGCCACTCCTCCCACTTGCCGCGGAGCTCCCCCGGCAAGTAGGACTCCTTCTTGTTCAGACGAAAAACCCAAGATATTCCTCCGGAGAGGGGGGCGCCGGCCTCTGCTCTAGGGGTGAAGAAGTGCCTGAACAGCGCTACGTTTGGGTGTATTCCTATATAGTTTTCGCACATGTGTGCGAAAACCGCCATCGTGAGGATGGCGTTGGGGGTGAAGTCGAGAAGATGGAGGCCGTAGGTGTGCATTATGTCACAGAAGAATTCAGAAAAAGGAGGGCAAAGACCGCAGTGGAAGAAGGCTGCGAAGAAATAGTACCCGCCGGGGTAGTTGTCCTTGGCGGCGGCCGGATAAGCTCGAGTGCGGGGGTGCGCCTTGGTTCCCTTGGACCAGAACAAGTAATACTTGTTCCGGAGCTCCCGCGCGCTGAGCCTCGGCGGGAAGACGAGGTTCCGCTTCCGATACGCGGTAAGCCTCGCCGCTTGCTCCGATTTCTCCTTCTTGGCCTTCTCCGCCTTCGCCTTCTCGATCTTCGGGGCCATGGCGGAGGCGGCGGAGGAAGGGGGGACGAAGAGCCCGGCGGCGCCGGAGATGCAGGCGGCGGCGGCGGAGGTGTGGAGGCGGAGCGCAAAGGGGATCTCTGGAGATGGAAGAGGATGCAATGAAAGCGTAGGAGGGGAACCGCTCCTGCTTCCTCTGCTTTTATGGGGAAGTGGGGGGCGTTTCACTCCTTCCATTAAAAGAACGTGGGCACGTCCCATCCCACGACGCCGCAATCGACGCGTGCCGTTGCGGGGGGACGCGGCGGATGCGGAAGTGGATTCGGCGCGCCGTGGGCCGCGTGTGCCCGTGCACTGTTTTGGGCCTGGCCCAACAGCGCTCGGCACCGTGTGTGGCCCAGGCCCGGGGGCTCCTGTCGGTGTACTAAGGTAGGGGTACCTCAGTACCCCGACTTGTGCACGGGCAGTTGCAGCTTCCCGCGGCGGGGTTTACCACGTGCTCGCCGGAGACCTTCCTGCTCCATGTCAAACCATTCAAAAACAAAGTATACAAGACAGAAGATCGAGACCCCGGCAAGCGGAGCTTGCCGGGAAGGCCGTTCCAGGCTCAAGGTTACCTCACTCACGCAAGGCCCTGGCAAGAGGAGCTTGCCAGGAAGACTAGAAGATTACTTCATAGAAGACACGCCTCGGCGCTATATGCGTCCCGGCGAGGGCCCGGGAAGCGACAAGCTTCAGAGCCCGGCAAGCTCCCGGGCCCGGCAAGCTCCCGGGCCCGGCAAGGACAAGACCCCGGCAAGGTGCCTTGCCGGGAGAGTTGCGCTGTGTGCCCGCGCTTCAGCTCATCGGCCCACACGTCGCCCTGGGGCCATTCCAGGGACGCGTGGCGGATGGCTGTGCAGCCTGGGGGACACGGTGGCACTCCACGGAGATGAAGTCATCGCCGTGGCAAACGGAGACGCAAGGGCGGGAGCTTTTGGGGTCGACGGCGACGGGCATTAAATGCCCTTGTCCCCCGCTGTCAAAGTAGGTAGCGACCACTGTTCACGCACTGTAGCTCCACTGTTCCCGCACTGTTACAACTACCACCAAAGTTACGTTTTTACCCCTTTCTCCTACGTTGACACCTGTCGGTGACCCCTTGAGCTATAAAAGGAGGCCCATGCACAACGTAGAAGGGGTTCGGAACCTAGATCGTTCATACGCTCGGTGTAGCTGGTTCTTCAAGCTCCCGAGCTCTCTAACTCAATACAAACCAAGCAGGAGTAGGGTTTTACGCGTCCACCGCGGCCCGAACCTGGGTAAACTGCCCGCGTGTTCACTTCGATCTGCTCTTCGTGCTCCCTCCGCCCTCTTACCGCACAAACAAGGGGCTCCGGTCCCATAGGTGTTCGTGGCGGACAGTTTCCCCCGACAAACATGCATTAAAATTAATCAACAATGAATTCAAGCATGAGTAGGATATAAATCACCATGAACATAAATATCGTGAAGGCTATGTTGATTTGTTTCAACTACATGCGTGAACATGTGCCAAGTGAAGTCACTTAAATCGTTCAGAGGAGGATACCACCCATCATACCACATCACAACCATTTTAATATCATGTTGGCACGCAAGATAGACCATTATAAACTCTCAGCTAATTAAGCATGGCATAAGCAACTATGATCTCTAATTGTCATTGCGAACATGTTTCATTCATAACAAGCTGAATCAAGAACGACGAGCAATCATATTTACAAAAACAAGAGAGGTCGAGTTCATAGCAGCTTTTCTCATCTCAATTAGTTCATCATATATCATCCTTATTGCCTTTCACTCGCATGACAGAACGGTGTGTATAATAAAAATAGTGCACGTGCATTGGACCAAGCTGGAATCTGCATTCAATTAATACAAGAGAGAAGACAAGGTAATATGGCTCAAGGTTATATCAACAACAAAGCATATGAGATCCACTAAGCATTTTAATCATGGTCTTCTACTCTTAACCCCTCAAGAAAAGAAAAGAAACTATTTACATGGGAAAGCTCCCAACAAGCAAAAGAAGAATGGGAAATCTCTTTGGGTTTTCATTTTCCAGTTACTACTACAAGCAAGGAAAGTAAACGAGCTAGAAGCTACAACTAATATTTTTTTGTTTTTCTGGGTTTTTCTAGGACAAAAGAAAAAGACTAAGAAAAAGAAAATTAAACTAAGCATGGATGGTACAGTGAAAGAGTGTGAGCACCGACAACTAGAATAAGTGTGAACATGAATGTAAGTCGATGAGAAACACGTACTCCCCGAAGCTTAGGCTTTTGGCCTAAGTTGGTCTAGGGCCAGGGATCGAAGCCACTCCCTCCAGTGTACTGAGATGTGTAATCTAGATGCCACTGGTTGGCGAGCTCGTCCAGCTCCCACCCATAAACAGATTGACGGGAAGGATCAAATGGTGGTTCTGGCTCAGGCTCTGAAGCTTGTGCCTGGCCTTGGTACTTGTAGAAGGCATCTGATGCAATGAGGTACTTGCCTGTGGACAGATCAAACAGAGATGGTGCATGCAAGGTAACAATTTCACAATATATTTCATCAAACCTCAATTTATAAAGTAGCTGCATATTTTTGTCTTTAACAATAAAGTCATGAGCTACCATGCTCTTGTAGTCTAGATAAACAGGGGCAAACAAATTTTATTCCTTCTCATGATGCCTAATAGGTATATTAAAATGTTCAGCAAGGCGAGAAGCAAAGATGCCTCTAAAGACGGGCCCCTTTGAGCGGTTCAGACTCAATCATTAGGCAACGACGGCGCCCAAGCTAAAAGTTGTGTCACGAAACAAAGCATGGCGTAAAATGATAATATCAGGGGCACTGAGATTCCCACTGTTCCCGCGACCAATTAAACACCTACTAGCAAATAAAGCAAAGTAGCGCAGAACAGGGAAGTGTATACTGGTGATTCTTGCCCCTGAAACTTGTCTAGTTTCACCTACGGCTATCATATCAATAAACCCTTTGACGTCCTCATGACGTGGTTCATCTAGTCTACCTTCAAAGGGTACTTTCCATATTTCACAAAAATCTAACAGTGATATCTCCTTAACCACATCATATAAGCGAAACTCCACTGTAGGTGGTGTTTTCCTAGAATGAAAATGGAAGCTTTGCGTAAAAATATTGGTGAGTAAGAGATACTGCTCTTTTTGGTCGTTGAGGAAGTCGGTGAGGCCTGCATTATTAGTCATCTAATAAAAGTCTTCGTAAATACCAGCGGACATCATGAAATTATTACAAGGCCATTCGCACGGTCGAACTTCCGCCATGCGAGGAAGATCATACTTGGGCTTCTTGTTTTCTTCTTTCTTCTTCTCCTCTGAGCTCTTGCTGGAAGAGCCCCTCAATATTCTTTTTAACATTTTCCTTTTCTGAAAATTTCTGAATTTTTTAGTAACTCACAAATAAAAGTTAACCAAACTCAACAAGATTGATAGCAACAACTCCTATAAGTGCCTAGAGACTATATCATGCATTAGAACTACTTGGGACCAAGAAAATTTGACATGCAAGCTCAAGAACAAGGTCACCACAGCAGCACAAATTTGCAACAAATAAAGCACTAGAGCAAAAACTAGTTGGACCAATGGAGGAGTCACATACCAAGGAACAATCTCCCCAAACAGTTTAGTGAATGGTGCTTTGAGCAAGGAGATTGAAAATGGCAGCAAAATGAGCTAGAACTCGGGTTTGAGCTGGTTGGGGATTTTTTGGGAGGAAGAAGAAGAGTATGGGTGAAAGGATAAGTGGAGGGGGGCCACGTGGGGCCCTCGAGGCAGGGGGGCGTGCCGTGTGCCCTCGAGGCCACGTGCTGGCTCCCCTCGCTCTGTGTTCAGTGCCATATTTTCTTAAATATTCTAGAAAAAATCATATTTCATTTTCATGGCATTTGGAGAACTTTTATTTTGGGATATTTTTTTATTGCACGGATAAGTCTGGAAACAAACAGATAATGCTATTTTTCTTTTATTTAACCTAATTAACAGAAAGTAAAAGGAGGGTATAGAAGGTTTGTGCTATCTAGATTCACCTATCCCATGTTCATCAAAAGGAGTCCATTAACAAGGTTGATCACGTCTTGCTAATAAACTCTTTTCGAGTAACATGAAACCGGAGAATTTTTGAATAACACTATGTTACCTCAATGGGGATATGTATGTCCCCAACAATAAGTATGTCATATGCCTTCTTGATTGTAGGAATAGGAAACTCAAAACCTCCAATAGTGATAGTTGAAGTTTTTCCAATATAATTGATACTATAGACCTGAGGTTGTTTCCTCGGAAAGCGTAGTTGAGTTGTCAATTCAACCACACTTGGAATCTTAGTATCTGCAGCAAGATAGTTTAGTAGCAAAGTAATATGATAGTGGCGGTAGCAGCAATAATAGTAAAGATAGTGTTTTTGTAGTTTTTGTGATAATAGCAACGGAAAGGTAAATAAGCGACTAGCAATATAGGTAAAGCTCGTAGGCATTGGATCGGTGATGGGAAATTACGTTGGATGCAATTCATCATGTAGAAGATATAACCTAGGGTGACACGGAACTAGCTCCAGTTCATCAATGCAATGTAGGCATGTATTCCGAATATAGTCATACGTGCTTATGGAAAAGAAATTGCATGACATCTTTTGTCCTACCCTCCCGTGGCAGCGGGGTCCTATTGGATATTAAGGGATATTAAGGCCTCCTTTTAATAGAGTACCTAACCAAAGCATTAACACATAGTGAATACATGAACTCCTCAAACTATGGTCATCACCGGGAGTGGTCCCGATTATTGTCACTTCGGGGTTGCCGGATCATAACACATAGTAGGTGACTATAGACTTGCAAGATAGGATCAAGAACACACATATATTCATGAAAACATAATAGGTTCAGATCTGAAATCATGGCACTCGGGCCCTAGTGACAAGCATTAAGCATAGCAAAGTCATAGCAACATCAATCTCAGAACATAGTGGATACTAGGGATCAAACCCTAACAAAACTAACTCGATTACATGGTAGATCCCATCCAACCCATCACCGTCCAGCAAGCCTACGATGGAATTACTCACACACGGCGATGAGCATCATGGAATTGGTGATGGAGGAAGGTTGATGATGACGATGGCGACGATCTCCACTCTCCGGAGCCCCGAACAGACTCCAGATCAGCCCTCCCGAGAGAGATTAGGGCTTGGCGGCGGCTCCATCTCGTAAAACGCGATAATTCTTTCTCCTTGATTTTTTTCTCCACGAAACGGAATATATAGGACCTAGGTGTGGATCTTCTTGCATGTATTTTTTATATTTTCTGAAATAAATCTCCGTTGATTTTCAGGCGATTCCGAGAACTTTTTATTTCTGCACAAAAACAACACCATGGCAGTTCTGCTGAAAACAACGTCAGTCCGGGTTAGTTCCATTCAAATCATGCAAGTTAGAGTCCAAAACAAGGGCAAAAGTGTTTGGAAAAGTAGATACGTTGGAGACGTATCAACCAGCAGCTGCTTGGTGGGAGAACTATACCGCGACTTATCCCCTTACCATAGTTACTTGGGATCAGTTTCAACAAGCTTTTCGCACTTCAGATGTTTCAGTTGGAGCCATGAGCCCGACGAAGTGTGAGTTTTGCAACTTGCACCAAGGAAACCATACTATGGGGCAGTACGTGGATGAATTCAGGCAGTTAGCTCGCTATGCTCCAGATGACATGGCCACAGATGCCGCGAAGCAGGAGAAATTTCTCGAGGGACTCAATGATGAGCTGAGTCTGCAGCTGATGGTAGCAACCTTCAACAACTACCAGGAGCTAGTAGACAGGGCCATCATGATTGAAGGCAAGCAGCAGCAGATAGAGAGTTGCAAGCGGAAGTATGGACAAGGGAAGTATAACTCTGGAGCTCAGCAGAAGCCCCGCTATTCCACTTACTCAGGAGGACAAACTCATCCCACCCATGGAGGACATAACCATGGAGGCCATTCCCATAGTGGAGGAAATTCACACAACCATAGTGGCCCCAGGAATGGCAATGGGAATGGTGGAAACAACAATCAGAGCCGTTCCACCCCATCAACCCCCGCTAAGAAAGATCCGAGTCACCTTACTTGTTTCAAGTGCGGGTAGATCATACACTACGCCACCGAGTGTTCATATGCAAAGAATGGAAATGGCAATGTAAGCTCAGGAAAGAAGCCCAACCCTTTCACCAGATGACATGTGAATCACGTCAATGTGGAGGAGATTGACGAGCAGCCCGACACAATGGTTGGTAATTTTTGGTTAATGCATTTACAACCCCTGTTCTTTTCGACACTGGTGCATCACATTCATACATATCAAGGGGTTTTGTGGGAAAATATAATTTTCCAACTGTAGCCCTTAAGTCACATATGCTAGTGAGTTCCCCTGGAGCAGAGTACATGGCTAGTGGAGGATGTTATCAACTGACATTGACTATTGGGAGACATGTTTTTCCCAGAGACCTCATTGTCTTGGAATCCCAGGGTCTGGATGTAATCATATGTATGGACTGGCTATCCAGGTATGAGGGAAACATTGACTGTGCTAGTAAATCTATTATCCTCACCACCCCAGAAGGAAAGAGGATCAAGTACGTGTCGAGGCACACACCCCGGAGGACACAAGTGAATGCACTTTCGGGAGTTGTTCAGGAGGAAGTACCAGTTGTGAAGGATTATCCCGATGTATTCCCGGAGGAGTTACCAGGCATGTCACCGGACCGAGAGATTGAGTTCTTGATTGAGTTGTTACCAGGCACTGGACCAATATCCAAGAGACCGTACCGGATGCCCGCAAATGATTTGGAGGAAATTAAGAAGCAGATCAAGGAGTTAATGGAGAAATGTTACATTCGACCAAGTTCTTCACCGTGGGGAGCCCCAGTACTCCTAGTGGAGAAGAAAGATGGATCATTGAGGATGGTTGTGGACTATCATGCACTGAATGAGCCAATGAGGTGACAATCAAGAACAAGTACCCTTTGCCGATGATCAATGATTTGTTTGACCAGTTGCAAGGAGCCAAAGTCTTCTCTAAGATCGATTTATGATCTGGATATCATCAGTTGAAGATCCGAGAACAGGACATACCTAAGACAACTTTTACCATGAGGTACGGGCTTTATGAGTATACGGTTATGTCTTTTGGTTTGACTAATGCCCCTGCCTACTTTATGAGCATGATAAACAAGGTGTTCATGGAGTTCTTAGATAAGTTTGTGGTGGTGTTCATTGATGACATATTAATTTACTCGAAGAATGAAGAAGAGCACAAGGAACATTTGCGTTTGGTTCTCGAGAAGCTCAGGGAACATCAGTTATATGCCAAGTTCAGCAAATGTGAGTTTTGGTTGAAGGAAGTCGGATTCCTCGGACATGTCATATCAGGAGATGGTATAGCAGTAGAACCCTCCAAGGTAGAGACCGTCACCGAGCGGAAATCACCCACCTCCGCTGGAGAGAATCGCAATTTTCTTGGACTCGCAAGATATTATCAGAGGTTCATCGAGAATTTCTCCAAGATTGCGAAGCCCATCACAGAGTTTTTGAAGAAGGAAAGTAAGTATAATTGGACCGAAGAATGTGAAGCCAGTTTTCAGGAGTTGAAGAAACGTTTGGTTACAACCCTAGTGCTGATTCTTTCGGATATACGTGCGGATTTTTAGGTGTATTGCGACGCTTCTCATCAACGACTTGGAGATGTTCTCATGCAAGAGGGAAGAGTTGTTTCATATGCCTCACGATAGCTTCGACCTCATGAGTTGAATTATGCCACACACGATTTGGAGTTAGCAGCCGTAGTGCACGCACTGAAGACCTGGAGACATTTCCTTATTGGAAACCGTTGTGTTGTTTACACGGATCATAAGAGTTTGAAGTACATCTTCACGCAGAAGGAGTTTAATTTCAGGCAAAGGAGATGGTTGGAGCTCATAAAGGATTACAACATGAGATTACATTATCACCCAGGGAAAGCCGATGTCATGGCAGATGCTTTGAGCCGTAAGAGTTATGTCAATACTCTCATAACCAGAGGTTTACCCCAGGAGTTAGCAAAGGATCTCCGAGACTTACAATTGGAGATAGTCCCGAGAGGCTATGTTGCCACATTGGAGATTCAATCCACTTTGTTGGGCAAGATTCAAGAAGCCCAGGATACGGACAAAGGTATTGTAGAAACAAAGAGCAGAATGAGCCAAGGAAAGGCAAAAGGATTCCGTGAGGATGAATACAGAACACTATGGTTCGAAGAGCGTATATACGTGCCCAATGGCCCAGAGACCAGGAAGCTGATTCTTTAGGAGGATCACGATTCTCCTTACTCGATACACCCAAGCAATACCAAGTTGTATTTGGATTTGAAGCAGAATTTCTGGTGGACCGGTATGAAGAAGGACATTGCAGAGTATGTAGCGGTATGTGACGTCTGTCAGAGAGTTAAGGCAGAACATCAGAAACCAGCAGGGTTACTTCAGCCGTTACCGATACCAGATTGGAAGTGGGACAAGCTTGGAATGGATTTTATCACAGGATTGCCCAGGACACCATCAGGGTACGATTCTATCTGGGTTATAGTTGATCGCTTGACTAAGGTAGCCCATTTCATCCCCGTGAAGACCACTTACACGAGTGCTAAGTTGGCCAAGATATATATGACCAGGATTGTGTGTGTGCATGGAGTTCTGAGGACCATCGTATCAGATAGAGGAACACCGTTTACCTCGAAGTTTTGGAAGCACCTGCATGAAACTTTGGGTACTAGGCTTGAGTTCAGTACATCCTTTCATCCACATACAAATGGATAGACAGAGAGAATCAATCAGATTCCGGAGAACATGTTGAGAGCTTGCGCACTAGATTATGGATCTAGTTGGGATGATAATTTTACTTACGCAAAGTTCTCTTACAAAAACAGTTATCAAACCAGTCTGCAGATGCCCCCTTTCGAGGCTTTGTACGGAAGGAGGTGCAGGACACCATTGATGTGGGATGAAGCCGGAGACCGCAAATTTTTTGGACCCGATTTAATCAATGATTCAGAAGAGAAGGTCAAGTTGATCCGTGACAGACTCAAGATAGCTCAATCCAGACTGAAAAGTTATGCCGATACTAAACACAAAGAGATAACCTACAAAGTCGGAGATAGAGCATACCTTCATGTGTCTCCCCTTAGAGGAGTTAAGCATTTTGGAGTTAAGGGTAAATTGGCACCCAGATTTGTGGGTCCGTACCGAGTTTTGGAGCACAGAGGAGAAGTTGCCTATCAGTTGGAATTACCCGAAACCTTGTCCGGAGTTCACGATGTGTTTCACGTCTCCTAGTTGAAGAAGGGCCATGCAGAGATGGCCGATATTCCTCTACGCGATATAGTGCCCCTGGAAGCAATTCATCTAGAGAGTGACCTGACTTTTGAGGAGAAGCCTGTCAAGATTCTCAAGTTTGCCGGCCCAGTTACTCGCAACAAGGTCATCAAGTTTTGCAAAGTTTAGTGGAGTCACCATACAGACAAAGCCACCTGGGAATGAGAGGAAGACCTTCGACAGACCACCCACACTTTTTTGCTAGCCAACCGGAATCTCGAGGGCAAGATTCATCTTAAGGGGGGTAGGTTTGTAACATCCCAATTTTCAATTTGGATGTTAACATATAGATCATTCATATGCATTCATCATTTGAGCATTTTGAATTTAATTTTTATTGGAAATTGATCCAAGAGACTTTAAGCAACTAAAGGACCCAAGTGAGAGAGTTGGAAGTTTCCCAAAAAGGACCCACAATGTTTATTATTCTTCCAAGTGGGGTTGGATCAATTTTTTTTTTTTTGCCAATTTACATTTTTCAATATTTTTTAAAATAATGAGAGAAGATAACATGACTTCTTCAAAAATAGAATAAAAAAATGTTGGAAATTGAATTTTGAGTAAAAATACATTTATTGGATTTTTATTGGCAAAAGTATTGGTTTTATTTATTTTATTAGTACTAAAAAGTTTATTTTAATTTTAGGCATTTAGGCTCAGAAAAATGTTCATCGGGTCAATAATAAGGCCCTAAGTGCGTGTGAATTTTTCTGCGAATTTTGAAAATATATCTATAGTGTTTTTCTGTTTTTCGATATTTTCGGAAAAATATTATTAAAAAAATTGTTTTGGACCGAACTGGGCCGAAGCCCAGCCGGCCCAAGCCGCCACCGCCTTCCTCCGCCGTGCCCGAGCCGGACTCCGGCATGAGTCC
Source organism: Secale cereale (assembly GCA_902687465.1). Lineage (NCBI taxonomy): Eukaryota > Viridiplantae > Streptophyta > Magnoliopsida > Poales > Poaceae > Secale > Secale cereale. The sequence continues at coordinate 652,138,165 of LR738711.1, forward strand.
GAGCTGCGCCCACCGCCGGCCGCCCCCTCGCCCAAGGCAGGCCACCCCCGACCCCCTATATAAGGGCCGGCCCTTGGCCCCTCCTCTCTTCAGCCCACCGCCGTCGCAGCCGCACACCACCGCTGCATCCGCGCCGCCTCCGCTCGCTTGCCGTGCCGCCGTTGTCGCCTGCCCGCCCGCGTCGCCGAGCCACACCGCCGCCGCCCACGCCCGCGCCACCGCTGCACTCGCAGACGCCAATCCGCCGCCGGAGTTGCTCCCCGCCTCGCCGATCCGCCACCGGAGCCGACCACGGTCGCCGCCCGATCTGCCGACGCCCGACCCGCCGTCGACCCGACCCGCCACCGAACCGGTATTAAGCCGTCCCGGTTCGCCCGATTTTTTAATTTTTGTTTACTTTTTTTATAATAACCCGATCGGTTTTTTAGTTTCGTAATTTAGGAACGTCCACTGGCTAGATCTAGATAACGAACGTTCGTTCGATAGATTTTTCTTTTTTCTGGTATTTTCCGCCAGGGACCTATTCGCGATTATTATTTTTACAGATGAGTCCATACTTCCCAAACGATCGTTACTTTTTACTCGTTTATCCGAATTAGATGAAACCAACACCAAACTTTTCGTTAAGATCTCATCTATCGAGAAAACCCACTCAAATTTGGTTTTGAAAGTTTTGAAATTTTGAATTCAAACAGATTTGAATTTGAACTTCTTTTGATCGTAACTTGAGTTTCGTAACTCCGTTTAAGTTGATTCTTTTTGCAAATCAAAGGTCTTGACCTAAACTTTCTGTTAAGATCAATACCACATAATTTTGGTACTGTTGAAAATTGTTTTATGTTGCAAAGAGTTATTTGCTCGTTGTCAAAGTTTTCCGAGATCATTTCTTTGAATCTTGTGCATGATTGCTTATGTATGCTATTGTTTGCTTGCGATAGAATTTCCAGAGTGCGAAGCTTGCTACTACAAATCTCTAGGGTTTAACGATCATCAACAAGGCAAGTTACACTTTGATCATACTTTTCAATACCCGGTTTTTATTGCATTAGTTATACCCTCAAAGATTTGCATGAGTAGGACTTGGATACATATGGCTATGATTTGTAGTTCATGAGGTAGGAACCTATGACTTGTGATCAACATCGGGAATATACGCTTTGTTACTTATTGCTTAGCCATGCTCGTAGACGTGGATTGGTATGTGAGATTCATGAAAGTTGCGAGTGTAATAACAACTAAGGGAAAGTTTAAGGTGGCAACTTTAATACACATCTGGGTGGATTGGTTGCAGGGCACCTAGTGAATCCAGTGTTGTCCTAAGATATCCTGGAGGAACAGTGTGATCATCCTATGGAATGCCACCCAGTCTCAAAGGGATCATATAATTATTCATGCCTAGAAACTTCCGTGTGCAGCCACAAGCCATTATGGGCTATGGCATAGTTGAGTAAGTTGTGTGCGCTATTTCAGTGGTGGACTAGCAGACGTAGGGGAAAGTAGGTGTACCGGTTTACCCAGAGTAAAGAGTTAATGCTTCTGAAAGGCTATGTCACGATCTTCCGATCATGGATGCGGTCGAGTCTTCTGGGGAAAAGTGCGCAACCTCTGCAGAGTGTGCAATCTGATCATGATTAGCCGTGTCCCCGGTTGTGGAAACTTGAGTATCCTGGTATTTGAATTATTGGTTGATCTCATCACTTTATTAATTTAACTTCGTAGTAAATAAAATTTATTCCTTTGTTGTAGGAAAAAATTAGCTTTCTTCAAAATTAAACCTTACAGCCTCCACCAACCACATATGCATGTAGTGGTAGATATCTGTTCATCATTATTACTACAGTGTGATTTTGCGAGCATATTCAATGTGCTGACCTACACGGCTGCAACGTCTCATGTTGCAGAGTTTTCAAACAAAGATTAAGGTGCGATAGGTCGTTGTCGTGCACTCAGTGTTCGCCGTGGAGTTGGATGGACTCAACTAAACTCCAATGCTTCCGCAGTTTATTATTTTAGATGGCCTTTAGCCATATTTTTGTAATAATACTCTTTATGAGGATTTCTATGTAATAAGTGTGTGATTGAAACTCTGTTATAATTCCTCGAGTACTGTGTGTGTCAGCATACCGATCCAGGGATGACACTTAAGCACAGAGACTTCGATCCATTGGGATCGTGGTCGCTACACCGAGCATCTATAGGGGGAGCACCAGCCCCTTGTGGGCTGGTGTGTTCTCTCACTTGGCCCATCTGGCCCATTGCTTTGCCGGGGGTGCCCGGATCCCCTTCCGATGACCCGACAAGTACTTGATATCACCCGAAACACTTCCGATGTCCAAATACCATCGTCCTATATATAAATCTTTACCTCTTGACCATTTCGAGACTCCTCGTCATGTCCGTGATCTCATCCGGGACTTCAAAAAACATTCGGTCAGCAAATCACATAACTAATATAATACTATATCGTCATCAAACGTTAAGCGTGCGGACCCTATGAGTTCGAGAACTATGTAGACATGACCGAGACACCTCCGCGGTCAATAACCAATAGCGGAACCTGGATGCCCATATTGGTTCCTACATATTCTACGAAGATCTTTATCAGTCGAACCGTTATGACAACATACGTAATTCCCTTTGTTTGTCGGTATGTTACTTGCCCGAGATTCGATCGTCGATACATCTATACCTAGTTCAATCTCGTTACCGGTAAGTCTCTTTACTCATTCCATAATACTTGGAGTCATTAGTCATTTGCTTGCAAGGCTTCTTACGATGTGCATTACCGAGAGGGCCTAGAGATACCTCCCAATACTTGGAGTGACAAATCCCAATCTCGATTCATGCCAACTCAACAAACACCTTCGAAGATACCTGTAGAGCACCTTTATGATCACCCAGTTATGTTGTGATGTTTGATAACACACAAGGTATTCCTCCAGTATCCGGGAGTTGCATGATCTCATGGTCTAATGAACATGTATTTGACATACAAGAAAGCAGTAGCAAAAACTGTACGATCAAATGCTAAGCTAATGAATGGGTCTTGTCCATCACATCATTCTCCTAATGATGTGATCCCGTAATCAAATGACAACTCATGTATATGGTTAGGAAACCTTAACCAACTTTGATCAATGAGCTAGTCTAGTAGAGGCTCACTAGGGACATGGTATTTGTTTATGTATTCACACATGTATTTAAGTTTGCGGTCAATACAATTCTAGCATGAATAATAAACCTTTATCATGATTAAAGAAATATAATAATAACCATTTTATTATTGTCTCTAGGGCATATTTCCACGAGTTTCCCACTTGCACTACAGTCCATAATCTAGTTCATACCACCATGTGATTAACACCCATAGTTCACATCGCCATGTGATTAATACCCAAAGAGTTTACTAGAGTCAATAATTTAGTTCACATAGCCATGTGATTAACACTCAAAGTTCACATCACCATGCGATTAATACCCAAAGAGTTTATTAGAGTCTATAATCTAGTTCACATCGCCATGTGATTAACACTCAAAGAGTTCTAAGGTATGATCATGTTTTGCTTGTGAGAGAGGTTTTTAGTTAACGGGTCTACAACATTCAGATTTGTGTGTACTTTGCAAATTTCTATGTCTACAATGCTTTGCATAGAGATACTCTAGCTAATTGCTCCTACGCTCAATACGTATCCAGATTGGTGTCAAAGCTTGCATCAGCGTAACCCTTTACGATGAACTCTTTATCACCTCCATAACCGAGAAACATTTCCTTAGTCATCCAGTTACTAAGGATAATTTTTACCGTTATCCAGTGATCCACTCCTGAATCACTCTTATACCCCCTAGCCAGACACGTGGCAAGGCACACAATAGGTCTGGTACACAACATAGCATACATGATAGAACCTATGGTTGAGGCATTGGGAATGACTTTCATTCTCTCTCTATTTTTTTGCTGTGGTCGGGCTTTGAGTCTTACTCAAATTCATACCTTACAACTCACGCAAGAACTCCTTCTTTGATTGATCCATTTTGAACTCCTTCAAAATCTTGTCAAGGTATGTTCTCATCGAAAGTCTTATCAAGCGTCTTGATCTATCTCTATAGATCTTGATGCCCAATATGTAAGAAGTTTCACCGAGTTCTTTCTTTGAAAAAATCTCATTCAAATATCCTTTTATGCTATCAAGAAATTCTATGACATTTCCAATCAACAATATGTCATCCACATATAATATCAGAAATGCTACAGAGCTTCCACTCACTTTCTTGTAAATACAGGCTTCACCGTAAGTCTGTATAAAACCATATGCTTTGATCACCTCATCAAAGTGTATATTCCAACTCCAAGATACTTGCACCAGTCCATAGATGGATCGCTGGAGCTTGCACACTTTTTCAACACATTTAGGATCGACAAACCTTCTGGTTGCATCATATACAACTCTTCTTTCAGAAATCCATTAAGGAATGCCGATTTGACATCCATTTGCCAGATTTCATAATCATAAAATGCGTCAATTTCTAACATGATTCGGAAAACCTTAAGCATCGCTATTGGTGAGAAAGTCTCATCGTAGTCAACTCCTTGAAGTTGCAGAAGACCTTTTGCGACAAGTCGAGCCTTGTAGACAGTAACATTACCATCAGCGTCACTCTTCTTCTCGAATATCCATTTATTCTCTATGGTTTGCCGATCATTGGGCAAGTCCACCAAAGTCCACACTTTGTTCTCATACATGGGTCCTATCTCTGGCCTTAAGCCATTTTTTGGAATCTAGGCTCATCATAGTTTATTCATAGTTCGAAGGTTTGCCATTGTCTAACAACACGACTTCCAGGACAGGGTTATGATACCACTCTGGTACGGTACGTGTTCTGGTCGACCTTCGAGGTTCAGTAGTAACTTGATCCGAAGTTTTATGATCATCATTAGCTTTTTCTCTAGTTGGTGTAGGCATCACAGGAATATTTTTCTCTGATGAGCTACTTTCCAGTTTGTGAGAAGGTACAATTACCTCATCAAGTTCTACTTTCCTCCCACTCACTTCTTTCGAGAGAAACTCCTCTAGAAAGGAACCGTTCTTAGCAACAAATATCTTGCCTTCGGATCTGTGGTAGAAGGTGTACCCAATTGTTTCTTAAGGCTATCCTATGAAGACACACTTCTCCGATTTGGGTTACAGCTTATCAGGCTGAAGCCTTTTGACACAATTGTCGCAACCCCAATCTTTAAGAAACGACATCTTTGGTTTCTTGCCAAACCACATCATTGAGTGGCATCTCAATGGATTTAGACGGTGCCCTATTTAACGTGAATGCAGCTGTCTCTAATGCATAACCCTAAAACAACGAAGGCAAATCGGCAAGAGACATCATAGAATGCACCATATCCAATAAAATACGGTTACGATGTTCGAACATACCATTATGCTATGGTGTTCCAGGTGGCGTGAGTTATGAAACTATTCCACATTGTTTTAAATGAAGGCCAAACTCGTAACTCAAATATTCGCCTCCGCAGTCAGATCGTAGAAAGTTTACTTTCTTGTTACGATGATTCTCTACTTCATTCTGAAATTCTTTGAACTTTTAAAATGTTTCAGACTTGTGTTTCATCAAGTAGATATACCCATACCTACTCAAATCATCTGTGAAGGTGAGAAAATAACGATACCCGCCGCGTGCTTCAACACTCATCGGACCGCATACATCGGTATGTTTTATTTCCAGTAAGTCATTAGCTCACTCTATTGTTACAGCGAACGGAGTTTTAGTCATCTTGCCCATGAGGAATGGTTTGCAAGTATCAAATGATTCATAATCAAGTGATTCCAAAAGTACATCAACATGGAGTTTCTTCATGCACTTTACACCAATATGACCTAAACGAAAGTGCCACAAGTATCACTACAAAAAAAGACACATCCGTGACATTTTGGCCCGATTTTTTTCCTATCATGCTTATGACACTTCTATGATGATAATTGTGACAAAAACCCGTATCATCATAGATGTGGTGGGATCCTACTTCTATGACAAAAAATCATGACAGAAAATGGGCTTTTCGGCTTGGGCGGGCCGGGGACGCACCTGCATGACATTATTTTGGCCGTCCATGATGAAAAAATCGTGGTAGAAGCGAGGGCGAGGAAAATTTTGGGGAGTTCCCGGTTACGGTGGGTGGTCGGGGCGGAGCGATGCACGGAGGTTTGCGCGTTTCTCTCGTACATGTCGCATGTATGTGCGAGGCGTTGGGCTCTAACTGAACCTGAGCGAGGCGTTCGGTTACTGAACCCGAGCTATTTCACTAGCTACATTACTTAACCCGAGCGATCGATCCTTGGATGCTGACTGAACCCGAGCGATTCCTTCGCTACCGCTGCTAACTGAAGCCGATCGATCGCTATTGCTGCTTACTGAAGCCGATTGAACCTGCTGCCTCTTGATGAACAATGAACATGGGGTAGGTTGAACGAGTCGAGACATACATTGTTGGGGTTGGATGAACAATTCCCGGTCAGGGTTGGATGAACAGGACCCGTGGGGGTTGGACGTTGCGGTTGTCGCTCGATGAACAGGACCCCGAGACGAGGCAGCCACAGTCAAGGCATTGGGGGTGGATGAACAGGACCCCGTGGAGGGCTGGTTGAAAAGTAGCCGGTGGAGGGCTGGTAGGATGAATAGGACCCCATGGAGGGCTTGATGAACAGGACCCCGTGGAGGACTGGATGAACAGTAGCTGGTGGAGGCAGAGGAAGACGCGATGGATGAGCAGTGCAGGTGGAGGCTGGAGGAAGTCGACAGTGGGTGAACAGTAGCCCAAGACCCCCGTTTCGACTGTAGAAGGTAGAAGAGAAGTCTGTTTCCTCCGTTTTGCGGTACGCCACACCCCTCCCGATCAACAAAACTCCGTTTCGACCGTAGGAGCTCGAACACAAGTCCGTTTCCTCCGTACTGCGGTATGCCAGACCCTTCCTGATGAATAGAACCCTGTTTCGATCGTACGCGCTCGAACAGAAGGACGTTTTCCTCCGTTTTGCGGTACGCCAGACTCCGTTCTAGCTGTTCCGTCCAAGCCAGTTGGCTCCTGTTGAACACGATGCATTCCGACCCAGTGGCTACGCTCCCGATGAACAGGACGCTGTTTCTCCGTTCCGACCTAGCCGCTTGGCTGCCGATGAACAGGACACCGTTGCTGCCGTCCGTTGCCTCTCCATGTACACGTGCCCTGGCCGTACGTATGTGCGAGTAGCTAGGTGTTTGAGACCCCGCCCGTATGTAGGTATGTGGCCGTATTTGTTGGCATCTGGTTGTACGTACGTGTACACGGATTAGACTAGACTGCCTGAACTGCTATGTCCGGGGCTATACTACTACATGTACCGTTGCTTGCTCGCCACGGTTCATCATTGCAGAGAGACCGATCAACCGGTATGTACGTACAAATTCGCGACCAGAATGACAACGATACATACGCTTCGACCAGGTGGGCCTTGACTGCCAGGGAGGGTATGGAGGCACTTCCTGACGTGCAAAGTTATTGATGGTGGGTCCTAGCAGTTAGGGGGGAGAATCATTTTTTTGCCCGTAATATGGACACACTTCCTTGCGTGCGAAGATGTAGCTGGTGGGTCCGAGCTGTCAGAGGGGAAATGTTTTTTTCGAGGCCCTTCCGGTAGGTCCCGCTGTTAGGTGGAGGAATCATTATTTTGCGCGTAATAAAGCGACACTTCCTTGCTGCGGCCATGGACCGAGCTGTCAGCCTCTCCACGTACAGTCCTCTTCCTATGGAACTCGTTTCTTGACCATGTTGACCACACCGCGCGTACAATACCAGGCGGTGGACGACGGTGAGGTAGGGAACGACACGGAGCCTGGGCACACGCGAAGGGTAGTACGAGGGTTGACTGGTTTGACTATGGTGTGAGGGTGCCGTCGCTGTAGAATAACAGGGGGTGTGGGTGAGTAGAGGGTTGGCCAGGCCAGCGGTGGGAGTAGTAGGGGGCGGTGAGTCCTGCGCGGCAGCATAGCCGGCCACGGGAGGCGGGAGCACGCAGGAACAGGCGGTCCCGCCGGCTGTGGGTTTGGCGGCTGGAGCAAGAAGATCAGAGATTGAAGAAGCACGACGACCGTTGGATTGACATCCAACGGTCACGTCTGCTAGAATCGTTTGTTGACGTATATAATAATACAAACATCTTGCATACACATCAACTTAATAGGCCCACAAGTAAGACCATTCCCTATTTTTTTAATAATTTACAACTCATTGCAACTTCTTATGCAATTTATTGCACTCCGTTTTTTTGTTGGCCAGGGCCAGGGTTAAAAATGTAAACGAAATTTCGCATATTTCGGTGGGGTCCAAACTATTTTTAATACCGAAATGTCGAGCCATATTTAAAGTACTTTGAAGATATATTTAAATTAGGTTAAAGCCCAGTGAAATTGGAATCTGAAAATGTGAAAATATTCAGAAATTTGAAAGTAATTGCCAATTTGTCGTCTATTTCTTATATTTACAGCCCATTTCTTATTACTTTCAAGATTTGCAGCCGTCTTGAAAGAGTTGCAGGCCAGCAGGGCTTAGAAAAACAAGTAGGCCTGGATTGGGTATTCTTAAGAAAAAAATAAACTGGGCTTATTTTCACAAAGAAAAAATGGCTGGGTTGGTTATGTGGTGAACGTAAAATAGAAGCCTCGGCTAGACGGGCCACACCCCAATTGAAAACCTGCTCCGTCTGAACAATAACACAAAAATACTGCTTGAGCAGCTACGTCCCAGGTGTCAGCCAATCTTGTGTTGTTCTCTTGTCTATTGACTATACGCTGACAATGTCATGGGTCCTAGATGTCAGCAAACCACTAGGAGGAAGCATATTATTTTTCTATACGCTGACAATGGAGTATATATAACATAAAATGAGGAACTTGCTTGCGTACGACCATGGACATGGTGGGCCCCTAATGTCATCCTCTCTCCATGGTGGGCCCCAAGTATCATCCTCTCTCCATGGTGGGCCCTTAGTGTCATCCTCTCCATGTTGACAACGCGAGAGGGCGGCGCCGTGGCGATCACACCAAAGCGCGCGGAGGACGACGGCGAGGCCTCAGACGTAGGTGTTAACGATTTAGGAGACGGTGGGGCGGCGATGCATGCGCTGAGGCACAGCCAGCTGTGGGAGGCAGAAGCAGGTGGCCCTGCTGGCGCTGGTCTAGTTTGGGCGGCTGGATGAAGACATGACTGAAGAAACACGACAAACTGTAAAAGCAGCAGAAGTACTTAACAACCTTAACTGAAACTAGCAGGGGCACTTAACAACCATAGATGAAAGCAGTATGAGTACTTATACAGGTTCAACCGTACAAAGCACGCCTCGAACAATGCTACTTTGCCTACAATTAACTAAGGGTGAGGCCACCAAGCCCTAGGACAAGCCTAGGTGCCACCCCGTGCATCCACAACCTTCTGAATGCGGCTTCATCTCGCAATGTAGTCAATAAACATGATATTCGCTTCAGAGCCATGGAAAAGCATGAGCATAACCTTCTCCCCTATTCTCCAAGATGGACGGGCCTTCATTGTTTGAGACCACCCATGAATAAGTATCATTTCACCTCCAAGGGAAATGGAGTAGGTCGACGTAAACATCATGTTGTGACCAAGCGCAAGTCTGACCCGACCATGGTCAGGCTTCTGTATATGAACAATATAACTGGGTAGTTTCTGTTTCAAGAAGATCACAGCTGTAAAACTGTGTATAAGAAAGAGTTTATGAACAACATATATAACAGAAAACAACTCGTACCATAAGTTTCTCGACACAGTTGGACCTGTTCAACGTGTGCAGCAGTGGCACACATATCCCACGTGGCCTTCCACCATTGAAACGCCCCACAAGGACCTCAAGACGATCAAAAAAGTGTAGGAACTAGTGGATGTCATCCCAGTCAACTTCAGTGCCATCAGTAACAGTCAAGTTCTTATAGAATAACAAACGAGTAGCATGCTTAACTTTGAAATAACCTACACGTGCCAGCAATTATAAGAAATATTGGTTAGAAGTAGCATCTTCGTGAGAGAAGGGAATCACAAATCATTGCTACTTCTAAAGTTAAATTGGGATTAGTTAGACAAAATAGGTGGATTAAGAAGTAATCGAGGCAACATGGAAGAACGAGATACAAAACTAACATGGATGAAGTACTGGAAAGACGTCGGGTTGGAAGATCACAGTGAAGATGAGACCAGGTTCTGCTATTTCCATCAACATTCATGTGCCAACTGTCAGTCTGTAACAGTTGAGAAAGTTTATCCAAGTTCTGCCATAAAAAAATCAGCGATCTTCTTGGTTGATGAACCCAACCCGGAACTTATATCCATGGCTTGTCTTCAATGTGACAATTAAACTCGTGCATTCACTCATGGCAAGGCCGACCATCTTGAGTACATGTGTTCTCGCAGACCAAGGAATGCACTGTAGGAAAATAATATGAGAACACAATGTATTCGCTATCCAAATCTAGAAATAATTTCCTCCTTCACGTAAGTGTTGATCATGCTACTAGTACCTTTTATCCAAATATAGCAATCCAAATTTACAAATTGGTCGACAACATGTTCGAAAACGTCCACCCTCCCAGATAGAAAAGAGGATTCTAGGAACATACTGTGCGTGTTTTAAAATCCCGTGTTACGATGAGAAGGAACAAGTGTGGCATCTCACCGAGGGCGCAGAAACCTGTAGGATCCTCACACTTTGGGCACTTCAAATGAAACACACAAGATTCGATAGGAAGAAAAATGCATCAATGGCGGTGGCTGCCATCCTAGGATTAATCGCGACCGAGGGACTTGGATTTATTGGGGATGGATGAAGAATTCGTACCTGGTTCTCCATGAGAAAACCCTATGCAATCACCTAGAGGGGTTTTTCTCTAAACATGCAAAGGATGGAGAAGGGGATTCAGGCCCAGTGAAATATTGCTGCTTCGTCCGTCCAGCTTACTTCCTGGAAAGGTGAGTTTTCTGTGATTTGATGGCTCACTGGGCATTTTTGCGGCGCTAAGTCTACCGTGCAGTTGTGCAATCTAATTTGGTGCATGGCATGTGGACCCCGTTGCCGGATGCCCCACATATCAGCGAAAGGAAGTAGAAAGGCAGGAGTAACTAGTTACACATAAATATTTTTTTGACAGAGAGATACTCCCTCTGTAAACCAAAATAAAAATCTTTTATATCACAACTTTATACTTACGTAAGAAAAATCAAGGGGAAATATGGGGTTTCAGCTGAGAAAATAATACTCAGACATGCTCACATTTCTGGACTTTGGGCTACATGACGAAGGGCCTGCATGTTTGGGGGCCCATATATTCTAACTCCGTGCATTTCATATTACAAGGGATCGGTACGACGCTGGTTTTAGATGCTGTCCCAAGGCGAATACAGAAAATTAAATAAGGCACGGTAGCTGTTAGAATGAAATCGAATGATAGTTCCTAACCAGCAATCAGAGTTGCAATTCTTTCACGATATCCTCTGTGATAAATAATACTGTCGTACTACTTATACACACATGACACTTGTTTCACCATGCCATATAATTACATCACAAGCTCTCGGAGGATAGATCACTTCGGTAATTGTGTGCTGCTACTGAAGAATTTCAAAGTTGACTAGGACCAGCTCTCCTTGCCGAGAAAGTTCGATTTTGACATTATTCCCAAACCGCAAGATTTGATGGAGTTTTTAACTTTGACCATCCTTTAGCATTAATCATCATGCGACCATCCTTTGTACTTACGGTATATTGAGCAGGTTCATTCACACCAAGGTTGCGCATGGTAAGGGAAACTTGGCCACGGTCGCCCGAATTATTGAACGACTCCCTCGTTGCTCTAGGAATCCTCTGTTTGCAAACGAGAAGACATACACAAACAGTTAGATCAATACAGTGAAAACTGTGAAACAACATGGAAAGAAAAAAGAACGAAGCACTCGGGCTGCCAATGCTTACCAAGAAGGTGGAGATGTCGGTTTTTGTACGGACTTTGGTATACACAGTGCGAACTGCAGCCCAGTCTGTTGCCGGTGCAAGTGCTCGTTCCGTTGCCGCTGCACGTGCCAGATGAGATGCAAGTGCAACTTGAAGTCTTGGTGCAGGTGTTGGAGCCGTTGCTGGTGCCCGTGCCGGTGCGACTAGTAGTGCCGCTGCTGCTGCCGGAGATGGTGCTCCTTGTGGAGCTGGTGCCGGTGTCGTAGCAGGTACCCATGTCGGTACTCGATCCTCCGGTAGATCAGCCTGATCCGCTGACGTGGTCGGTGCCCAATCCTCTCGTGGATCAGACTGAGCTGCTCTACCGATGTGCGAGACAGTAGCGATCATCTCTCATCTGCTATGATTTCGTAATTCAGCTTTCTAACTTCGCTAGGCTCCATGACCTGGATCCAGTCTTTTACTTCACTTCTTTTAATCACAAGAAAGACTAATTGTGGCGTGTTTGTTAAAACAAACAGCAGTTCATCACAGGGCTTCCGATTGTACTTAGACAACAGACTGGCCCAATTGTGTCCAGTAATATAAGTGATGGACAATGCCTTCGTTACTGACACGTCATAAGAAGTGGAACCTGCTAAAATAACCATCATAGAGCAAACCAAACAGTTTATTCTATTACGAATGTGACATGGCAAAACCTGCGTCGCAAAATTGCAGCAAAAGTAAGAAAACATGATAGTAAATCAATAAGATTGACTTGATGTGACACGAGTCAATCCTTACCAGGATATCACTATGTTCAAGTTCTAAATAGAAGGTTGATTGTCCAATTAGGGGTGGCATGCAGGCCCCCCACTTACTCCCACAAGCAGGACAGTCCAAAGGTCGTGACAACTTGTTTGGAGCGAACATCCATGGGACTGGAAATCCTAGTGGGTGCGATAAACCCTGCAATGCATACAAATATTGGAGTGTAACCATAATTGATAAACCGTCCTCACAAAAAAAGATGATCTGGATACTTCAAAATATATAGACTGAATTGAGTGGACAAACATTAACATAGACTATTCTCAGGACTCACCACACAACAAAAGCGGCAGTACTATACAATACAGGGTTCACACACACAAATCAAGTACTGAACAAGTAGTGTTTACTACAGAGAAGCAAAGTTGCACTAATTAAACTCTACAGACTATTTGTTGCCACCGACCTACGGGATGTACCCCACATAACTGACTAGGCCATGGACTTCGTGAGAGATGTCTACGGGCATCATCGCCATCTGGTCAACCTTGCAGAACCTAACAGAGTGGTCTTTCCACTCATAAACATGACCATGAAGATAGTCTGCATTAGATTTGTCGGGAAGCTTTATGAGAACCACACCCTTTGTAATCGAAGGCACAACTAGGAAATTGTTGCGGTGAAGTACACCCTTGAGAACATGCCTGGCAACAATGCTATAGGAAAATGCTTGCTCACCACACGTGGCGACAAGGACACAACAGCTGGATAGTTTAGTAGTAGAACTCATCCTCAGGTCTTCCAGTTCACATGACATGACTGTGAGAACTTCATCTCCACCGCGGTCCTGGTTCTAATTCAAACAGAAACCAAATTTTTTATTACTACCTCCGTTCAGAAATATAAGATGATTTTTGATATTTGACTCCATATAAGACTACACATACGCACATAAATGAGTGAACAAAGACACTAGAAGATGTCTTCAAAGGCATGAGAGCAGATGGATTACTTGTAATATTCATAACACAAGTTACTAAGGCTACTGTACTCTCCTCAAAGGCATGAGAGCTAAAATCTTGCATTTCCTACAACTAGCATTGATGTTGATAAAGTAGTTGAAAGTAATCTATAAGAAATCAGTGTTATGTGCAAAAATCATATGTATGTCAACCTCTCGCATGTTTTGGTCAAAAGAGCAGTTTAGAACCGTGATTTGGCACACAAAAATCACATGCAAGATCACCCATGAAGTTGTACTACTAGTACTAGTACTGCGTGTTAGATGAAAAAACACGATCAAGATCGCCAAAAAGATCGTCAAGAAGAGATATTACCTCGACCGACTTAACGTGGAATCCCAGAGAGGAGGGCTTGGATAGGGCGATGGCCATCAGCTTGTCTGTGGTAGTCTCGATGGGGTTCTTGCGCTTCTTTGTACCCTGAAGAAACCAAATATTTTATTACTACCTCTGTTCAGATATATAAGATGATTTTTGATATTTGACTCCATATAAGACTACATATACACACAGAAATGAGTGAACAAAGACACTAGACAGAGGGATTACTTGCAATATTCATAACACAAGTTACTGAGGCTACTATACTCTCCTCAAAGGCATGAGAGCTAAAATCTTGCATTTCCTACTGCTATCATTGATGTTCATAAAGTAGTTGAAATTAATCTATAAGAAATGAGTGTTATGTGCAAAAATCATATGTATGTCAACCTCTCGCATGTTTTGGACAAAAGAGCATTTTAGAACCGTGATTTGGCACACAAAAAGCACATGCAAGATCACCCAGGAAGTTGTACTACTAGTACTAGTACCGCGTGTTAGATGCAAAACACGATCAAGATCGCCAAAAGATCGTCAAGAAGAGATATTACCTGGACTGGCTTGGACTGGGCGATGGCCTTGAGCTTGTCTGCGGTAGTCTCGGCAGGGTTCGTGCGCTTCTTCATACCCTGAGCCCCGATGGTTTTGACCAGAACCAACATCACTTCGGGCGGTGCTCCAGGGTCCATCAAGAAACTATCAAATAGAAATAAAAGTATAGAAACCATAATCACAAACCCAAAATAAGAACAGAGAGGGAGTTAGGGTCGGTCGCGTGGTTGCAAGACTGGGCCTTGGCCAGAAGAAACACCATTTATGCGCTCACCTTTCCTTCTTTGGGAGAGAAGAACAATGGCAGAAGCGCGTCGGGGGTTTCTTGAAGAAATGAGGAACAAGATGAGGGAGAAGCGAGTTGGGGTTTTCTTCAAGAGAGGAAGATGAGGGAGAAGAGTGAAATGATGGTTGCTTCGCCCGTCCAACTAACTGCTGGAAAGGTCAGGGTTTATTCATTTGACGGCTCATTGAGCATTATTGCGGCGCTTTGACCAATGTAGTCTACCATGCAGTTGTGCACTCTAGTACAGAGTAATTTAGTGCATGGCAAGTGGACCCCGATGCTGGCTGTCCCACACGTCGGCGCAAGTAAGTGGTAAGGTTCCCGATGACCGTGGAGGAGGATCCACACGGTAGAGCGTGCCCACTATTTCTGAAAAAATGATTACATCAAGCGTTTCGACTCTGATGGCGGAGGAGTGCGAAACAGGGCAACCACTTGAACTTACACAATACTCCTACTACTAGGCATGTGCAGTGGTTCATACGTCCGTACTATAATCTTGTCTCTAGTGTAGGAAGATATGACGATAAAAAATGTTGTGTGCAGGTCAACTATATGAATATGTAACATGCCCCTTTTTTAAATGTCCGGTCGAGAAGAATGAACGGCGAGATCAATGTTAACACAACTAGGACTACAGTGCACAGAGAGTACGGTTGAATGTTCGGTCGAGAAGAATGAACAATGAGATCAATGTTAACAGTTAACACAACTAGGACTACAACGCGCGGAGAGTACGATGCTACAGAGAATGAAGGGTGCATGAGCTGTAATGCCCAGGATGGAGTTATACCTCCTACGTGTCGAGGCACGACTTAAAGGCATAAATCCATCCTAGAATGATCTCAAGTTTGGTATCTTTGCACGACTCATGTAAAAGAGGGATTAAAATGCAAAAGGAGATAGTTGGCTTACACTCGCCACTTCACGCAATACATTACATAAGCAAGACATCATCCAAAACATCACAACCAGACTACGGGTGAAGAACCAAAAGAAAGATACCAAAACAACAGAAAGCCACAGGTCAGGATCGAATCCTAGTAGAAACCACTACTGATCGTCGAAACGTCACAAGCAAACGGCCACGCTCTTCATCGAGCTCCTGGTGAAGAACTGATCCAACTCCTGCAACGAACTCGGCTGAACCTGCATCTGGTGTGGTGAAGTAACTGTGAGCCACAGAGGACTCAGCAATCCCGTTCCCGGGTAACAAGACTATTTAAGCCTTGGGTGAGGACAAGGCTGAAGAAAGGACAAGAGGTGAAGAAACAACAAGAGTCTGCAGCAGCAACTAGCACTAACTTACGTAATAGAGAGCGAGAAGAGAAGAGCATCGGACGAAAGATGATCACGAAGTGATCCTAACTAAAGCCGGTCAAACATAACCCCACCATGTTCAACTCCCGAATCCCTATTCGGAAATTGACAGTCACGGTACACACGCTGGTAGTGTATTGAATCATTGTGTCAAGTTATCTACAACCGGAATTAACAAGCTCCCATCTGCCACATAACCGCGGGCACGGCTTTCGAAAGTTCAAACCCTGCAGGGGTGTTCCAATTTGGCCCATCACAAGCCCACGATCCGCGGAGTCGCAACTCCATAGTTGGGAAGACCCGAGTATTCTCGGAATCCCGTGCTCAAGTTAAACCGAACTAAGGTAAGGCTAATCCAGCAAATCCTCCCGGCGTGTCGACACCCTGATAGTAGCCGCGCGTATCTAAGTCTCAGGACACGACCGGATGGGCGATTCTACGGGTGGATACCAGATACCTCGGGTTGCCCCAAGGCGGCCCCGCAGAACCCCCGTTTGGGACCAACGCCATCAGCACTGGCCCCCCCCTGCTATGTAGAAAAGAATCTCCAAGGAGCGTCCCCCTTATGCAAATTAGTTAATTAATTAAGTTGTTATTATGAGGCAAATAGTACCAAAAGTTGGGACTTGCTGGAAACGACTTAGCACTTAGCGGTTTATCAAGGGGGTCCCATACACCCCAACCGTGTTAGGAACGCATAATCAAGGAACATAACACCGGTTTATACGGTTCCTAATGGCATGAGTGGAACAAAACACCAAGCAAAAGGCTTAGCCTTCCACCCTGCCAGTATATAGATGATTTCATTAAAGCATTTATATAGTGTGATATATCCCAACCAAACTTCAACATGAAGCAAGCATCTTCAAACTTCACCTGCAACTAGCAATGCTATAAGAGGGGCTGAGCGAGCCTACGTATAGCCAAACAACGGTTTGCATAGGTAGGGTGGTTAAACAGGTTCATGGTTACAATAGGAGGCTGACAGGAAATCATGGGCATCGAGGCAAAACTATAGAGCGGAACTACTAGCAATAGGCAAAGATAGTAATGGTATCCGGGTTCGGTCATCTTGCCTGGGATTCCACAAGGGAGAAGAACGGATCCTCGAAGAAGACGGAGCAACAGTCGAGCAAAACCTCACAACTCCGGAACGAAACCGAAGCTATCAAGAAAGCAACCGGAAAGAAAGAAACAACACGGTAAACACACAAGCATAAACATGGCATACGATGCACAAGCAAGCCATGATGCATGTCCAGTTTAAATATGCATGGCATGGCAAGTGCTCAAACAAATACTACAAGTTAAGTGGAGCTCAATATGCAACGAGTTGCATATTGACAAAACACCACATTAATTATTTAATTGACTCTCGTTATTAACAAGACAAGATTAAATGTTTTTAGCATGGCAAGAGGTGAAACATAAAGAAACTACACTATTAAGACATTTTAAATGAGGCCGGAAATAACAACAACATATCCGGAAAATCCCCATAAGCATGTTTAATAATTAAAAGCAAACAACAATTAAACATTCAGGGTTGTTAACATGATGCGGATGACATGATCAAGTTTATGCAAGTTTTATTAAAAGGTTGACTTAAAAGAGATATGAAGTATTGTCACCGTGGTGGAAGAAAAGGGGCCACGGCAACGATCCGAAATGATGCCACGCAACATATCGGTTCCGGTAACTCGTTGAGAGTCCGGTGCAAAAGATAGATGGCGTGAGCGAGTCAAACGAGATGAAAGGTGGGCGATCCCGTTACCGGGTTCCCACGAGTCGGTGACGAGGCAACCGAGGAACATGACAAAAGGGACGAAACGGACACGATGCACACAAGGGCAAACATTTCATACAACACAACAAGCATCACACGGGTCAACGGCTCGGCGGTTATACCTTCGGAACCAACGTTTCGGGGCGGTTCGAGATCGTCGAGGGACGTAGCGGAAGTAGAGGAAGTAGTCGTTCGCGCGGGTCGTAGAGGAAGTAGATGGTACACGAGTCGTGGTACACGGGGCGACGGTAGTGGTACATGCCGTAGAGGGAAGTAGACGTTCTCGTGAGTCGGAGAGGTACTCGTTCATGTAGTAGTCGGACTTGATGGGTCCCGTGAAGTAGTCGAACTTGGAGCTCGTTTTCCCGTAGAGGTTCGGGTCGTCGTGGTACTTGTCGGGTCATCGTGTAGTCGTACTTGATCCGAGTAGTCGTTCGTTCGTAGTCGTTCACGTCATCGATGTCGGGGTACTTGTCGCGTCGGCGTTCGTAGTGGTACTTGGGGGTTCTCGATCTCGCGCCGTAGTTGTACAAGTGTCCAAAAGTAGATATTCTTACTGCTCCATGGTTACTTGAGATGAACAGATAGCAGCAACAAAACAAAAACAAAAACAAAAAAAAAGGAAAAAGAAGGATGCGGGGGTGCGGCGCTGCTGGCTCGATCCGGAGGGAAGACGAGGCCTGGCCTTGGGGCGCGGAGGGGCGCACGGCCTGGAAGAAGGACGGCGGCTCCTGGAGAAAGAAGACCGCAGCCGCGGCCTTAGCGCTGCCCGGCCGGCGCTGGATCGACGCACGGGAGGAGAGGAGGGGCGCCCTTGGCGCGGCGGCGGCTGGCAGTGGCCGGGGCTGGCCGGAGGGAGGGTCCTGGGGACCGGCGCGGACGGACGGAAGGGGCGCGGAGGAGATCCTCGCGGCGGCCGACTCCCTGGAGAAGAGGCGCGGCTGTCCGGCTGGATCCTGGCCGGGGGCGCTCGGGGCCAGAGGCGAGGGAGCCTGGCCGGCGTCAGGGAGGAGAGGGAGAGCGAGGGGCGAAGGGGCTCGAGGGGAACGAGGGTTCAGGCACGACAGAGGGAGAAGGGGATCGGGGAAAGGTGCGGGCGATGCGGGACTCTGGCTCTGGGTCGAGCGAGCGAGAGGAGCGGGGTGCGGGGTCGAGAGGAGCGATGGGGAGAGGCTGGCTGCGGGAGAGGAGTGCGAGGGGTGGCGGCGCACGAGGGAAGGAGAGGGAAATGGGTGCGGGAAGGTTAGCGCTAGGGTTACAGACGAACTGGGCCGTGGGCCAGAGGAATGGGGATGTGGGCTGCGGGGAAGATGGCCAGGGAGATGGGCCGAAGGAGGGAGGTGCGGCTGGGCTGCAGAGGGAGGATGGGCCTGCTGCGGCTGGGCCCTCTGATTCTTCTGCTGTTTTACCAAAATAAAACAGAAACAACAACAAGAAGAAAAGAAGGAAGGTGCTAGGAATGGGCTTAGGACAAGAAGTAAAAAAAACCCTGGACTCAAAAAAATGTGAGGAAATTAATTAAAAATAAAAGGAGGGTTTTTGAAGATCCTCGAAACAACGGAAAAGAATTATTGGCAAGATTTTGAAGTCAAACTTGATATGGAATAGGCATGGGGAAAAAATTGCAAGTGTGTTACGGTGATCCCAACCAATTGGAATATTTTAAATATAGCTCCCTAAATATTGAGAGGCTTTTATATGTTATAAAGAGAAGTCACCTTCCCTCGATTTAAATGGACCGAAGGTCCACACGATTTATTTAGGTTGAGATGCAAAAAATAAAATATGACATGATGGCATGATGCAATGCAAAAAAATAAATAACACAAGCACAAAAGAACACACGGGCAACCCGGAACATCTGGAAACTTCGGGCATCTTCTGGAATCTTCTGGGACGTCGGTCTTCGGGCGTCACAACTCTCCCACACTAACAGAGGATCTCGACCCGAGATCCTAGAGATATCACCGGGTAAAAACGAAAAGGAAAAGGTAAAACAAAGTTGCTTCTTTGACAGACGAGTGAAACCAAGGAACGTTGAGAGGTTGAACAAGTTGAAAGAAAGAAAGAATGCAACGGAGATGAACGAAGATGAAAACACTCCGTTAGAAAGAGTAACAAGGAGCATTACGAGATCCTTGAAGGTTGAAAGACATGAAACAAGAGCTCACGGACCAAAAGAATAAGAAACTGCAATGGTATAGCCAAGGAATAAGAATGACAGAATTTGGACAGCACTCCGTCTGAAAATGGAAGGAATTAACAAGAACTTGAGGAGATGGAATGATACTTGATGAAAACAACAACACACAACCTCCGGAACAATTGAAAGAATGGCACAAGGTTAAGAAAGATTTCACATAGAACTCCGGTTAAATGATAAGCAAGGGAAAGAACATGATCTCGATAAAGCGAGATGATGGTTAAGAGAGCAACATCATAATACCTCCGGAATGAAAGAATAGAGAAAATAGTTCAACGAAAGAGATGAACGGAGAAAAGTATGACAACTTCTCTCAAAATTGAATTTGAAATAGCATCCTTACGAAGAAGGGTTGAACGAAATTGTTGGAAATTCAACAACGAGAAGAATAAGCTCATGTGGGCTTATGGAAAACATCTCCAAATTAAGAGGTGACAACCAGCCACTAACGAAAACAATTGCTTGGATTGATATCAACAAGGAGACGATAAACTTATATCACCGGAATGATAAATGAAGAACTTGGGTCATTTATAAGCACCATAATTAGCAACAATCCTTAGGGAAAGCTTTTAGGTGAATTATAACCCAAGGTAACTCCAACAAATAAATTGAAGGGTTGAAAGGATCTCCTGAACAAGGAAAATGATGGGTTTAAATATCTCATTCTTGAAAACTCGTGAATCGTAATCCATGAAGGAATTGTCGAGAATGACATAACACCCTCTGAAAAGATAAGGTGGAAAGAATTGCAAATGGAATGCATGATGAAGAATGCTTGAGCTCCCACAAGAATCTTCATGAAGACTTCGAGGATGAATTAAATGATGATGAACCACCATGAGAACTCCGGTAATGAAAGCAAGAGAAGTGAAAGATGAAAAGAATAAGATTGAAGGCCTGCGGTGAATTAGATGGAGCTTTGAAATGATGTAATAGAAATAACTTGAAGCTCCGGAAAACAAGATGAACAACTTAGAACTGAGAATATGATATGATGAACAAGCTCCAGACAAAAGAATTAAATCACCTTGAAGGAATAAGAATAAGAATTATGTTATGCATCTCCTTCACCAATTAAATTGATGACAACCAAAGGATTTGGCATACTACTTATTCTCGTTGCAAAGAATTAAAGAGAGATCTAGCACAAGCTTGGGTAAATCTTCAACGAACCACCGGTAGGATTGTGAAAAGAACAAATGAATTAAAACCAAAACAAGGAAGAGTAAACTTGAATGAGCCACCGTTAGAATAGGGAGACGAACGAAGAGGCATCAATGAAGAATATTTGGAGGACGAAGTTGAAAACTGAGAACGAAGAATCTGCTGAAATGATGGCCTTCGGAAGATCACAATAGGAAAAGAATTCGTGAAATGCTTTGGATGGGTATAAAAGAATTCCTCACGATCTGAACAATAATGAGGATGGCATGAAGCTAGAACCACGAATCTTCAAGAGAAGGGCCAAGAATTAAGAGAAACACTTCTCCAGTCTCCAAATGTTGAGAATGAAGACGAGAAATGCCATAAGAATTGTTGAGCACTCCGGAATGAAGAATTAAAAGGTTGAACCAATGATGGAAAGAATTTGAAAGCGATCTTGGAGAAGTCATGAGACTGATGGGATTCATACTTACGTCACACTTTGAAAAGAATTCGCCGGAAAAGAAGAGTCAGGTAAGATCCTGGGAAAAGACCTGTGGGTTAGGGCCCACTAAAGAAAACACCGTTGAAAAGATTGCTTAAGAGATATTGCACCGGTTGAATTAAATGGCTTGAATAAGAAGACAATGCTCAAAATAATTTGAATGGATTAAGAATGGAATTATGAATCTTTAGCACTCCGGATATGAATAGGAAGAGGGGAATGATTAATTGGTCCACCGGAATAAGAAAGCATTGTGAAAAGAGGAAAAGGATAAGATCAACACCAAAATCTTGATTTACATCCACCGACAGAATTTGAGAACAAAAGAATGATGAACTTGAAGCTCTCGAGCATCTTCACGATAAATCACCGGATAAGAACATTGAAGGAAAAGAATGAAGAAACCTCACATGAATAAAATGGATACTTCATTTGAGAATTCTGGCTCAATGCAGAAAAGGGTGGGAGGGTGGGGAAACAAAGACAACTTGAGATGAACAAAAAGGACACCGGTTGAAAAGAATTTAACATGAGGATCTTGATGGTCAAGAAGGACTAGCACTCCCATAAAAATATGAGAACACTGATTACGAAAGGTATGGAATCAACATTTGACATCGAAGCAACTCGAATACCAGAATCAAAACAAGAACAAAGGATAGATATGCAGCAGCCTAATCTTCACAACATCATCCGAACAGAGAATTGAACGAATGAATTCCGTAGTTACATCAACTTGACGAGAAGCCACTTGGAGAGCAAAAAGTAAATAAAAAGGAACAAGGTGCAGATAGAACAAATACAAGATAGAAGCTTCGTCCCGACATATTCGTGCTGAAAGCTCATGGAACGTGTTACAAAAGGGTTTTGCAATCCCCGGATCAGCATAGCCAAGGACCCTTTAAGATGCAACTCCCGATCAGAACAAGTCCATAAAACCACTTCACTCAATGTAGAACCCCAAACTTCATATCGTGCATCCGTTGGAAGAATGCCTACGATCTACTGGATAAAACCCACCTATAGATTTCCGAAAGTTTCCAGTTATGCAATCAGGTGTTGGGGATACACGGGAAGCACCGCGCAATCAACTCTAAACCTACATCCAGGTGTATCCATCCTTCAACACATAACCAGTCTTTCTCGGAAACTGTCTACCTCGGACCTTCGAAAAGCATCCACTATACAAGCTATGGCAATACTCCCGAACTACCTCCCCAGTACTGGGTGATGTCGGGGTTATCTTGCCATTGGCCGTATAGGAGAGATTTTCGATGTCGGCCGTCTTAAGTATTTAGTACTGCCGCGATATGCTTGTGACAACAATACCCCGAAGCTCAACTCCTCGGGAACAGGAGGCATCGAGAACAATATCCTTGTCACAAGAACATCGAAACAATCCCAGTATACTCGCGGGATCCTAAAAAAAATTTGGTGCAACTTTTGAAAGTAGAAGAGATAAGAGTAATCGTCAGGAGCCCTCACCAGAGAGAAAGGGGAAGAGAAGCAAAGAAATCCTACTCTCCGATATAAATATAGGACTCAAAACATTTTCAGTGTGTGCCTAGACTCGACCGTCAATGATTCGATCAATCAGTGGGGCTTCTAGGTCGGAGAAGGCTCTGAATACCAACTTGTAATGCCCAGGATGGAGTTATACCTCCTACGTGTCGAGGCACGACTTAAAGGCATAAATCCATCCTAGAATGATCTCAAGTTTGGTATCTTTGCACGACTCATGTAAAAGAGGGATTAAAATGCAAAAGGAGATAGTTGGCTTACACTCGCCACTTCACGCAATACATTACATAAGCAAGACATCATCCAAAACATCACAACCCGACTACGGGTGAAGAACCAAAAGAAAGATACCAAAACAACATAAAGCCACAGGTCAGGATCGAATCCTAGTAGAAACCACTACTGATCGTCGAAACGTCACAAGCAAACGGCCACGCTCTTCATCGAGCTCCTGGTGAGGAACTGATCC
Organism: Secale cereale; assembly: GCA_902687465.1. Lineage (NCBI taxonomy): Eukaryota > Viridiplantae > Streptophyta > Magnoliopsida > Poales > Poaceae > Secale > Secale cereale. The sequence continues at coordinate 652,162,051 of LR738711.1, forward strand.
AACTCCTGCAACGAACTCGGCTGAACCTGCATCTGGTGTGGCGAAGTAACTGTGAGCCACAGAGGACTCAGCAATCCCGTTCCCGGGTAACAAGACTATTTAAGCCTTGGGTGAGGACAAGGCTGAAGAAAGGACAAGAGGTGAAGAAACAACAAGAGTCTGCAGCAGCAACTAGCACTAACTTACGTAATAGAGAGCGAGAAGAGAAGAGCATCGGACGAAGGATGATCACGAAGTGATCCTAACTAAAGCCGGTCAAACATAACCCCACCGTGTTCAACTCCCGAATCCCTATTCGGAAATTGACAGTCACGGTACACACGCTGGTAGTGTATTGAATCATTGTGTCAAGTTATCTACAACCGGAATTAACAAGCTCCCATCTGCCACATAACCGCGGGCACGGCTTTCGAAAGTTCAAACCCTGCAGGGGTGTTCCAACTTGGCCCATCACAAGCCCACGATCCGCGGAGTCGCAACTCCATAGTTGGGAAGACCCGAGTATTCTCGGAATCCCGTGCTCAAGTTAAACCGAACTAAGGTAAGGCTAATCCAGCAAATCCTCCCGACGTGTCGACACCCTGATAGTAGCCGCGCGTATCTAAGTCTCAGGACACGACCGGATGGGCGATTCTACGGGTGGATACCAGATACCTCGGGTTGCCCCAAGGCGGCCCCGCAGAACCCCCGTTTGGGACCAACGCCATCAGCATTGGCCCCCCCTGCTATGTAGAAAAGAATCTCCAAGGAGCGTCCCCCTTATGCAAATTAATTAATTAATTAAGTTGTTATTATGAGGCAAATAGTACCAAAAGTTGGGACTTGCTGGAAAAGACTTAGCACTTAGTGGTTTATCAAGGGGGTCCCATACACCCCAACCGTGTTAGGAACACATAATCAAGGAACATAACACCGGTTTATACGGTTCCTAACGGCATGAGTGGAACAAAACACCAAGCAAAAGGCTTAGCCTTCCACCCTGCCAGTATATAGATGATTTCATTAAAGCATTTATATAGTGTGATATATCCCAACCAAACTTCAACATGAAGCAAGCATCTTCAAACTTCACCTGCAACTAGCAATGCTATAAGAGGGGCTGAGCGAGCCTACGTATAGCCAAACAACGGTTTGCATAGGTAGGGTGGTTAAACAGGTTCATGGTTACAATAGGAGGCTGACAGGAAAACATGGGCATCGAGGCAAAACTATAGAGCGGAACTACTAGCAATAGGCAAAGATAGTAATGGTATCCGGGTTCGGTCATCTTGCCTGGGATTCCACAAGGGAGAAGAACGGATCCTCGAAGAAGACGGAGCAACAGTCGAGCAAAACCTCACAACTCCGGAACGAAACCGAAGCTATCAAGAAAGCAACCGGAAAGAAAGAAACAACACGGTAAACACACAAGCATAAACATGGCATACGATGCACAAGCAAGCCATGATGCATGTCCAGTTTAAATATGCATGGCATGGCAAGTGCTCAAACAAATACTACAAGTTAAGTGGAGCTCAATATGCAACGAGTTGCATATTGACAAAACACCACATTAATTATTTAATTGACTCTCGTTATTAACAAGACAAGATTAAATGTTTTTAGCATGGCAAGAGGTGAAACATAAAGAAACTACACTATTAAGACATTTTAAATGAGGCCGGAAATAACAACAACATATCCGGAAAATCCCCATAAGCATGTTTAATAATTAAAAGCAAACAACAATTAAACATTCAGGGTTGTTAACATGATGCGGATGACATGATCAAGTTTATGCAAGTTTTATTAAAAGGTTGACTTAAAAGAGATATGAAGTATTGTCACCGTGGTGGAAGAAAAGGGGCCACGGCAACGATCCGAAATGATGCCACGCAACATATCGGTTCCGGTAACTCGTTGAGAGTCCGGTGCAAAAGATAGATGGCGTGAGCGAGTCAAACGAGATGAAAGGTGGGCGATCCCGTTACCGGGTTCCCACGAGTCGGTGACGAGGCAACCGAGGAACATGACAAAAGGGACGAAACGGACACGATGCACACAAGGGCAAACATTTCATACAACACAACAAGCATCACACGGGTCAACGGCTCGGCGGTTATACCTTCGGAACCAACGTTTCGGGGCGGTTCGAGATCGTCGAGGGACGTAGCGGAAGTAGAGGAAGTAGTCGTTCGCGCGGGTCGTAGAGGAAGTAGATGGTACACGAGTCGTGGTACACGGGGCGACGGTAGTGGTACATGCCGTAGAGGGAAGTAGACGTTCTCGTGAGTCGGAGAGGTACTCGTTCATGTAGTAGTCGGACTTGACGGGTCCCGTGAAGTAGTCGAACTTGGAGCTCGTTTTCCCGTAGAGGTTCGGGTCGTCGTGGTACTTGTCGGGTCATCGTGTAGTCGTACTTGATCCGAGTAGTCGTTCGTTCGTAGTCGTTCACGTCATCGATGTCGGGGTACTTGTCGCGTCGGCGTTCGTAATGGTACTTGGGGGTTCTCGATCTCGCGCCGTAGTTGTACAAGGGTCCAAAAGTAGATATTCTTACTGCTCCATGGTTACTTGAGATGAACAGATAGCAGCAACAAAACAAAAACAAAAACAAAAAAAAGGAAAAAGAAGGATGCGGGGGTGCGGCGCTGCTGGCTCGATCCGGAGGGAAGACGAGGCCTGGCCTTGGGGCGCGGAGGGGCGCACGGCCTGGAAGAAGGACGGCGGCTCCTGGAGAAAGAAGACCGCAGCCGCGGCCTTAGCGCTGCCCGGCCGGCGCTGGATCGACGCACGGGAGGAGAGGAGGGGCGCCCTTGGCGCGGCGGCGGCTGGCAGTGGCCGGGGCTGGCCGGAGGGAGGGTCCTGGGGACCGGCGCGGACGGACGGAAGGGGCGCGGAGGAGATCCTCGCGGCGGCCGACTCCCTGGAGAAGAGGCGCGGCTGTCCGGCTGGATCCTGGCCGGGGGCGCTCGGGGCCAGAGGCGAGGGAGCCTGGCCGGCGTCAGGGAGGAGAGGGAGAGCGAGGGGCGAAGGGGCTCGAGGGGAACGAGGGTTCGGGCACGACAGAGGGAGAAGGGGATCGGGGAAAGGTGCGGGCGATGCGGGACTCTGGCTCTGGGTCGAGCGAGCGAGAGGAGCGGGGTGCGGGGTCTAGAGGAGCGATGGGGAGAGGCTGGCTGCGGGAGAGGAGTGCGAGGGGTGGCGGCGCACGAGGGAAGGAGAGGGAAACGGGTACGGGAAGGTTAGCGCTAGGGTTACAGACGAACTGGGCCGTGGGCCAGAGGAATGGGGATGTGGGCTGCGGGGAAGATGGCCAGGGAGATGGGCCGAAGGAGGGAGGTGCGGCTGGGCTGCAGAGGGAGGATGGGCCTGCTGCGGCCGGGCCCTCTAATTCTTCTGCTGTTTTACCAAAATAAAACAGAAACAACAACAAGAAGAAAAGAAGGAAGGTGCTAGGAATGGGCTTAGGACAAGAAGTAAAAAAAAAACCCTGGACTCACAAAAATGTGAGGAAATTAATTAAAAATAGAAGGAGGGTTTTTGAGGATCCTCGAAACAACGGAAAAGAATTATTGGCAAGATTTTGAAGTCAAACTTGATATGGAATAGGAATGGGGAAAAAATTGCAAGTGTGTTACGGTGATCCCAACCAATTGGAATATTTTAAATATAGCTCCCTAAATATTGAGAGGCTTTTATATGTTATAAAGAGAAGTCACCTTCCCTCGATTTAAATGGACCGAAGGTCCACACGATTTATTTAGGTTGAGATGCAAAAAATAAAATATGACATGATGGCATGATGCAATGCAAAAAAATAAATAACACAAGCACAAAAGAACACACGGGCAACACGGAACATCTGGAAACTTCGGGCATCTTCTGGAATCTTCTGGGACGTCGGTCTTCGGGCGTCACATGAGCCCACACTAGGTTAACACAAATACACTAGGAGCATGCAGAGCATGCATGAGGAGGGGTGCTGAGATGAGCATGCACAATTTCGCAAAAAAGATGAGCATGCACGTCGAACCACCACCAAAGCCCCTCTGCTTCTCGAGGCGCACGATGGTGGTGATGCAGGGTACCACCGCCCGTAGAGCCTGCTCCCCGTTGACGGGAGCCAACTCGTCAAAGTTGGCATCCAATGGCACGAACAGATTATGATGACGAAGCTCAAAGAGGATTCGCCCAGCGATGGTGATGGCCGCCCGTAACCCCTCCTTGTCCAGCTCCGCCCCCACCACCGCGCGGAGATGGCTTAGCTCCTCAGAGATATAGGTGAAGAAGGAGACCAGGTCAGGAAGCCGCAACTCGTTGAAGTCGATCGGGTGGTCGCACAGGTTTAGCCCGACGGCCAGCATGGTTGCGCTGGCACGACGGTAGGCATCACACAGACGCAACACTTGCGTGGCAACACGGTCAAGCAAGTTGTTGAGGTGATCCTGGACCTTGTCACGATCGGCCCGCTCGCGCTCCAGCCGACTCGCCTGACCGCCTATTGTATCTCCCACTTTCTGCAGCAACACCACCGACGCCTTGAGCATCTTTGTGGTGTATGCCTGCCGCTTTTGAAGCTCCGTGAACTCCCACACATAAAGGAGGAGCATGACACTCCTCTCCTCCTTGATCTCATGGAGTTCCACGTCCTTGGCCCTGAGCTCAGCATCCTTGGCATGGAGCTCCTATGTCAGTCGCCTCACCTCAGAGTCTGTGATCTGGTGCGCCGACATGGAACCAGGTAGAAGCAATGGGGAGAGGAAGCAAAGGGGGCGAAACGGCTGGGAGCCAATGCAATCTACGGGAAGGCAGAGGGAGCCAGCCCAATCAACGACTTTTCACTTCACGGGGCAGTGGGTTTTACAGGCGGAGTCATGATGACTAACTGCTGCCGTGCCTGCTCCCGTCAATAAAAAAATTTAAAATCCCGTCGCGCCTGCCACACCCAAAGACCAGTACAATGCAAAGGTGGATATTTAAATTTACCAACCGGCAAGGAGAGAAAAAAGGGGTGAAAACAACAAATGTGGCGGCGGCCTAGCTAATCGGCCGCACTAGCCCAACTAGCTAGCCACCGTGCTTCACTGACGTGCTCGGCGGGAAAGGTGGGCTTTTGTGATTTGACAACTCATTTACTTGCTTCGACCGAGGAGGACCCAGAAAACGCATGGTAGGGCGTCCTATGTCTCGGCAAAGAAGAAAATATGCGTGCACCACCCGGGAGGACTCAAACCACGCGGTAGGGTGTGCCACACCTCGACACAGAGGAAAAATGTGCGTGTAAAAATAAATTGTGTCAAAGTACCTATGGTTCGACCTCGGGACCCAACCAGTCGGTCGAAAACACCCCACTAGCCACACGACTTCATCATGCTAACGTGGCACGGAGGATAGGTGTGGTTAGCTCCGTCTCGACCAGCCACAACGTCTCTTGTTCTAGGCGATTCATCTAATTTCCAAGCAATTTTTAAAGTTATAATAACACCACGGCAAGCTCGCGCCACTCTTCGTGTGTGCCCATGCGTCTAAAGGTTGTACTGGTCAGTCAATGTTCATGCACGTGTTGACGAGCCACTCCCTTTATACTAGTTGGAGAGGAGAGAGAGATGGCACACATGGGACCCACCAGTAAGTCAGTCAACGTTCATGCACGTGTTGACGAGCTACTCCCTCTGCACTCTACTCAACGTAATACTGTATAAAATCAAGTTATGCGACAAAGCCAACAACCGTTGCGGTTTCAGGCTATCGACATACGAGCGAGAAAACCTCACGTGCTCTCGCAGCTTGGATGCTACGGTGATACGAGCTTCGAGGTTGTTCGATCTGAGATCCAATGGCATCCGAGTAGTCTATGTGCTTGTGGGTAGTGTCCTAACTCTTTGGGGACTTCCTGAAAAAATATTCGAACCACCAAGTAGCTGTTGGATCTGAGATCCAATGGCTCCGAGGAACTTGTGTCACCACAACATCTAAGGTATGGTAGCACGCGATATTCTTAAATACAAGATAATATGAGGTCTTCCGTCATCTTAGATGCTACGATGATACGAGCTTCGAGACCGTTGGATATGGGATCCAAGGGCATCTGAGTAGTTTTTGTTCTAATTGTGTGCAATTCCCACACCCATTAGCTTTCTTGTAAATATATTAAGACATCTTGGGAGCCGCTATATCTCATACCTACACGCTCCAAGGAACTCATATCACCATATAGCATCTAAGGTGTGGGGGCACATGATATTCTCCCGGGGGGTGGTGCACAACACATCGGTGTTTTGGAGGGTGGGGGCAGATATAATGTTCAAGAATATATAATCTAACCAATCCTAAATAGAGCTTCACAATTTTGTCTAAGGTCGAGGGGTTAGCCCCCGACAATCCACATAGCTCCGCTTATGCAAGAGGTGTAGTGGGAGCGTCTCGGTGTGAGAGAGACGATGCGAGAAAGCGGGGTCAATCAAATCATTTATATAGAGAGAGATCGAGTGCGTGTGGCCTAGCGTACACTCGAATGTTAAAGATGGTACACTGAGATATCGTGCGGCGAAGCTGCAGTGACGACTGGAGGGAGATAGTTACCGAGAGTGTGTGGGCTAGATACACTTTGTGTGTGCGCGCACGGTGAAGGTGTTTTTCAGAGGCAACATACGTGTCTTGAGAGATAGAGGGAGGGTTCGCAAAGAGGCCATGACGAGGTTGTGTGTGAGAAATAAATTTGTGGAGAGCGTGAGGGTGGGTGTGACATAAATGGAGATCGAAATGTGAAGAGAAATAATGAGCGCGTGTGTGTCGGATACCAATAGCTCTATTAACAAAGAAATGAAGATAGATCCATACATGAAGTATGGGGGGTTGGTTGTCGATGGAGAGACCTAAACACAACATTTGCACGTGCATAGTACTAGACTTAATATTCATGTTTCAATTTATTGTGCATTTTAAATATTGAATTGAGAACCATGCATGGCTTACATTTTATTTTTGAATTCATGTCATACATCCACGTTGAGATCACTATATCACAAACTCACTCTAATTCAAGAACTCGTCATAAATCAATTATTGTGCCTTTTGGAATGACTAGTTACTTGCAAGGAAAATACGGGCATTGTAGACTTGTAATAATAGTAATACATATAGATTCGTTCGGCAATTAAAAAAAGATTCCTTTTGCATTCTCAAATGGTAGCACCCGACGGCGTACCAGCCAGACCGGGCTCGTGTCCTGCTGGTGGCATGCGTGGTACACACATTAGCCAAGCCGAACAAAAAGAACCACAATAGTATTTTAAACTTCGCGCCCCCACTCGAGCCTCTGCGTTTCGAGTCAAAATATCTGGTAGCCAGAATTCCAGCCCTAGGAAATTCCCGTCATGTCCCCGGTCGATGATGAGAACCTATGAACAATGGAGGGATGCTTTTTAGTAACTAGCCCACATTACCTACCGTGCCGAGCACGGTTCAATTCCATTGGTTGCCGCTACCCAAGGTCACCCGTCAACTCCATTACCTGTACTATTAGTACTACACCAGGATGAGCACAAAATGGAGCTCTGTTTGTTGATTTTGTTCGTGCGTTGTTTGTGCCTACTAGAGTTATTATATCATGCAATGCACTGTTATAGACAGATTATCTTTTTACTCTGCATATATAACTTGTATGAAGTCTAACTAAGCAAAATGTTTGACCAAATCCTTTCTTAAGAAATATTAACATCTATAATAGTAAAGATGTATGGCTTGAAAATTTATTTCATGATGCAGGTTATGATATTGTTTCGAATCCTGGATTTTAAATTCCAGAAAATAAAAAACTGACCTGAAATTCATGATACTGAGCATGGTCACGTGATATGGGACAAGAAGGCTGTCGTATTTTTTTGTTCATTTTGAGAGAAGCTACTTACGAAAAGATGCACAAAAGAAGAGCCAAGGTATTTTAGAACTAAGACATGTGAAGTAACTCGAACTGTTTCACTATTCAAACCGTGGGTGTTAGATATACGTGCCGCCACGAGTCATGCTTCTCATCGACAGGTGCCGCCCGAGCATGCGTGTGAGTCGACGGGAGGCGTGCGAGTAGACTGCTGTGCCGGCTAACCGGGAGGCGTGCAACCAGGCCGCTGCGTAGGCTGATCGAGAGCGAGCCCTTTGACCAAGCTCCGCCGCCCACCTTGTTCGTGTACTAGGCGAGACATCTATTTATCCACACATGTAGGAGTAGTAATTATTAGTAGCCTAACTTGTCACGGTCACTTTTGTTCCTAAACTTGTTACATATTACTAGTACTAGTATTATGTGAAACTGGTGTTGTAACTTGTGAACGCGTCAAGATACGGTCAAAGGCAACACCGCCTGCGCGTTCTTCGTGTTTGCCCGTGCGTCTAAACGTAGAAGGGGAGGAGAGAGAGAGACAGACATGGAACCCACCAGTAAGTGAAGTGGAATAGTACGTGCTCACGAGCCGGTCTCACTATAATGTACTAAATTTAATATAAAAACATGTTATCCATTAAATAGGGTATGGTAATATAAAAACATTGTATCAACAAAGGGGAGTACAACAAACGTTGCTACTATGTTGCGCCCGTATGTTGCCTATTGACGTGCGGCTTGAAGGCCCTCGTCGCATGTTTGATCCTCATCCTTTTTCATTTTTAATTGATACTAGTAAGGTACACGCGCAATGCACGCTTGAGATTTGGCAACAATATCACACCATAGCATGTAAGCTTTGATTCATATATGCCTGATGTAGATGTTCGTTTAATTCTTATAGTTCATCTTGTTCAATATCAATTACTATTATAAAAAAGTTAATCTATTTTAAGATTCATGGAATTGTGCATTGTGGAGGATAAAGTATGGCAATTCATTTAGAAAAAAGGGCAATTATGATACAGAAGATTCTAGAACTAAGGATAAGTGCTTGTGTTTTGCAAAAATACCATGGTGCGACGTGGATGGTTAGAAAGGGCGTGCAAGAGAGCGGTGACCGAGCCAGAGGTAAGACAATTGGGGGAGGGGAGGGGGGTTGCAATGATACATATATCGAAGGTTGTGGGCCGAATGCTACAAAAATATAATCTAAACCCACCGGAATAAATGCCTTCACAAATTAATCGAAGGTTGGAGTCCCCCTCGCAATGTAAATAGCTCTAGCTCTGCGAGGATTGGAGAGGTAGCTTTGATGTGTGGAAGAGACAGCGTGAGAAAGCCAGGTCAATAGAGACATAGATAGAGAGACAAAGTGAGTATGCCCCGACATTCGTTGAATAGATATATATGTTGTGGATAGATATTGTCCGATTGAACAAGGTGAGGATTGTAAGAGAGAGCTGGCAGATGATCCAGTCACAGACAGGTACATATATCGTTTTGCATGGGAGGAAGCAAGGTCAACCGATACATAGATAAAGAGAGAGAGAGATTGAGCGAGTGGGGGTCGTCATGCGATCGAAAGAGTGAGACAAGTTGGAGAGAGTGACCTAGATTGGCAATGTGCGTGAGAGAGTGTGCATTATGAATATGTCGAATTAGGCCCAAACATGGAGATATATCGTTTATGTGTGAGAAAGAGTGAGGTTAACCAAAACATGCATAGAGAAAGAGAGAGAGAGAGACACACACACACACACACACACACAGAGAGAGAGAGAGAGAGAGAGAGAGAGAGAGAGATTGAGAGAGCGTGGGCCACCATGAGGTAGAAAGAGTGGAATGGCTTGGAGATACTAATCTAGACAGACAAACTGCGTGAGAGGGTGTAGAGTGTGTCGATCGAGGCCCAAACAAGAATATATATCGTTCGTGTGTGAGAGAAATCGAGGTTAATCGAGACTTAGATAATGAAGCGAGTGTGGGCCATCGTGCAGGGCAGAGCTATGTTGGGCTAACATGTCCTCTAGCCTGGCTTGCCTAGCTAAAACATTGCCTAAATATGATGCCAACTGGGGGGACCCATCTCTTTTCTATGCCTTCTTTTTCAGGCTATCCAGCCCAAGGAATCCAGTGTAGCTGCACCAGTGCCACCGCGCGGAAGAAAGAGTGAGACGGTCTCTTGAGAGTGACCTAGATAGACAATGTGCGGGCGTGTGCACGAGAGGGAGGGGTTCTAGATAGGCAATGCATGTATCTATCGAGAGAGGATGGGGGGGAGAGCTCGACATGGAGTGCAATGGCGGGTGTGTGAGAGTTAGAGATCGAAACATGGAGAGATAGAATGAACGTGCGGAAACTAAAGCTTTGTAAGGTGGTTATGAGAGGAAGATTTATCAATAGAGGAGGTACGTAACGTGTGTGCCGAGGGGGGGGGGCTAAAAACAACATTTGAACGTAGATATTACTAGACTTAATATTGACGATTCAATTTAGTGTACTCTCTCCGTCCCAAAATAGATGACTCAACTTTGTACTAACTTTATTGGAACAAAGGGAGTACATTGTCAGATTTGAATTGAGGACCATGCATATGGCTTCCGTGATTATTTCGAATTGTTGTGGTATTTTCTATGTGTGTGGTCATATGCTTGAATCCATCCAAAGTTTTCTCACCGCCATGATGTTCATCTTATACATATATGAATTTGTATTAAATAAGTAGCATGGATACCATCAAATGTGAAATCCACGTTAAAATTGGAGATCGCTATGTGAAAAACACACTATAATTCAAAGAACTCCTCATTAATTAATTAATAGTAGTCGTTTCGAAGGACTAATTAAGTGTCGTACGAACACTAGCAAGTAGTAGCACCCACCCCTCCACCCCCCATAAAAAAAGAACAACGACAAAAAAGTTTCGCGCTTCCACATTTTGGATTGAAATATCTGGCGGCTCCTTCTCCCTTATCCCCAGCCCTGCAAAATCTCCCTTCTCCCCCGTCCCCTTCCACGCCCAGAGCTCTCAGATCCCTAATTCACCGCCAACCCAAGGAAAATTCGATCGCCCTTCGTCTCGTCTCTTTCCCCACCTCTGTGCCGGATGACGATGATGAAGACGACGGTCTCTCTTCACCACTGCACCAGATCTACCTCATCTACGCCCTCGTCCACCGCACCGGGTGGTCCACCCACAACGTAGGCCGCCGCAGCCGACGTGCCTCACAGACACCGACTTCCACCGCATCAGGGTTACTTCACCGAGAACATCGTCGCACCTCCACCCCCCCTCGACGATGTTGGTGCTTCACCAACGGCCTCGTCCATCGCATCATAGGGCACCGCTCCCACTCAAGATCTGCATCTGTACGCGGCCAGCCAATGCCAGCGCATCACCCTCAATGGCTCTGAAGTGACCCGCACTCTAGGTAGGGGAGCATGCCCAAACGCCGTCCCGAACTAGGTATCCACATATCACTCCCTTGTGCACTGTTGCGACGATGTTTGGATATCCTTTTATTGCTCTCTTAGCTTACATGCCTATGCAACTATGACTTTATCTCTTATTTCTTCTGGAGATATCATCTGAAACAAGCAAAAACATTTTTTAGCGAAGCATGACGGCGCTACGGGATCTGGTACACATCCTGCATGCCAGTATAACCTTGTAAGTACATGTCCTACGGTACAACAGCAAGGTCGGTTTCTCTCACTTGATCAACCATTCGCCATGTCAAAAATGCAGAGGGGGATGTAAGGAGCACAATGCCTGCACATCCAAGAAAGTGGTAGCAAGGACTTGTACATGGAACATCCCAAGGGCAAGCCGAGTTGCAGTGAGCCTGTACAACGAGCTAGTGTAAGTCCCTGCATTACATTTAATTCGTACTGGCCCGCGTGTATGATTTGTGTAGAGTGGCGGATCCACGAATTTAAGTTACAAGGGGCGAAAATTTAACTTAAAAAATACTAAGGCACTTGCACTTTGAAAACCAGCTAATGATCCGAAGTGGTTCTGGATTATAAAACACTAAATGATGTAAGCAACAAAAACACAAAATGCAACATGGTTATAAGGACTACTAACATGGACTGTACCCGCTTGAATTATTCGTTCTCTGGCCGAAAATATCCAAGTGTAATTGCACCTATAACCAGTGCACAAACTGCATATCAATATATCTATCTTGCACAAGTATGCCAATAGTTTCAAACAACAGATTAGAAAAGTATTTATGCTAGGTTGTCATGATACACGGACTTTCTCGTAGATGGCCTCGACGTTTCCTCAAGCCATGAAAATGTACTATAATTTGCTTGTCATCAATTCCTGCAAATTTCTATTTCTATCTGAACATAGCAGATCATCATTAGACACTAAATCCTTCAATGGGAGCTTGCAAAATGCTTGCATTAGATCCCTCATTAGACACTATATGTTCATTACCAGGAGGATGTAAAATGTTTGCATCAAATCCTTCATTAGCAGTCTGTTCATTAGACACTTCAGGCTCAAGAACAACATGAGCTTGTATGTTTGCTCCGGAAACTTGATTAGACACATCAGGTTCAGTCAGTTCGGTATTGATTGGGGGAGTTATAATATAAGTAGAATTTGGTTTCATTTTCTTATAGATTCCCTACATACAAGCAGTTTTACAACATCGCCAGGTTTAACTATTGGCCAGAAATTGGACAGTTGAATTAGATATACTCATGGATGTGATGTACCTCCTCGTTGCCATGCTGCTCTTGCAAGCTACGACTGTCCATTTGCACAAGCTCGATGCCATGCCCGTGCTGCCGCCACTGCCTCCCACTACAAAAAAAGACACACCCGTGACATTTTGGGCCGAACGATTTTTTTCTGTCATACTAATGACACTTCTATGACGATAATTGTGACAAAACCCGGTATCATCATAGATGTGGTGGGGTCCTACTTCTATGACAAAAAATCATGACAGAAAATGGGCTTTTCACCCTGGGCGGGCCGGAGACTCAGCTGCATGACATTCTTTGGGCCGTCCATGACGGAAAAAATTGTGGTAGAAGCGAGGGCGAGGAAAATATCGGGGTGTTCCCGGTTACGGTGGGTGGTCTGGGCCGAGCGATGCGCGTTTCTCTCGTACACGCACGCGCGTGGGTGCGAGGCGTTGGGATCTAACTAAACCCGAGCGAGGCGTTGGGCTCTAATTGTACTGCAGGCTACGCGTTACTAAACCTGAGCGATCGATCGGTGGCTGTTAACTGAAACCGATCGAGCGATTCCTTCGCTACTGCTGCTAACTGAAGCCGATCGATGCTGCCACTGGATGAACAGTGAGTGTTGCTGGGGGTTCGTTCCCGGTGGGGATGGATGAACAGGACCCCGTGGTGTTGCCTCTGGATGAACAGGACCCCGATTGATAGAGCCGGTTGGGGCTGGATGAACAGGACCCGGTGGAGGGCTGGATGAACAGGACCACCCCGTGGAGGGCAGGTTGAACAGTAGATGGTGGAGGGCTGGATGAACAGTAGCCCGTGGAGGGGTGGTTGAATAGGAGCCTGTGGAGAGGGCTGGTTGAACAGTAGCCGGTGAAGTAGCGCGCGGTGGAGGTTGGATGAACAGGAGCCCGTGGATGAACAGTCGCAGGTGGAGGCTGGAGGAGGTCGACGGTGGACGGACAGTAGCCCGTGGAGGCTGGAGGGGGTCGACGGTGGAGATGAACAGTATCCCGTGGAGTCCCGTTTTGCGGTACGCCACACTCCTCCCGATGAACATGACCCCCGTTTCGACCGTAGTGCTCCAACACAAGTCCGTTTCCTCCGTTTTGCGGCACGCCACACACCTCCCGATCAACAGGACCCTCGTTTCGACCGTCAGAGGTCCGTTTCCCCCGTTTCGCGGTACGCCAGACCCCTCTCGATGAACAGGATCCTGTTTCGATCGTGGCCGGTCGAACACAAGGCCGTTTCCTCCGTTCTGCGGTACGCCAGGCCTCGTTTCCATCGGCTGTTCCGTCCAAGCCCTCTCGATGAACACGATGACGCATTCCGTTCCGACCCAACCGGGTGGCTCCCCATGAACACGACAACGATGATGTTTCTCCGTTCTGACCCAACCATGTACACGAGGCCTGGCAGTACGTATGCACGAGTAGGCGTTCGAGACCCTGCCCGTATGTACATACGTGGCCGTATTTTCTTTCTTGCACACTTGTCGATGTACGTACATGTACATGCTACGTGCGCGCCTCTACTATGACACGTGCGTGCCTCTACATCGACCAGTATGTATGTACACGTTCGCGACCAGAATGACAACGCTACGTACGCTTCGACCAAGTGGGTCCCGATTGTCAGTGTGACACCCCGAGACCGATGCGTCAGGTGTCAGCCAGTTATTCGACGCCATTGCCATGTCATCTGCTTATGGGTTGCATCTTTGCCTTGTCATCGTGTGCATTGCATCATCATGTTTTCAAAACTTGCATCCGTCTGAGCCCCCTCGTCATTTCCATTGTCCGTTCTGAGCGCAGACACACTTGCGCCCGCGGCACATCCGAATATTTATTTTATGAGTGGCCGAAAAATGTTCTCGAAATGGGATGAAACTTGGCGTGTGGTCTTATTATAGTGTAGACAGGCCGCCTGCCAAATTTCATCTTATTCGGAGCTCGTTTGATAGCCCAATGGATAAATATGGCAGCACTAGTCGTCGGTTAACCCGCGAGCCTCTTTTCCCTTCTCTCCTCGCAGCCCGAGACCCCATCTACACAGCCCACTAGGCCTGCCTAACTCCCCCTCCGCTCGGAGCCGCACGATCGAGATCGTACGGTCCGA
>LR738711.1:652176814-652254995 GCA_902687465.1 Secale cereale
CCCCATGCCATTTTTGGGCCTAACCCTAGCCTTCCCTAACCTGTAGCCTCCTCTGCCTCAATTTCCGCGCCCAGCCGCTCCACCTCCGCCACTTGTCGCCGCCGCCACCTCAGCTCCGGCCGCCTCCCCTAGCCAATCCGCAACCACCATGTGAGCCGGCCCTAGGCGTCAGCCTCCCACCGGCCACATCCTCACGCTCCCACCAGCCGTCGCGGCCCTCCAGGGCCCAGATCCGGCCCGCCGTGGGCCGAACCGGGCCCAGAACGGCCCGCTCCCTGCGCGCTAGCGGCGCCGCTCCCCAAGCCTTGAGCCATCGCGCCTCCCGCTCAGCTCCGCCGCCGCTCTAGAGCCGTCCGCCGGTGACCTCCTCCTCCCCAGGTCCCCACCTCGCCCCGCCCGCCGCACTGCAGTGCCCCGCCGCCTCCAGTGCAAGTCGCCACCCCGCCCGGCTCCACGCCTCGCCGCCGCCGCCTTTGTGCACCTCCGCGCCGCCATTAGAGCTCGCCAACGGCCTCCTCGACGCCGGGAATGGACCCCCTGGCCCCAGATCCGCAACCCCCCCGCGCCGGATCTAGCCTGTCCGGCCGGTCCCTGCGTCCCTCGGGCTCGCCGGAGCCTCCATCAGCCGCCGCCGGCGCCTCGTCCCCTGCTCGGCACGAGCACGAGGGGAGGAGGTGACCGAGCCGCTCGCCTCGTCCGCCAAGGGCCGACACAACTGCCCCGGCCTGCTTCCCCTTCTGGGCCGAAGCCCACTGGGTGAGCGCCTTATTCCCCGCCCGTGCGTCATTTTACTATTTCACGCTCGTTATGTATTTTTTTCTTTCTTCTTTTGGCTAAGTAAAAACTGCTAAGTCCCTATGTAGTGTAAAAATGTGTGCATACTTTGTGATGATGTAACTTTTTGTGTGCGTATCCAAATGATGCATGTAATATGTCAAAATGATCATGGTGACGTGCTCTTCATTTGGTTCCACTGTGTCATGCTTGTTTGAGTTCATCTTGATGCCCTAATCATCGTTGCAAGAGTGCTATATGTTTAAAACTGCTCGTATCTGTAATTTTGTTGCATGCTTGTGAGGGTGATAACTTTGTGCATGTTGGTCCAAATGGAGTGTGTGATATGTCAAAATGTTCATTGTGAAGTGCTCTACATGATGGTTGCTGTAGCATTCATGTTAGGTGCCATATTGCCATGTTTATCTCTGTTGCCAAAGTGCATGTGGCTGTTAAGTGCTGAAACTTGTTGAGAGATGTTGTTTTGTCTTGCTCATTGCTATTGATGTGTTTGTCTTCATGCCACATGCCTATATGTTTTAGAAGCACAATGTTGCCATCTTTGCTATGGTGCAATCCACTTTCCATGATATGCCTTGTGGTGACTTAAACAAGCTTGTAAACATGCCATGCCAATGTTGCTGTTTTATACTTCATGAAAAAACTGCTAAGTCCGGAATCTGTTAAACCTGATGCTATGTTGGCTTGATGCCCCACTCAAATCCTTGCATGTTTTAGCATGTCAAATGATCATGTCTTGTTGTCCATGTTATTGTCTATCCATCCATGCCCTTACTTGCTCATATGGCCTGCTGTAGCTTATTCATTTCTTGCTCTCAAGTTGCTATAAATTTACCTGTCAGCCTGTTATCAGCATGTTCAATTTGGTGAAGCTTGTTGTTATTGATCCATGCCTCCTATGGAGTTGCTCCAATGGAGTTGTTTGATGTATGCTATGTTTATCACATGTCCATGATCTTTATATACTTAGTAGAGCTGGTATGCTTGTTGTTTTGTGCCTCCGAAGGCAGCATCGTGATGATGTTTTTGCCTTCCCATATTTTGACTAAGTTTGGATAAATTTATTGCAACTTGCCATTTTGTTTAATTGTGTTCCAGCAAGTCTTTGGGTGTGTTCTAAGTTCATGCTTGTTAAGTATCATGTCTATTTCACATCCATGCCTCTTGTTATCATGTTTGGGTGCTGTAGCATATATTTACCTTGCTCCAAAGTTGCTATGTTGCTGTTTTTGGACAGCTTGTTGTTAGTCCTGTTTCATGTGTATGTGTTGAACCGTTGCTCCGTTTTGAGCGTGCCCTATATAAAACTTGTGTGATTTTGCATGTAGAAGCATAATATCATTTTGTTTACATGTTTGGAGTGTGTTTGCTTGTTGTTTGGGTGCATTTTGCATAATTTCCATGCTTGACTTGTTTTGCTCATATCTTTTAGGCCGTAGCTCCGAATTAAACAACTTCATATGAAACTTGACTAGAATTTCATGTGGATCATGATGGTGCATGTTAACTTGCTGTTTAACAACTTTAACTTAAAGTTTGTTCAGATCTGGGCCAAATTCAAAATGTGCATATGAGGGCTTACCGGAATGGTTATGTGTTGATTCAGACCTCATCTAAACTTGTTGTTTTGTGTTGTTCTTGTGTGCTTCATCCCTTGCCATGTTTTGCATCATATAGACTTGTCTTGCTTCATACTTGGTTGTGAATCTTGTCATGTTCTTGAGTGGCGTGTTTACCTTGTTGTGTGCTTTCTTCTCGTTAGTGCTTTTCCGTTGCGATCGTGAAGATTCGTTCGACTACACGTGGTTCGTCTTCAAGTCTTCTTCTTCGTCTACTTCATGGATTCATTCTTCTTCCTCGCGGGATCTCAGGCAAGATGACCATCACCTTGGATACCTTTACTATCATTGCTATGCTAGATGTCTCGATGCTGTCGTTATATGTCGCGCTACCTATCTTTTGTTGTCAGCCTCTCCTTGTTGCCATGAAACCTCTAACCTTTGACACCTTCCCAACAAACCATTGTTTGGCTATGTTACCCGCTTGCTCAGCCCCTCTTATAGCGTTGCTAGTTGCAGGTGAAGATGAAGATTGCTCCATGTTGGAACTTGTTGTTGGAATATCACAATATCTAATACTATTATTAACACACTTATATACTTGGCAATGGGTGGAAGGCTTGGCCTTTTTTTTGGGTGTTTTGTTCGACTCATGCCACCTTAAGAACCGATAAACCGGTGTTATGTTCCTTGATTTTGCGTTCCTAACGCGGTTGGGTATATGGGGACCCCTTGACAATTCGTCTTTGAATAAAACTTCTCCAACAAGACCCAACTTTGGTTTTACTATTTGCCTAACAACTACAACTTGCATAGGGAGTAATTACCCCGAGGACTTAATTTACAACCCGGGCCAGTGCTCTTCATGAGTGTTGGTCCAAACCTGTCAACCGCCGGTGACCGCCTGGGGCAACTCTGGTATTTGGCCTACCGGAAGTTTGGACAATCCGGACGTGGCCTGAGACCAGATATGCGCGGCTACTATCAGGGTGTCGGCATGCCGGGAGGTCTTGCTAGACTTGTTTTACCATTGTCGAAATGTCTTGTGCACCGGGATTCCGAGCCTGATCGGATTGTCCCTAAGATAAGGGGTAATATTATTATTATCTCTGCTGATCGTGAGAGCTTGTGATGGGCTAAGTTAGGACACCCCTGCAGGGTTATGATCTTTCGAAAGCCGTGCCCGCGGTAATGTGGCAGATTGGAATTTGTTAATGTCCGGTTGTAGAAAACTTGCCAGAGGATTCGAGTTAAAACACACAACCGTGTGAGTAACTATGACTGTCTCTTTTCATGTTGAGAAGAGAACACGGTGGGGTTATGTTTGACTCGTAGGTAGTTCAGGATCTTTAGCGATCATTACTAGTTTGCGACCGTTTGCGTAGATGCTCATCTTATTCTTGTACTCGTAAGTTAGCCACCATATATTGCTTAGCCGCTGCTGCAACCTCACCACTCAACATCTCCATTCCCATTAAGCTTTGCTAGTCTTGTTACCCATGGTTATGGGATTGCTGAGTCCTCGTGGCTCACAGATACTACAACAGGTGCAGGTGCAGGTTTCCGATGACTTGACGTGAGAGCGATGTCCTTTGTGTTGGAGTTCTTTCTTCTTCTTCTTCATCAGTCTTGGGTTAGGTTCCGGGTCGGCAGCCTGGGATAGCAGATGGATGTCATTGTGCTTTTCATGTTTACATCCGTAGTCGGATGTCTTGTATTGATGATGTTGTATTCATGTGACTTGTATGGTTTGTTGTATCCCCATGTATTTATGTAATGGTACGATGTAATGATATCCATCTTGCTAAGCGCCTGAGATGCGGTTATGGCCCAATCACGTATGAGTCACGTGATCGGGATATAATCGCATCTTGGGCCTGACAGTCAGGCACTTCCTTGCCTGCAAAGATGTAGCTGGTGGGTCCCAGCAGTCAGGGGGCGAATCGTTTTTTTGCCCGGATGCACTTCCGTGCGTGCGAAGATGTAACTGGTGGGTCCAAGCAGTAAGGGGGAAACATTTTTCACAAAATATGGTGGCCCGTCCGGTGGGTCCCCGCTGTCAGGTGGAGGAATAATTATTTTGCGTGTAATAAGGAGGCACTTCCTTGCTGCGGCCGTGGACCTAGTTGTCAGCCTCCCCACGTACAGTATTCTTCCGATGGAAGTCGTTCCTTGACCATGTTGACCACGTCGCGCCGAGAGCACCAGGGCGGTGGACGACGGTGAGGCCTAGGAAGGGGATGATGCGGTGATGCGGTAGTGGAAGCCCGCACGGAGAGGAGTACGAGGGTTCACTGGTTCGGCTGCGGTGTGAGGCTGCCGTCGCCGCAAGGCCTGGCCAGTGGTGGGAATAGTAGGGGCGGTGAGGCCTCCGCGGCAGCACAGCCGGCCACGGGAGGCAGGAGCATGCGACAAGATCGGCGCTGCTTTGGGCGGCTGGAGCAAGAAGACCAGAGGTTGAAGAAGCACTATGGCTGTTGGATGGACGTCGTACGGTCACTGGAGCTAGAATCGTTCATATTGACTAAGTTGACAAAGCACTCCGTCCCCGTCAACTTAGTAGGCCCACAAGTCAGCCACCCACCAAGGTGGGTCCCAACTAGCAGGGGAAGCATTCAGTTTTTTGTGCGTAATAAGGAGGCACTTCCGGTGGGTCTGAGCTGACAGCGGGGGGAAGGTTTTTTTTGCGAAATACGGTGACCCATCCGGTGGGTTCCAGTAGTCAGGGGGAAACATTTTTTTTACAAAATACGGTGGCCCATCCGGTGGGTCCCCGCTGTCAGGTGGAGGAATAATTATTTTGCGCGTAATAAGGAGGAACTTCCTTGCTGCGGCCGTGGACCCAGCTGTCAGCCTCTCCACGTACAGTCCACGTTCGATGAAAGCCGTTCCTTGACCACGTTGACCATGCCGCGCCGAGAGCACAAGGGCGGTGGACGACGGCGAGGCCTAGGAAGGGGGCGACGCAAAGCCGGGGAAGACGCGGCGGTGGATGCCCACGCGTAGAGGAGTATGAGGGTTCACTGGTTCGCTGCGGTGTGAGGCTGTCGTCGCCGCAGAATAACAGGGGGTGTGGGTGAGTAGAGGGATGGCCTGGTCAACGGTGGGAGTAGTAGGGGGCGGTGAGGCCTCCGCGGCCTCGCAGCCGGCCACGAGAGGCAGGAGCACGAGGCACGACCGGCGCTGGTTTGGGCGGCTAGAGCAAGAAGACCAGAGGTTGAAGAAGCACTACGACCGTTGGATGGACATTGTATGGTCAATGGAGCTAGAATCATGCATATTGACTAAGTTGACAAAGCCCTCCGTCCCCGTCAACTAAGTAGGCCCACAAGTCAGCCTCCCACTATACTGGGTCCCAGCTAGCAGGGAGAGTATTCATTTTTTGTGCGTAATAAGGAGGCACTTCCGGTGGATCCGAGCTGACAGCGGGGGGAACATTTTTTTTCGCGAAATGGGGTGGCCCGTCCGGTGGGTCCCAGCAGTCAGGGGGAAACATTTTTTTGCCAAATATGGTGGCCCGTCCGGTGGGTCCCTACTGTCAGGTCGAGGAATACTTATTTTCCGCATAATAAGGAGGCACTTCCTTGCGGCTGGCGTGGACCCAGCTGTCAGCCTTTCCACGACAGTACTCTTCCGATGGAAGTCGTTCCTTGACCACATTGACCACGCCGCGCCGAGAGCACCAGGGAGGTGGACGATGGCGAGGCCTAGGAAGGGGACGACGTGGAGCCGGGGAAGACGCGGCAGTGGATGCACACGCAGAGAGGAGTACGAGGGTTCACTGGTTCGGCTGCGGTGTGAGGCTGCCGTCGCCGCAGAATAACATGGGGTGTGGGTGAGTAGAGCTTTGCCCTGGCCAGCGGTGGGAGTAGTAGGGGGCGGTGAGGCCTACACGGGAGGCGGGAGCAAGCGGTCCCACCGGTGCTGGATTTGGTGGCTGGAGCAAGAAGATTAGAGATTGAAGAAACACGACGGCCGTTGGATTGACATCCAACGGTTACATCTGCTAGAATCATTTGTTGACATATATAATAACTATAAAAATCTTGCATACGCGTCAAATTAATAGGCCCATAAGTCAGACCATTCCCTCTTTTTTTAGTAATTTATATATAGCTCATTGCGACTTCTTGTGCAATTGATGGCAGTCCGTTTCTTTGGTTGGCCAGGGCCAATTTCGCATATTTCTGTGGGTTCCAAACTATTTTTAATACCGAAATGTCGAGCCAGATTTAAAGTACTTTGAAGATATATTTAAATTAGGTTAATGCCCAGTGAAATAGGAATATAAAAAATGTGAAAAAATCAGAAATTATAAAGTAATTGCCAATTTGTCATCTTTTTTTATATTTACAACCAATTTCATATTACTTTCAAGATTTGTAGGCGTCTTGAAAGAGTTGCAGCCCATCAGGGCGTAGAAAAATAAATAGGCCTGGGTTGGGTATTCTTCAGAAAAAATAAACTGGGATCATTTTCACAAAGAAAAAATAGCTGGGCTGGTCACATGGTGAACAAAAAATATAAGCCTGGGCGAGACGGGCCACAGCCGAGTTCAAACCCTGCTCCGTGTCAACAATAACAAAAAAAATTACTGCTCGAGCAGCTACGTCCCAGGTGTCAGCCGATCTTGTGTTGTTCTCTTGTCTATTGACTATATACGCTCACAATGTCGTGGGTCCCAGATGTCAGGAAAACACTAGGAGGAAGCATTTTATTTTTCCATACGCTGACATGGTGGGCCCGTACTGTTATCCTCTCCACGTAATTCTGTCAATTCCTGTTGTTTGTTGACCATGTTGACAACGCGAGAGGGCGGCGCCGCAGCGAGCGCACCAAAGCGCGCGGAGGACGACGGTGTTAATGATTTAGGAGACGGTGGGGCGGCGGTGTGTGCGCTAAGGCGTAGCCAACCGTGGGAGGCGGAAGCAGGCGGCCTCACTGGCGCTGGTTTGGTTTTGGCGGCTGGAGGAAGACAGGACTGAAGAAACACGACAGACTATAAAAGCAGCAGGAGTACTTAACAACCTTAACTGAAACCAGCAGGGGCACTTAACAACCATAGCTGAAAGCAGTATAAGTACTTATACAGGTTCAACCATAGAAAGCACGCCTCGAACAGTGCTACTTTGCCTACAGTTAACCAAGGGTGAGGCTGCCAAGCCCCAGGACAAGGCCCAGGCGCCACCCCACGCATCCACAACCTTCTGCAAGCGGCTTCATCTCGCAATGTGGTCAATAAACATGATATTCGCTTTAGAGCTATGAAAAAGCAGGAACATAATCTTCTGTCCTATTCTCCAAGATGGACGAGCCTTCATTATTTGAGACCACTGCTACTTCTCGAGCTTGCGTTGTATTCCCTCGAAGAGGAAAGGGAGATGCAGCACAGTAGCGTAAGTATTTCCCACGCGCGAGTCCCTCGCACCTGCACAAACAAATAAGAACTTCGCAGCCAACGCGATAAGGGGTTGTCAATCCCTTTACGGTCACTTACGAAAGTGAGATCTGATAGAGATGATAGTTTATATTTTTGGTATTTTTAGTTTGTAAGAACAACAAACAAAAGCAATAAAAGTAAGGTAGATGTAGATTGATATGTTGAGAATAGACCTGGGGGCCATAGTGTTCTCTAGTGGCTTCTCTCATGATAGCGATATTCTACGGCGGGTAAACAAATTACTGTCGAGCAATTAATAGAAAAGCGAATAATTATGAGACTATCTAGGCATGATCATTGTATATAGGCATCACGTCCGAGACAAGTAGACTGACTCCTGCCTGCATCTACTACTATTACTCCACACATCGACCGCTTTCCAGCATGCATCTAGTGTATTGAGTTCATAAGAATAGAGTAACGCCTTAAGCAAGATGACATGATGTAGAGGGATAAACTCAAGCAATATGATATAAACCCCATCTTTTTATCCTCGATGGAAACAATACAATACGTGCCTTGCTGCCCCTACTGTCACTTGGAAAGGACACCGCAAGATTGAACCCAAAGCCAAGAACTTCTCCCATTGCAAGAACTATAGATCTAGTAGGCCAAACCAAACCAATAATTCAAAGAGACTTGCAAGGATATTATGAGCACACATAAAAAGTTCAGAGAAGAACCAAATATCTTTCATAGATAACCTTGATCATAAACTCACAATTCATCGGATCTCGACAAACACACCGCAAAAAGAGATTACATCGAATAGATCTCCTCGAAGACCGAGGAGAACTTTGTATTGAGATCTAGAGAGAGAGAAGAAGCCATCTAGATACTAGCTATGGACCCGAAGGTCTGTGGTAAACTACTCACAACTCATGGTGAGGGAGATGATGATGATGAAGAAGAACTCCATGATGGATCCCCCTCCGGTGGAGCTCCGAAACAGGCTCCAAGATGGGATCTTCACAGGAACAGAAGGTACGGCGGTGGAATTAGGGTTTTCTCTCTGTTCACGGAGTTTCTGGGGTACGGAGACTTATATTGGAAGAAGGAGGGCACCGAGGGACGCAAGAGGGGGCCACGAGGCAGGGGGCACGCCCTAGGAAGGGGGCACGCCCCCCACCCTCGTGGGCCACCTCTTGATCCCCTGACGTGGTTCTCAAGCTCCGCGTGCGTGATTTTGTCCAAAAATATCTCTCGCGAAGGTTTCATTCCGTTTGGACTCCGTTTGATATTATTTTTCTACAAAACCCTGAAACAGGGAAAAAACAACAATTTGGACTCGGCCTTTGGGTTAGTAGGTTAGTCCCAAAAATGATATAAAAGTGAATGATAATGCCCATTAAACATCCAAGACTTCATAAATAATAGCATGGAACAATCAAAAATTATAGATACGTTGGAGACGTATCAAGCATCCCCAAGCTTAATTCCTGCTCGTCCTCGAGTAGGTAAATGATAAAGAAAGAATTTTTCATGTGGAATGCTAACCAATATAGTTTTTCACTGTAATTCTCTTAATTGTGACATGAATGTTCAGATCGTAAAAATTCAAGATAAAAGTCTATATTGACATAAGAAATAACAATACTTCAAGCATACTAACAAAGCAATCATGTCTTCTCAAAATACTATGGCTAAAAAAAGTTATCCCTACAAAATCATATAGTGTTGGCTGTGCTCCCTCGTTATCACACAAAAATATTCATATCATGCACAACCTGTTGGCTTTTGATCTCTAGATCAGATCACCCAGGATCTAAACATGTACGTGTGCAAAGCTATCCAACCAAAGGGAGTTGATTGATTAGGCACGAGTAGCACTATGTGCGTCCTCCGTAGTTGCGGACGTGAAGCTAGCCCGAGCAGCTAGGCACTAGCACACACACGTATACGAGAACTTTGACTTGGGCTAGCAATCGGCTTCTCTCGGCGGAACAAATATGAAGGCACCGAATCGATGTATTGCTACAGGCTCGTCTCGAGCCTGATTTTCTCTTTTTTGCTTTTTTCCTTTTCGTTGTCTGATTTTCTGGTTACAAGGAGCACCCCTGGGGTGCTTTTTATACACGTCCATAAGGGACTATGGAAATAGACTAGGACTAGGAATCTTAATACTACTAGGACTCATATTTACTCTTTTTCCTAATCCTACGTGTACTAAGGCAACATGGTTAATTTCTACATTCACCTCCTTAACCTTGTTGCTTGACTGCATCTCATGTACTCCAACTTTGTTCCTCATCTCGATGAACTTCTGTCGACCGAGGGACTTCGTGAGAATGTCGGCAAGCTGCTCCTTCGTGTTCACGTGCTGAACTTCGATCATCCCTTCCTCAATGCACTCCCGGATATGGTGGAACTGGGTATCTATGTGCTTGCTCCTTTCGTGATGAACCGGATTCTTGCACAATGAGATTGCAGCTTGGTTGTCAATCTTCAGTGACACCTTTTGCACCTACCGCTTTGCAAGATCAGCTAGAAGTCTTCTCAGCCACACTGCTTGACAAGCTGCCATGCTTGCCGCTATGTATTTTGCCTCGCATGAAGACAGTGAAACCACCTTTTGCTTCTGAGAATTCCAGCTGATAGGATTTGGGCCAAGGTAGAATATCATCCCCATTGTGCTTTTCCGGTCATCAACATCACCTGCCATGTCGCTATCTGAGTATCCACGAAGGATCAATCCTTCCTTTCCCTTTCGGTACGTGCAGCCAAGATTAATAGTGCCTTTCACATAGCGCAAGATTTGCTTGACCGCGCTCATGTGTTCGGTTGTCGGATTCTCCATGAAACGACTCACGATCCCGACTGAATAAGCCAAGTCAGGTCGAGTATGCACCAAATATCTTAGGCTGCCCACAACGCTTCGATACATTGTGGTGTCCACCGGTGGATTTGAGCTACGCTTGCTCAACTTGTGGCGTTGGTCCATTGGAGCTTGTGTCTCGTAGCAGTCTGTCATGCCACACTTGTCCAATAACTTGACCGCATAAGCCGATTGACATAGGGAAATCTCCCCGGAGCTTTGCTTCACTTTGATGCCCAAGTAATAGCTGAGTAATCCCATATCGCTCATGCTAAACTTCTTCTTCATCTGCGCCTTGAAACGTTCAATTTCTTGCACGCTATCTCCGGTGATAATCAGATCGTCGACATAAGCTCCAACTATCAGGTTTGAACCTTTGGAGTTCTTTTTATAGACGGCATGCTCGAGGGGATATCTCTTGAACCCGAGCGAGACCAAACTTCGGTCTAACTTTGCGTTCCAAGCTCTTGGCGCTTGCTTCAGCCCGTAAAGTGCCTTCTTGAGCTTGTAAACTTTCCCTTCTTCGCCTTTCTTCTCATAGCTGTGGGGTTGTTCCACGTACACTTCTATTTTGAGGTCGCCGTTGAGGAAAGCGGATTTCACATCCATATGATGAACCTTCTAATCCTCTTGTGCTGCCAAAGCTAGGAGCACTCTCACCATCTCGATTCGAGCAACCGGTGCAAACACCTCCTCATAGTCAACTCCTTGACGTTGTACGTAGCCCTTTGCAACGAGTCTTGCCTTGTACTTCACAATGGCACCCATCGTGTCCTTCTTCAACTTGTAAAACCACTTCAAACCTATGGCCTTTTGGTTCGGAGGTCGGGTTACCAAAGTCCACGTGCCATTGCTCTCGATCGCCTTCATCTCCTCATCCATGGCGTGCATCCAGCTTGAACTTTTGCTCGCCTCTACGAAGTTTGTTGGCTCCTCAACTCCGAGTAAACACAAATTGGAGTACTCGAGCGTAACTGGCTTTGCGTACTTGTAGACTTTCTTGAGGTTCTTGTAGCGACGAGGCCCGGAAGAATCCGTTGTGGCTTGCGAAGGAGGCGACACAAATTGTGTCGGCGTCGATGCACTTGAGGAAAACGGTTGAGTCTCCGGCATGGTAGATGCTGGGTCATTGGCATCCGCGTCGCCAGCACAGTCATCGTGATCGTGACCATCATCTTGATTGTCATCATCACTATGCGCCTCGTTGTCGATGTCGTTGCCGAGATCTCTAGCCGTGTCTTGCGCGTCGTTGTCGCTATCTTGCGACCCATGTGCGTCGTCATCGGTATCGACACCATGATGATCGCTGCCATTGTGGTCACCTTGGTTGGGTGTCTTGCCAATCACCTGGACGTCCTCCCCTGCATCATCATCAGTTGGAAATTCAACCATGAATATGTTACCGTTTGGAGCATCGTTGGCTGTTGCGCTCCAATTCCACGCTTTGTTTTCTTCAAACACGACGTCGCGTGAAATCTGTAGACGCTTGGTTCGTGGATCGTAGAAGCGGTCTGCCTTGGTGCCAGAACTCCTCTCGTATCCGATGAACACCATCTTGGTGCTACGATCGGCAAGCTTTGAGAGATGCGACTCCACCGGCTTCACATGCGCCACGCACCCGAACATCCGTAGATGAGACACATTTGGCTTACGTCCGTAAATTGCTTCATACGGAGTCTTACCGATCACCGCCTTCGTTGGAGCCCGCTTGAGAAGACAGACCGCCATCGAGACAGCTTCTCCCCAAAAGGTCCCTGTCAAGTTCTTGCTCTTTAGTAAACTTCTCGCCATGTCAACGACGGTTCGATTGTGCCTTTCAACAACCCCGTTCTACTGCGGCGTATAAGGTGCCGTGAGGAACCTCTTTATGCCAATCTTCTCGCAGTAGTCGTTGAACTCGTTCGACGTAAACTCTCCACCGTGATATGTCCATAGAGCGTGAACCTTCAGCTTGTGTTCCATCTCCGTTGCAGCCTTCAGCTTCTTGAACGCTTCAAACGCCTCATCTTTAGATCGTAGGAGAATGACCCACATGTATCTCGAGTAGTCATCTACCACAAGGAAGAAATACTTCTTTCCTCCATGAGTTGCTGGGGTGATAGGGCCACATAGATCACCATGGAGCAGCTCGAGTGCATCACTTGCACGATAGGTAGACTGAGCAGGGAATGGCCTGCGGTGCTGTTTTACAACCAAGCACCCATCACATACTCGATCAACATGGTCGATAAACAGCATCCTAGATACCATCTTCATCTTCGACATCTTCTTCAAGGCGTAGAAGTTAACGTGTCCAAATCTAGCATGCCATAACCACGAATCATCATTACTCTTCGAGAGCCAACACTCCGGTTGAGATTGATCAAAGTTGAGGATATAGAGCCTGTTCCGCGTGCGATTCACGCGCACTAGCACGTTTTGGAGGTTGTCGAAGATCATCATCACTCCGTTCTCGATATCCACCTTGCATCCATTCTCGTCAAGTTTCCCGACAGAGATGATGTTGTTGCGAAGCCGTGGGATGTAGTACACTCCGGTGAGTATGCGATGTTCTCCCGTGAGACCCTCGAAGAGGACAGAACCTTGCCCGCAAATCTCCGCATTTGAACCATCACCGAACTTGACCGAGCCTTGAACATCATATTCCAGCTCAAGGAACTTCTCCTTGCACCCCGTCATGTGGTTACTAGCACCCGTGTCTAGATACCACGACACGTACTGATTTCTGGATAACTTCGGTGTTACTTTCTTCTCATGAAGCAGCACCTTCCGGTTTGGTTTCGAAGAGGACAGAACTTTGCCCACAAATCTCCACATTTGAACCATCACCGAACTTGACTGAGCCTTGAATATCATATTCCAGCTCGAGGAACTTCTCCTTGCACCCCGTCATGTGGTTACTAGCACCCGTGTCTAGATACCACGACATGTTCTGATTTCCGGATAACTTCAGTGTTACTTTCTTCTCATGAAGCAGCACCTTCCGGTTTGGTTTCACAACCACTTTTGATCTCTAGATCAGATCACCCAGGATCTAAACACGTACGTGTGCAAAGCTAGCCAACCAAAGCAAGTTGATTGATTAGGCACGAGTAGCACTACATGCGTCCTCCGTAGTTGCGGACGTGAAGCTAGCCCGAGCAGCTAGGCACTAGCACACGCACGTATACGAGAACTTTGACTTGGGCTAACAATCGGCTTCTCTCGACGGAACAAATATGAAGGCACCGAATCGATGTATTGCTACAGGCTCGTCTCAAGCCTGATTTTCTCTTTATTGTTTTTTTCCTTTTCGTTGTCCGATTTTCTGGTTACAAGGAGCACCCCTGGGGTGCTTTTTATACACGTCCATAAGGGACTATGGAAATAGACTAGGACTAGGAATATTAATACTACTAGGACTCGTATTTACTCCTTTTCCTAATCGTACGTGTACTAAGGCAACGTGGTTAATTTCTACACAACCCCGATTTCAGCCAAGTACTTGTTTTCATACTCTATCTTTTCAAACCTTTCAACTTTCACGCAATACATGAGCGTGAGCCATGGACATAGCACTATGGGTGGAATATAGGTGGTTGTGGAGAAGACAAAAAGGAAGGAGATAGTCTCACATCAACTAGGCGTATCAACGGGCTATGGAGATGCCCATCAATAGGTATCAATGTGAGTGAGTAGGGATTGCCATGCAACGGATGCACTAGAGCTAAATATGAATGAAAGCTCAACAAAAGAAACTAGTGGGTGTGCATCCAACTTGCTTGCTCACAAAGACCTAGGGCATTTGAGGAAGCCCATCATTGGAATATACAAGCCAAGTTCTATAATGAAAATTCCCACTAGTATATGAAAGTGACTAAACATGAGAGTCTCTACAATGAAGAACATAGTGCTACTTTGAAGCACAAGTGTGGAAAAAAGATAGTAGCAATTGTCCCTTTTTCTTTTCTTTTCTCCCTTTTTTGGGCCTTTCTTTTTTTATTTGGCCTTTTTTGCGGAGGGGCTTTATAGATTTAGCCTTTCCTCCCATGGGACAATGCTCTAATAATGATAATCATCACACTTTCATTACAACTCGATACTACAACAACAAAGTATGACTCTATATGAATGCCTCCGGTGGTGTACCGGTATGTGCAATGAAACAAGAGTGACATGTATAAAAATCATGCATGGTGGCTTTGCCACAAATACGATGTCAACTACATGATCATGCAAGCGTGTGAGTTGACGGGAGGCGTGCGAGCAGATCGCTGCGCCAGCTGACAGGGAGGCGTGCGAGCAGACCACTGTGCAGGCTCACCGGGAGGCGAGCCCTTTGACCAGGCTCCGCCGCCCACCTTCGTCCCAATTGCTCCCACTTTTAATGTCGTCGGCACCGCAGTTTAAAATCAACCCCGCACTATCCGGTATTGCTACAATCTTCTCTCTTCCTCTCCGATTCTCCTGTCGTCTACCTCCAACCAACCTAACCTAAACGTACGCCATGCCGCATCACGATGGTTTGCCCTTAGTCTTCCAGTTTCCTGAGGAAGACACCCAGCCGGAGTCTCAAGAACATAAGGCGGTTTGGGACGAGCTTGAACTGGCCTTGCGGGAAGACACCGCGCCTGTCCACGCTCCCGTTCCGGCTCCCGTCGCCCCGACTGCGCCAGCGCCCATCCCCGTGGCATTGATGGGCTGGAAGCCGCACATTGTCGCCGAGCTTGATGCCACGGGGTTCCACGAGGTCCCCATCGACTTTCACGCGCCCGTGCACCTGCTAGCGCATGTGCCTGCGCATGCACTGACGCGCACGCCCGTGCCGGTGCCCGTGCACCTGCCAGCGCATGCGCATGTGCGTGCACCGACATGCGCGCCCGTGCTGGTGCCCGTGCACACGAATGTCTCCGCCGCGCCATTGAAATTGCCTGTCCCCCCGCGGGTGCCAGTGCCCCCTCAGCGTCATGGACGGCCGCTGTCGACCGCTTCCTTGCACCAACACCAGTCGCCTCCTCCCGCCAGTTGACTCGCTCCGAAGTCCAGAACATTTTGGCCTTCCTTGAAGCTAGGTCAATGTCCAGGAGTACGCCAACAACGGCGCAAGGCGCCACCGTCGCCGTCGGTCAGTGGCTCGACGACACACAGAGCATGACAGAGGAGCCGCTTCCCACCGCAAGACGCCCCCGCCGCTGCCGCGTAATCTAAATTTGCCATGAAAAACGTTCGGATTGCCATGCTTAAAATCTGAACTTTTATCACTTCTGTTTATTTTAGATCGATAGTCGTATAATTTAAAGTCGGAGTAAGACTGAACGAAATCTATGGTTTGGTCGATTGAATGTTCTGCTAGAGCCGTATCAAATTAAATATAAAACGTCATCAAGCCACATGTATTCCTTGTCATCCAACGACCTAGACTGCTTCAATGTCGAGCGCTCAACAGGTGTTTAGTGTGCAGTTAATTTCATGCCGAAAATAGTGCTAATCACATAATAACACGCAAATAATATCCAACTTAATATCCGTATGCACAATATACTTCCATATTAACGTGCATTGCACATACACACTAACTAGTGCTGCTAGCATGTGAAACTGGTGCCGTAACTTGTGAACGCGTCTAGATATGGTCAACGACAACATCGCCCGTGAGTTCTTCGTGTTTGCCAATGCGTCTAAACGCCGAAGGGGAGGAGAGAGAGAGAGCACACATGGAACCCACCAGTAAGTGAAGGCGAATAGTACTAAAAATAATATTACATGTTATCAATTAAATAAGTTGTGGTAATATAGAAATATTATGTGAACAAAGGGAGGTACAACAAACATTGGTGTTCTAAGTATGTTGCCTATTGATGTGTGGCTTGAAGGCCCTAGTCGCATTTCGATCCTCATTCTTTATTTTTTAATTTGTATATGGGTCCAAATTTGTTTCATGACATGTGGGCCCCTCTGTGTGTAGTTTGTAGCACTTTAATTTGTGGGTCGAAATTTGTTCCATTCCAAGTGGACTATCGGTGTGTAGTTTTGTAGCTTATTTATAATAATTAAAGAGAACAACAGAGTTTTTTGCAATAATACCATGGTGCGACGTTGAAGGCGAGAAACGACGTGCGAAAGAGCGATGACCGAGCCAGAGGGAAATCAACTAGGGGAGTTGCGGGGGTTGCAACGGTGTTTCGAGTAGTTGTGGGCCGAATGCTACGAAAATATAATCTAAACGACTGGAATAAATGCCTACACAAATTAATCCAATGTTGGATGCCCCTCACAATGTAACTAGCTCCGGCTTTGCAAGGGATGGAGATGTAGCTTCAATGTGTGGAAGATACGGCGTGAGAAAGCGAGGTCAATCGAGAGACATATAGATAGAGAGACTAAGTGAGTGTGGTCCGACATTCATTGAACAAATATATATGCTCTTCAGAGATATTGTCCGATTGAGCTTTTGGCAAGGGTGAGGGCTGTAAGTGTGACACCCCGAGACCGGTGCGCCAGGTGTCAGCCAGTTATTCGTTGTCGTTGCCATGTCATCTGCTTGCGTGTTGCATTTTGCCTTGTCATCATGTGCTTGCATCATCATGTTTTCAAAACTTGCATCCGCCCGAGTCCGCCCGTCCTCTTTGTTGTCCGTTCTGAGCCCACACCCACTCACACGTGCCCGCGGCACCTCCGTATATTTATTTTCTAAGTGGCCAGAAAACGTTCTCGGAATGGGTTAAAACTTGGCGTGTGGTCTTATTATAGCATAGGTAGACCGCCTGTCAAGTTTCATCGCGTTCGGAGCTCGTTTGATAGCCCAACGGTTAACCGCGTTAACCGCCGGAAGCCTACTCTCTTTTGGCCCAGCACCCCTTTCACACAGCCCACCAAACCCATTCTACCCCTCCATGCTCTTGGCCGTTCGATCACGATCGTGTGGCCGTGAACCGCTCCTCATTTGGACACTCCTAGCTCCCTCTACCTATAAATATGTGTCCACCCCCGAAATATTCGCAGATGAAACCCTAGTCCTCTTCCTCCCCCCGCCTCTGGACATGTCCGCTCCGCCTCTGGACGTGTCCACCCCGCAGCCACATCGCTCCGCCCAACCAGAGGCCGCCACCTCAGCATCTCCAGCCCCCGCGCCCAATCCCCCCTCGCCACGTGGCCGACGCCACCTCCCACCGCCGCCACGGGCCCGCGCCGCCCAGATCCGGCCCGCCGGGCCCGGATTGCCGACGCCGCTCCCCGAGCGCCTCGCTCCCTGTCCGAGCGTGCCGCTCTGCCTCGCCTCCT
Organism: Secale cereale; assembly: GCA_902687465.1. Lineage (NCBI taxonomy): Eukaryota > Viridiplantae > Streptophyta > Magnoliopsida > Poales > Poaceae > Secale > Secale cereale. Next base: position 652,194,684 of record LR738711.1, read on the forward strand.
CCCGCCGGAGCTCTGCGCCTACCCCGCCGCCGGATCAGGTCGCCTCCGCCCACGCCTACCCCGCCGCCTTGCCGTGCTGCCGCAGGACCACCGCCGCCGCCGGATCCGGCCGCCCCTGCCTCCTCCTCACTGGATCAGGCGGGTCCTTGTCAAGCTCCCTCGCCGAGCCAGACCAGCCGCCGCCGTGCTGCCATGACCTCGCTCGGCCACTGCTCGCGAGAACGACGACGCCACGGCCTCGTGGGCTCGCCTCCGCGAGTGGGCCGGCCAGCCTCCCCGCCCCGCAGCCCAGCTCCAGCCGGGCAGGCCTGCCTCTCCCTCGGCCCGGCTCTGGCCTTTTCCCCGCCGCCAGAGTGGGCCGGTCCAGCCCCCAACTCCCTCCAGGCCTGCCTCACCTCCTCTGCTACTCGGCTCAGCCCATGGTGTGACCCCTCTCTAACCACCGCCCTGTGCGACAGATAGTTATATGACGCTCAGTTTTTCCTGTGTAAAAATGCCTAAGTCCCAGATTTTGCTTATAATGTTGCATGTTGTGATGGTTGTAACTTTTTGTGTGGTGATCCAAATTGAGTGAATGATATGTCAAAATGATCGTGGTGATATGCTCTACACTTTGTTCCATTGTGTCATGCTTGTTTGACTTCATCTTGATGCTCTAATCTCTGTTGCAAGAGTGCTACTTCTTATAAACTGATGCTACGTGTTATTTTGTTGCCATGTTTGAGATATGATAACTTGGTGCATGTTTATCCAAATGGAGCATATGATATGTCAAAATGTTCATTGTGAAGTGTACTACATGATGGTTGCTGTAGCATGCTTGTTTGAGTCCATTTTGCCATGTTAATCTCTGTTGCAAAAGTGCATTTGGCTGTTAAGTGCTGAAACTTGTTATGAGATGCTGATTTCACTTGCTCTTTGCTATTTGTGTGTTTGTCGTCATGCCACATGTCTAGATGTTTTAGAATCAGCATCATATGGTCTTTGCTGTGGTTCAAACCATTTGCCATGATATGCCTTGAGGTGACTTAAACATGCTTGTAAACATGCCATGCCAACATAACTGTTTTTATACTTAGTGAAAATTCTGCTAAGTCTGGAATCTGTTATAACCTGATGCTATGTTTGCTTGATGCCCCACTCAAATCCATGCTTGTTTTGGAGTGGCCAATGATCATGTCTTGTTGTCCATGTTATTTTCTATCCATTCATGCCCTTACTTGATCATATGCCCTACTGTAGCGTATTTATTTCTTGCTCTCAAGTTGCTATAAATTATACCTGTCAGGATTTTATCAGCATGTTCCATTTGGTGTAGCTTGTTTCTATTAATCCATGCCTCCTATGGAGTTGCTCCAATGGAGTTGTTTGCTGTAGGATATGTCTACTACATGTCCATGCTCTTTATGTTCTTATTAGAGTTGATATGCTTGTTGTTTTGTGCCTCCGAAGGCAGCATCATGATGATGTTTTTGCCTTCCCAGATTTTGGCCAAGTCTGGATAATTTTATTGCAACTTGCCATGCTTGTTTAAATGTGTTCCAGCAAGATTTTGGGTGTGTTCTAAGTTCATACTTGTTAAGTAACATGTCTACTTCACATCCATGCTTCTTGTTAACATGTTTGGGTGCTTTAGCTTATATTTACATTGCTCCGAAGTTGCTATGTGGCTGTTAACTTCAGCTTGTTGTTAAATCTTGTTTCATGTGTATCTTTTAGCCCGTTGCTCCGTTTTGAGTGTGCCCTATGTGAAACTTGTGTGATTTAGCATGTAGATTCATAATATCATGTTGTTTTCACGTTTGGAGTGTGTTTGATTGATGTTTGGGTGCTTCTTGCACCGTTGCCTTGTTTGTCTTGTTTTGCTCATATCTTCTAGACATAAGCTCCGAATTAAACAAACTTTATATGAAACTTGACTAGAATTTTGTGTAGATCATCTTGGTGCATGTTAACTTGATGTTTAACAACTTTAACTTAAGGTTTGTTCAGATCTAGACTAATTTCCAATTATGCATATGAGGACTTACCGAATTTGTTAGATGTTGATTCCGGCCTCATTTAAACTTGTTGTTTGGTGTGGTTCTTGTGTGCTTCATCCCTTGCCATGTATTGCATCATAGATAGACTTGTCTTGCATCATACTTGGTTGAGCATATTGTCATGTTCTTGTGTTGTGTGTTTACCGTATTGCTTGCTTCTTCTCGTTAGTGCTTGTTTCGTTGCGTTCATGAGGATTCGTTCGTCTACACGTGGTTCGTCTTCAAGGCTTGTTCTTCGTCTTCTTCATGGATCCGTTCTTCTTCCTTGCGGGATCTCAGGCAATATGACCATCACCTTGGATACCTTTACTATCATTGCCATGCTTAGTTGTCTCGATGCTATCGTTATATGTAGCGCTACCCATCTTTATTGTCAGCCCCTCTCCTTGTTGCCATGAAACCTCTAACCTTTGACACCTTCCTTGTTTGGCTATGTTACCCGCTTGCTCAGCCCCTCTTATAGCGTTGTTAGTTGCAGGTGAAGATGAAGATCGTTCCAGGTGGGAACTTGTTGTTGGAATATCACAATATCTATTATTATTTTTAGCACACCTATATACTAGGCATGGGTGTAAGGCTTGGCCTTTTGCTCGGTATTTTGTTCCACTCATGCCACCTTAGTAGCCGATAAACCGGAATTATGTTCCTTGATTTTGCATTCCTTACACGGTTGGGTATATGGGGACCCCTTGACAGTTTGTCTTTGAATAAAACTCCTCCAGCAAGGCCCAACATTGGTTTTAATTTGTTCATAATAACAACTTAATTAATTAATTAAATTTGCTTAGGGGGTCGCGCCCTCGGATTCTTTTCTACATAGCAGGGGGGCCCGTGCTGATGGTGTTGGTCCCAAACGGGGAACCTGCGGGGCCACCTGGGGGAAACCCGAGGGCTGGTTTTACTCGTAGCTTCACCCATCCGGTCGTGGCCTGAGACGAGATACGCGCGGCTACTATCAGGGTGTCGGCACGCCGGGAGGTCTTGCTGGACTTGTTTTACCATTGTCGAAATGTCTTGTGCACCGGGATTCCGAGCCTGGTCGGATTGTCCCTAAGATAAGGGGTAATATTATTATTACTTCTGCTGATCGTGAGAGCTTGTGATGGGCTAAGTTGGGATACCTCTGCAGGGTTATGATCTTTTGAAAGCCGTGCCCGCGGTTATGTGGCATTTTGGAATTTGTTAATGTCTGGTTGTAGAAAACTTGACAGAGGATCCGAAATAAAACACACAACTGTGTGAGTAACCGTGACTGTCTCTTTTCACTTTGAGAAGAGAACACGGTGGGGTTATGTTTGACTCGCAGGTAGTTCAGGATCTCTAGCGATCACTACTAGTTTGCGACTTTTTGCGTAGATGCTCACCTTATTCTTGTACTCGTAAGTTAGCCACCATATATGCTTAGCCGCTACTGCAACCTCACCACTCTACCTCTTCCTACCCATTAAGCTTTGCTAGTCTTGTTACCCATGGTTATGGGATTGCTGAGTCCTCGTGGCTCACAGATACTACAACAACAGTTGCAGGTGCAGGTTTCCGATGTCTTGACGTGAGAGCAATGATCGTTGTGTTGGCATTCTTTCTTCTTCTTCTTCTTCTTCTTCTTCTTCTTCTTCTTCTTCTTCTTCTTCAGTCTTGGGTTAGGTTCCAGGTCGGCAGCCTAGGATAGCAGATGGGTGTCGTTGTGCTTTTCATGTTTGGATCCATTGTCAGATGCCTTGTATTGGTGATGTTGTATTCATGTGACTTGTATGAATTGTTGTATCCCCTATGTATGTATGTAATGGTACGATGTAATGATATCCATCTTGCTAAGCGCCCGAAATGCGGTTGTGCCCCAATCACGTAAGTGTCACGTGATCGGGATAGAATCGCATCTTGGGCCTGACAGTAAGATAGAGCTTGAGAGATGATCCAGTCACAGACGTGTAGATATATTTTGTGCGTGGGAGGAAGCAAGGTCAATCGATCACATAGGGTCGTCGTGCGATCGAAAGAGTGAGACGGGTTGGAGAGAGTGACCTAGATAGATAATGTGCGTGAGAGAGTATACAATGTGAATAAGTCGAATTGGGCTCAAACATGGTGATATATCTTTTTTATCCGCGAAAGGGCGAGGTCAATCGAGACATACAAGAGAGAGAGAGAGAGAGAGAGAGAGAGAGAGCGAGCGTGGCTCGCCATGAGGTCGAAAGAGTGGGGGCGGCTTCGATGGATCGACCTAGATAGACAATATGTGTGAGAGTGTATAGAGTGTGTCGATCGAGGCCCAAACAGGGAGATATATCATTTATGTGTGAAAGAAAACGAGGTTAAACGAGACTCAGATAAAGAGAGCGAAATTGAGCGAGTGTGGCCCGCCGTGCGGAAGAAAGAGTGAGACAGTCTCGAGGGCGTGACCTAAATAGACAACGTGCGTGCGTGCGCACGAGAGGTTGGGGGGGCTAGATAGGCAATGCATGTATTTAGCGCGAGAGGGTGAGAGGGAGAGGGAGAGAGAGAGAGAGAGAGCTCGGCATGGGGTGCAATGGTGGGTGTGTGAGGTAAATACATTTCGTAACAGAGTGGGAGAAGGGGGTTATGTAGTTGAGAGAGTTAGAGATCGAAACACGGAGAGAAAGAATGGATGTGTGTTGGAAATCGATAGCTTCCTAAGGTGGTTAGGAGAGGAAGATTGACCGATACAGGAAGTATGTAGCGTGTGTGGGGGGGGGGCTAAAAACAACATTTCAATGTAGATAGTACGAGACTTAATATCGATGTTTCAATTCGGTGTACATTGTAAGATTTGAACTGAGTACCATGCATATGGGTAATTATTTCGAATTCGTGCCGTACTAGGTTTTAAAAAGTTGACATTCACTCGATTTGTTGTGCTATTTTGTAGGTCATATGTTTGAATCCATACAAAAGTTTTCTCACTACCATGGTGTTCATCATATACATATGAATTTGTATTAAAAAAGTAGCATGGATACAGTGAAATGCGAAATCTACGTTAGAATTGGAGATCGCTATGTGACACACACTCTAATTCAAATAACTAATTATGTGACACACACTCTAATCCACGTTAGCGTGGATACCGTTTCGATTTTTTTCAAATAACTCCTCATTAATTAATTTATAGTATCTCGTTTCGAATGACTAATTATTGCAAGGAAAACACGGGCATGGTAATACATGCAGATTCGTTTGCAAATGAAAGAAGATTAGTTTGCATTCTCAAATGTAGGCACACCAGGCAGACCAGGGTCGTGTCGTGGTGGTCGCGTGTGTCGGACGGACTCTTAGCACCCAGCCACCCACCCCTCCCCCCCAAAAAAAGGACGACGACAAAATCAGTTCGCGCTTCCACGTTTCGGATTGAAATATCTGGCAGCCCCAATTCTAGCCCTGCAAAATCTACCTTCTCCATCGTCCCCTTCCACGCTCAGATTGCTCAAATCCCTAATTCGCCGCCAACCCAACCAAAGTTCGAATCACCGCTCGTCTCGTATCTTTCCCCACCTCTGTGCCGGACGACGACGACAAAGACGACGGTCGCGCTTCACCACCGCACCGGAGCTACCTCATCTACACCCTCGTCCACCGCACCGGGTGGTCCACCGACAACTTCAACCGCCGCAACCGACGTGCCTCACAGACACCGACTTCCACCTCATCAGGTGCGCTTCACCAACTCTGTCTCCCAGCTCACCGGGGCTACTTCACCGAGCACATCGTCGTCCCTCCACCACCCGAGGCCGCTGGGGCTTCACAAACAGTCTCGTCCACCGCATCGCAGCGCTTCGCTGCGACTCAAGATATGCATCCGTGCGCGGCTAGCCAACGCCCGCGCATCACCCTCAACAGCTCTAAAGTGACCCGCACTCTAGCTAGGCGAGCATGCCCAAACGCCGGCCCGAACTAGGTATCCACACATCACTCCCTTGTGCATTGTTCCAACGATGTTTGGATATCCTTTCACTGCTCTCTTAGCTTACACGCCTATCCAACTCTGACTTTAACTCTTATTTCTTCTGAAGATATCATCTAAAACAAGCAAATCCATTTTTTAGCGAAGCATGACGGCGCTACGGGATCTGGTACACATCCTGCACACCCGTATAACCTTGTAAGTATCTGTCCTCCAATACAACAGCAAGGTCGATTCCTCTTATTTGATCAGCCATTCGCCATGTCAAAAATGGAGAGGGGGTTGCAAGGAGCACAAGGCCTGCACATCCAAGCAAGTGGTAACATGGACTTGTACATGGAACATCCGAAGCGCAAGCAGAGCTGCAGTGAGCCTGTACAACGAGCTAGCGTAAGTCCCTGCATTTCATTTAATTCGTACATGCATTCGTGTATGATTTGTGTGCAGTGGCGGATCCATGAATTCAATTTACCACGGGCGAACATTTAACTTAAAAAATACGAAGACACTTGCACTCCGGAAATGAACATAACTTGAGAAATGTGAAGCTACATGCATTTTGAAAACCAGCTAATGATCCAAAGTAGTTCAGATTATAAACACTAAATGATGCAAGCACCAAAAAACACAAAATGCAACATGGTGTACCAGGACTACAAACTGGTCTGTACCTGCTTGAATTATTCGTTCTCTGGCTGAAAATATCGAAGTGTAATTGCACCTATAACCAGTGCGCAAATAGCATATCAATATATCTATCCTGCACAAGTATGCCAATAGTTTCAACAACGGATTAGAAAAGTATTTATGCTACGTTGTCATGATACGGGGACTTCTGGTAGATGGCCTCGACGTTTCCTCAAGCCATGAAAATGCACTATAATTTGCTTGTCATCAATGCCTGCAAATCTCTATGTCTCTCTCAACATAGCAGATCATCATTAGACACTAAATCCTTCAATGGGAACTTGCAAAATACTTGCATTAGATGCCTCATTAGACACTATATGTTCATCACCAGGAGCATGTAATTTTTTGCATCAAATCCTTCATTACCAGTCTGTTCATTAGACACTTCAAGCTCAAGAACAACATGAGCTTGGATGTTTGCACCGGAAACTTGATTAGATTCATCAGATTCAGTCAGTTCAGTATTGATTGGGGGATGTCGTGGATTTAGCACGGCAGATGTCCTAGAGAAAGGACTTGGTCGTGAGGCCATCGCCCGGGTTAGCTTAAAGGGGTTAAAGTGGACGAAGGACACAGGGAGTTTATACTAGTTCGGCACCTTCGATGAAGGTAAAAGCCTATGTCTAGTTTGGTGTGGTATTGCTTGTACTTCGATGACCAGGGAGCGAATCCGCTTTGCGTGTGTCTCGAGCTGTTGTTTCTTTCCTGAACCGTTGCCGGGTCGTCCCTTTATATAGGAGGCGACGCCCGGTCCGGTTTACAGAGTCCTGAGGCCGGCTCATAAACGTGTCCGCCTCGGTCTCTACTCTTTCTATCTTACATCCCAAGCTACATAACATGTCGGTTTACAAACCATGGGCCTTATACATGGGCCCTGAACCTCCGTGGATTATAACCTCCTATTACGTACTCTACTGGGCTTCTGATGATATAATCTTATCAGCGTAATCCGGACCCTCCTGACCGGTTTATACCTGATAGTAATATCCCTGACATTAGGCCCCAGATTGATTTGAACTTGTTCATGTCAGTCTTTACAATCTTGTTCAAGTTTCCCTTTCTGCAACTCTTGTATGCTCCATAAACCGGCCATGACGTCATCTCACTGAATTTTTTCAATCTGTCATGACATCATATGCGCATTTAACGCCAACATATGTTTGTTACCTTTGTTTATTACTTTTCCGAAGATCGAGGCGACAGCTCCACCCATATCCGATTTTCGGTCTCCTTGATTCCCGCGCGTGCCGTTTTATCTATTCGGCCTATAAATGAGACCGAGGCCCATCTCTTTTACCCCCTTCTGCTTCATCTTCCTCTATCTCCAGTGCCTGAGCTTCCGCCGCCGTCCTTCGAGCTCGCCGTCGTCAACAAGCCCGGCCGCTGCATCGACCTGAAACGCGTCCAGAAACTCACCGATGTCCCTTGCTTCCTCGGGTACGCTGTCTTCTTCCCCATAAATCTTAGTTCTAGGGTTTCGTCTATAGCTCACTGCAAACCCTCGTTCTTCGTAGTTCATCGCCGTAGGTTGGTTTTAGCTGTGGATGTAAAACTTGTTAGGTTAACCCTCGTTCGTGCGCTTCCGCTCCATCGTCATAACTTTAGTTTCTTCAGCACTGCTAGTTTAGATTGAATCTGTAGAAAACTTCCGCTGACTTGAATTGTTCTGTCTTTTTTCCTGCGTCGTGGATCCATATGTTACCTCTGCTTCATGGGAAAGCTGTTTCTCACACTTTAGATCTGCAGCTTATCTACTTATGTTACCGGTTTAATTATGACTTGCGCCTCATACGCCTGTATTGACGGTTTAGATTTAAGTCTGTATCCCACAATTGACGGTTTAATCTCCTCTATCTATCATCATAAACCGGTAGCTGTCTCGTTCATGCTTGCCCCGGATTAGGGGGTGCCATTAGTCCCTTGCTTAAACCGTCAATTAAATCCATATCTTCATAGAAAGCACCGATTTATATCTAGCAATTGGTAAACCGGGTCTTGTATTATATTTTCCAATGTTCCTTTCTTGGAGAAAATGGCCTCCATAGCGAGACAATTTGTTGCCTGCAACTGGGTTCCATCCTGGATTACGAAAGACGATTTGGTAGAAGCGGCCTCAATTGGTGTTCTGGGCCCTAAGGAAGTTCTGCACTGGTGGGCTCCTGGAAACGAGTGTCCTCCTGAGCCTAAGGAGGGAGAGATCATAGTCTTTTATGATCATCTGGCCCGGGGTTTTAGCCCTCCCGGTTCAAAATTCTTCCGGGATGTTTTAGCCGATTTTCAACTCCATCCACAAGATATAGGCCCGAACTCTATATCGAACATCTACAACTTCCAAGTCTTCTCGGAAGCATATTTACAAGAAGAACCATCTGTGGAGCTGTTCCGGGATTTCTTCCATCTGAACCGCCGGACTGAGTTTTCTAACGGGCCTCATACTGAACTTGGCGGCGTGAGCATCCAGAAAAGGAACGACGTTAGCTTTCCCCACGCCACTCTTCACAGCCACCCCAAAGACTGGAACCAGACATGGTTCTATTTCAAAGATACTTCGCTAGAGGGAGAAAACCCACTGCCGGGTTACCGTGCTTACCGCGTGACGTCGGGTCATGCTTTCCCGCAGCGGCTTAGCGCCCAAGATCGGGCTCGATATGCCCCCAACTCTCCAAGCTCAGGGCTTTCGTGGCTAATGGTTTAACCGGGGTTGATTTTGTTCGCTGCTGGCTCTCTTGGAGCATTCTCCCACTAAGCCGGCGCTCAAGCTTAATGTGTAAATTACTGGCAAGCCGGAAGACCCTCAACGTCACACGACAATAGTGCTTCCTGAAAATGAAGTTACCGAGTCTGCAAAGAAAATGCTGAACATCCCTCTGGAGGAGTGCAACCGGACCGGTTTAGCTCCTTTCTGTGTAACCAACAAACCGCCATCGGTAAAGCTCTTCCGACCCTTTCTTTTCGGTTTAATCTGTTCAAATCGCTTGTCGAGGCTTTTTACGAGCTGCCAGGCTCCAAATTCGAGGCTTTTTATGAGCTGCCAGGCTACTGTCATTAACCATTTTAGCAAAGCCTGTCAAGATGCTCCGCAATCCTTAACCAAATCATCAATGACAAGCTACCCAATGTTTCAAAATCTCGTAAAGATTTTGTCTTTGGGTAATCAACTTGATGATCGTCAATTTAACGTGACCAAGTTCAGGGTCCCGAAGGATTGACTTGTGACAGGTTCGATGGGTCATACCAGGTTTACCTGGACGGCGTGATTTACTTGATGCAGGCAGGTTAATCCAGGGTTTTAGGTGTATGCACCGGGCTTCCAAGCCATGTTCACTACAAGGGTATTCAACTCGATGCGAGCCCCCAGGTAGTGTGTGAGCCGTTTGCTCATCGGGGCATATGTTTGAGCTGGGTCAGGCACCAAAACCCTCTTTTACCCCTCATCATCATGTGGAAATTGCCGAAGCAACCAGAGCAGTGCTCTTATGATGGGCTTCATATCGTCGTCGGCTTAAGAGACCATGGGAAAACTTCCTTGCCCGCGGAAGTCCCCATGTGGCTATTGTTCGTATAGATAAGATGGTTGATTCCTTGATGTGTCAAGGGCGCCGGTTTAGGAGGCCATGGAAAGCTTCTGTGGAAACTCCCATGTGATACTCCTTTGTAAAAAACACGGCTGGTTCCTTGATTCTGTCAAGGGCGCTGGTTTAAGAGGCCATGGAAGGTTTCTTTCGAAGCCCCCATGTGATACTCTTGTGCAAAAAACACGGCTGATTCCTAGATTCTATCAAGGCGCCGGTTTAACAGGCCATGGAAGGTTTCTTTCGAAGCCCCCATGTGATACTCTTTAAAAAGGATGGCTGATTCCTTGGTTTACCGGGGGCGCCAGTTTATTTTATTATTCATAATATATACATGGTACATAGAGCGGAGCCAATGGCTCAAGTATAGTAAGGTCGAAGAAGAGCGATGTTCCACGGCCGCTTGGTCTCCTCCTCTGCCGTACGTGAGTCCTTATGTTCTCGAACGTCGACAAGGTAGTATGATCCGTTGTGCAGGTTTTTGCTGACCACAAAGGGCCCTTCCCAGGGCGGGGATAGCTTGTGCATATACGTCTGGTCATGTATGAGCTGGAGCACCAGATCTCCTTCCTGAAACGTCCTGGTCTTGACCCGGTGGATATCGTACCGGCGCAGGTCTTGCTAATAAATCACCGATCGCGCTGCTGCCGTGTCCCGTTCCTCGTCCAGCCGGTTCAAGCTGTCTTGTCTTGCTTGTTCATTATCCGTTTCAACGTATGCCGCCACCCGTGGTGAGTCATGCCGAATATCACTAGGGAGGACCGCTTCAGCACCGTATACCATGAAGAAAGGTGTGTACCCTATAGATCTGTTAGGTGTAGTGTTGATGCTCCATAAGACAGAAGGCAACTCCTCCACCCAGCAACCCGGTGTTCTTTGCAAAGGAACCATAAGCCGGGGCTTGATACCTCTCAAGATTTCTTGGTTGGCTCTCTCCGCTTGGCCATTGGACTGAGGGTGAGCTACTAATGATACATCAAGGCGAATATGTTCTCTTTGACAGAACTCCTCCATATCCCCTTTAGATAGGTTGGTGCCATTATCAGTTATAATGATGTGTGGAAAGGCAAACCAGAAAATCACCTTTTTGATGAACTGAACCGCTGTTGCTACATCACACTTACTGACAGGCTCCGCTTCAACCCACTTTGTGAATTTGTCCACTGCTACCAACAGGTGGGTTTTCTTATCTTGAGATCTCTTAAAGGGTCAAACCATATCAAGCCCCCAAGTCGCAAACGGCCAAGTAATTGGAATCATCCTCAGCTCCTGCGCCGGTATATGGGCACGCCGTGAAAATTTCTGGCAAGCGTCACATTTTCTGACCAAGTCCTCTACGTCGGCGTGAGCCGTCAACCAGTAGAACCCATGACGAAAAGCTTTAGCTACCAAGGATTTTGAACCGGCGTGATGACCGCAATCCCCTTCATGAATCTCTCGAAGAATATCGCAGCCTTCCTCCGATGATACACACCGTTGAAACGCCCCAGAAACGCTGCGGTGATGAAGTTCTGCATTGATGATAGTCATAGACTTAGACCGCCGGATTATCTGTCGGGCCTCAACTTCGTCCTCTGGCAACTCACCTCGGCTCATATATGCCAAGTAAGGGAGTGTCCAATCCAGAATGATATGACGCGCTGCGACCAACTGTGCTTCCGGATCAGGAACAGCCAAGTCCTCCTCTGAAGGTATCTGTACTGACGGATTATGCAATTCATCCAAGAAAGTATTAGGTGGAACCGGTTTACGCTGAGAGCCCAACCGGCTTAACGCATCGGCTGCTTCATTTTTTCGCCGGTCTATGTGATCCACCTGATATCCCTTGAAGCATCCTGCCACGTCATCCACTTCTTGCCGATAGGCCGCCATGAGCGGATCCTTAGAGTCCCACTTACCGGATACTTGTTGCGCCACCAGATCTGAGTCACCAGAGCACTTAACCCGACTCAAGTTCATCTCTTTGGCCATCCGCAAACCATGGAGGAGAGCTTCATACTCAGCAGCATTGTTAGTACAAGGGAACATTAAACGGAGGATGTAACAGAACTTATCACCTCGTGGGGAAGTTAACACGACTCCAGCCCCCGAGCCCTCCAATTGCCTTGAACCGTCAAAGTGAATAGTCCGGTATGTATGATCCGGCTTATCCTCAAGTGCTTGCAATTCTGTCCAATCATTAATGAAATCCACCAGTTCTTGGGACTTTATAGCAGTACGGGGCACATACTTTAATCCGTGCGGGCTAAGTTCAATAGCCCATTTCGCCACCCTGCCAGTGGCTTCTCTGTTTTGGATTATATCCCCTAGCAGAGCTGACTGACGACAATTATTGGGTGGCCCTGGAAATAGTGCTTCAACTTCCGGTTTGCCATGAACACGCCATATACTAGCTTCTGCCAGTGTGGATACCTTTGTTTCGACTCAATGAGCACCTCACTGATGTAGTAAACCGGCCGTTGAACCGGATATTCTTTGCCTGTCTCTTTACGCTCCACCATAATGGCCACGCTGACTGCACGGGCATTGGCGGCCACGTATAATAACAGTGGCTCCTTGTCAACTGGGGCGGCAAGGACTGGTGGTTCTGCCAATTGCCGCTTCAGATCCTCGAACGCAGCGTTTGCTGCCTCGCTCCAGACAAACCGGTCCGTCTTTTTCATCATCTGGTAAAGCGGGATTGCTTTCTCTCCTATACGGCTGATGAACCAACTCAGCGCTGCAATACGGCCTGCTACACGCTGGACATCATTGATACACGTCGGTTTAGCCAAGGATGTGATCGCCTTGATCTTCTCTATATTAGCTTCAATCCCTCTGTTTGACACTAAAAGTCCAAGGAGCTTGCCTGCCGGAACACCAAAAACACACCTTTCTGGATTGAGCATCATCTTATAAACTCGGAGGTTGTCAAAGGTTTCCTTTAAATCCTCTATCAACGTCTCCTCCTTCCTGGATTTTACCACAATGTCATCAACATATGCATGGACATTTCTTCCAATCTGCCCTTGTAGGCAGTTCTGCACACAACGCTGGTAGGTTGCTTGGGCACTCTTGAGCCCAAAAGGCATGGATACATAGAAGAAGGCTCCAAAGGGGGTTATGAAAGCTGTCTTCTCTTGGTCCTTAACTGCCATCTTGATCTGATGATAACCTGAATATGCATCCAAAAAACTTAGCCGCTCACATCCCGCCATAGCATCGATAATCTGATCAATACGGGGGAGAGCAAAAGGATCAGTTGGGCAAGCTTTGTTCAAGTCTGTGTAGTCAACACACATCCTCCAAGTTCCGTTTTTCTTAAGTACTAACACCGGATTAGCCAACCACTCCGGATGAAACACCTCAACTATGAAGCCTGCGGCCAACAGCCTAGCCACTTCTTCTCCAATAGCCTTGCGCCTTCCCTCATTGAAGCGGCGCAGATACTGCTTGACCGGTTTAAACTTCAGATCAATGTTAAGACTGTGCTCAGCGAGTTCCCTCGGTATACCCGGCATGTCAGAAGGCTTCCATGCAAAGATATCCCGGTTCTCACGGATGAACTCGATGAGCGCGCTTTCCTATTTGGGGTCAAGGTTAGCGTTGATAGTGAACTGTTTAGATGAATCGCCCGGAACAAAGTCCACATGTTTAGTCTCCTCAGCTGATTTGAACTTTAGCGCCGGATCATGTTCTGTCGTTGGCTTCTTTAGATGGGACATATCCGCTGGATCAACATTGTCCTTATAAAATTTCAGCTCTTCCGTAGTGCAAACTGCCTCAGAATACGCCGCGTCTCCTTCCTCGCACTCTAACACAATCTTACGGCTTCCATGAACCATAATAGTTCCTTTGTGGCCCGACATCTTGAGCTGCAGATAAACATAACACGGTCTAGCCATGAACTTGGAGTGAACCGGTCTCCCAAACAGAGCATGGTACGGGCTCCTGATCTTTACCACCTCGAGAGTCACAGTTTCCGATCTAGAGTCATGCTCATCCCCAAAGGTAACTTCCAGATCGATTTTTCCAACTAGATAAGCCGATTTACCGGGCACCACCCCGTGGAACACTGTGTTGGACTGTCGGAGCTTCTTATCTGTCAATCCCATGCGTCGGAAAGTCTCATAGTATAAGATATTGATGCTGCTGCCTCCATCCATAAGTACTTTGGTGAACTTATAACCACCCACCTGTGGTGCCACCACCAGAGCCAACTGACCCGGATTATCAACCCGTGGTGGGTGATCTTCTCTGCTCCACACAATGGGCTGCTCAGACCAACGTAAAAAACGTGGCACCGCCGGTTCAACGGAGTGTACTGCCCTCTTCAAAACCTTTTGATCCTGTTTGCACAGACTTGTGGTGAAGACGTGATACTGTCCACTGCTCAACTCCTTCGGATTATTCTGATATCCGGATTGCTGCTGCTGCTGACGCTGTTGATTCCCCTGGTAGTTGTATCCGCCTTGACCATGTTGCTGGTTATGCTGATGCTGATTGTTGCCATTGTGGTTATTGTTACCGCCGTGGTATCCAGAACCGGATCCACCCCCTTGATAACCCGGACCTTGAAAACCGGGACCTGACCCGCCGGGGGGGCGGGGGTTATATTTGGCTTGTCTCGTAACCTCCTTCATGATGAAACAGTCTTTCCAGATATGCGTAGCCGGGTTTTCCTCTGTACCGTGCCTTGGACAAGGCATGTTCAACTGGCGATCCAGATTAATAGGTGGCCTCCCGCTGCGTGGGGGCGGTTTACCTTTGCGGCGCTGTCCGTTGTCCTGGGCGTTGGTATTGGCCACAAAATCTGAGCTGCCCTCCGCTTTACGCTTGCCATTGTACCCTGTGCCCGCCGGATTGGCCTGCGCCGGTTTACCGTTTTTGCTTGCCTTCCCGGACTTGTCTCCGTCTGCATTTGGTTACTTGGTGTTATCAGAGTCTCCATATTTTACCAAAGCGCCCATGAGCGTTCCCATGTCGTTGCAATCGCGTTTGAGCCGTCCCAGCTTCTGCCTCAAAGGCTCAAACCGGCAATTGCCTTCCAAGGTTACTATAGCTGTGCTTGGATTGATGCTATTTGAGGAGTGCAAGATTTCTGACACTCGCCGCACCCAACTGCTTGTGGTCTCTTGCTCCCCCTTGAACATAGGCTGCTAAGTCAACCACGGACATCGGTTGCTTGCACGTGTCTTTGAATTTATTGATAAACCGGCGACGCAACTCCCCCCATGATCCGATGGAGTTAGGTGGTAAACCCTTTAGCCATGTCTGGGCCGTGCCTTCAATCATCATTGTGAAGTATTTGGCTCGTGCATCTTCGTCCACGTCGAGCATCTCCATGGCCATCTCATAACTTTCCACCCACGCCTCCGGAGCCAGATCCGCCGTGTAGTTGGGTACCTTACGTGGACCTTTGATGTCCTTGGGTAGTTTCACGTTCCGTAAAGCAGGGATGAGACACTGCACTCCCAAGGAACTGGACATGATTCCTGTCTCAACTGTGGTGGTGTTGTGAACCGGCGTTGCCTGACGGGCGTCGTTATAAGCCGTATGCCTGGCCTGATCCGCCGCCTCTTGTGCATGTGCTCCTGCTCCTGCCGGATTATCCTGCCTCTGTCGATGTCGCCTCCGTGCACTACTGGATACGGCCGGTTCATCCAGGTGCCTCGTATAACTCCGGCTTGGGCGGGGGGTTGAATGAATCCTCTCCCGGCTATAAGAATAAGCTTGCTGCTGAGTTAGCGCCGTGTCCAGCAAATCCTTGGCCCGTCGCGCCTCCATTGCTATGGGGGACGTCCCTTCAATGGGAAGGGCGGCCAGCCGTGAAGCGGCGGCGACGATGTTGTCCAACGGGTTAGAATAATGGCTGGATGGGGTGGGCACGTGCTGTGTCGGCACAACTTGGCGATTTGGCTCCGCAGCTGGTGGCTTAACCGACGCGCCCGTCCCCCGGGCTCCTCCCCGGTTTATCTCTGGATGGTTATGTAATGCCCCGGATGTAATACTTTCCCTTTTGGGTATATAATATATCTCCAGCTTCATCTATTTCCATTCCGGGTTCTTTGCCTTTCGGGTTTTCGTCGTTTTGTTGTGTGAGTGTGTGGCATTCATTCATATCATGTAGACATGTGCATCGCATTGCATTTGTGTTGTCGGTTGCATCCGGTTCCGCGTGTTCCTTCCTGTTGTCCGTTTCGCGTTCCGGAGCTCCCTCACGTGTCCGTGACGTTCCGTAGGCCTACTTTGTTGTTCGGGCGTTTAACGTTACCGGTGTGCCGCGAGGTTTTTTTGTGTGTTGTTGTTTTGTTGTGTGCAACCCGCCTCTCAAATCTCGTCTCGTTTGGACTCCGTTGTCTATCCCATCCGTTGTTCGTGTGGGTCCAAAGTGCCTTCACTTTGTGTCCCGGAAACACCCCTACTGTAGTCCTTTATCTTCTCCTAGGCCCTTTTAATCTACCCCCGCGATCGGATCCGTCGGATCGCGATCGGAGGGCTCCTAGCACCCCCAAATCTCCAAACCCTAGCAAATCTGCTATTTATAGACCCCCCCTAGGTCCATTTTTGGCATCCTACCTTCCTCCACCTACCTCTAGATCCCTCCCCCTCATTTCTTTCCGTGCTTGGCCTTCCTCCCGAGGGAAACCAGCTGCGCCGCCGTTTTCTTCGATCGGCCGATCGACCAGGCGCCAGGTCAACGGCCGCTTCGATCGCTCCCGCACCGGCCCGTACGATCTGCTGCGCAGGACCACTTCACCGGGAGGCTCCCTCGCCCCGATCTGGAACCTCCCGGCCCGCCTCGCCAAGTCGCCCCAGCCTCCCGCATCGAGCGCTGCCTCCAGGCCCAGATCGCCACCGCGAGCCCTCCAGGCCGCGAGCGCCAGGCGGGCCGCTCGCTCTCCACCGCCTCCACTCCCGCGGGCCGCCGCCGGCTAGGCCTCCCGCGCCACCCGGCCTCACCTCCCAGGCCGCACCAGCAGCCACCAGCCTCGCCGGGTGGGCCGGGCCCCTCAGCCAGCCGGGCCCCTCAGCCAGCCGGACCGCAGCTGCCGGATCTGCCTCCACCGCGGGCCTTCTCCACCTCGGGCCCGTGGACTTCCAGATCTGTGTGGAGGTGTTCCTTTTTTTTCCTAAGCCCCTGTTTTGTTGTTCTGTGATGCTATATTAGAACTGCTAGATCTCCTTGTGTGTTTGTCCGATTCGCGCGTATAATATGTCCAGACGTTCGTGGAGACTTGCTCTACGTTTTACCTGTTGTTGTCATGCATGTTAGAGATCATCTAGGTGCTTGTTTTGCTGTTGCAAGAGTGCATCATGATATAAACTGCTGCTATGTGATGTTTTCATGCCACCTTTGCCATGTGATATCTTTTAGCTCGTTTGTCCGAATGATGCAAATGACATGTCCACGTGTTCGTCTTGCCATGATCTATGTGTTGTATGTGCTAGGTAGCATGTTAGATTTATTCTTGCCTTGTTATCATCGTTGCAAAGTGACATGTGGCTGTGATGTTGTTTCACTTGTTATGAAATGCCATCTTGTTGAGCTCGTTGCAATCGTTGTGTTCACCTCAATGATGCATGCTTGTGTGTTTCGGGATCACCTTCATGTGGACTTTGATGAGGTGCTTACCTCTTGCCATGTTTAGTTTCGAGGTGACTTAAACATGCTCTTTTATATGCCATGATGATATTGCTGTTTTAGGACTTAGTGGTTTTTCACTAAGTCTGAAATCTGTAACGTTCCGATGCCATGTTCGTGTGATGTTCTAGGTCAAAGCATGATAGTTTTGGAGTGGATTTTGATTGTTCCTCGTAGTATATATTGTTATCTTTCCATTCATGTCCTCACATGTCCCTTTAAGTGGCTGTAGCATGTTTATCTTTTGCTCCAAAGTTTCAATAAAATTCTGCTGAGAGAATTTTATTGTCAAGTTCCATATGTCCAAGATCATTGCTATTGATCCGTGGCTCCGTTGGGGGTGCACCTTTGGACTTAGTTGCTGTAGTATATGTCTAGTTTGTGTTCATGTCCTTTGCCATGTTATTTGAGTGCTGTAGCTTAATTATTTTGAGCTCCGAAGATGCTATGTTGCTGTAATTTTCAGCTTTCGCTCATTTCTTGTTTCGGGCATAACTTTTAGCCCGTAACTCCGATTTCAGCGAATCTTATATCAAACTTGATTGATTTTCTGTGTAGTTTAATAATATCAGATTGTTATCATGTTTTGAGGTGTTTTGCTTGAGTGATATTTTCCGTGCTCCGTGTGCATCCTTAGTGCATCCATCATGCATTCATCTTTTTCGAGTGCGCATTGCATCTTGTTGATTGGTGCTTGGTGTGATTGTTTTGTTTAGAGCCGGAAGCTGAGACCGAGATCGAGTACGAGCACGAGGTTACCAACGAGGTTGAGCACGAGGATCCTTCTTACGATCCGAACGACTTCTCTTCAGGCAAGATGATCGAACCCCGATAACATTACTATCTTTGCCTATTGCTAGTAGTCTCGATCTATAGTTTTGCCTCGATGCCCATGATCTTCTTGTCAGCCTCCTACTTGTAACCAATTGCCATGTTTAACCAACCTACCTATGCAAACCGTTGCTTGGCTAAGTACGCTTCGCTCAGCCCTTCTTATAGCATTGCTAGTTGCAGGTGAAGATCGAAGATGCTTGCTTCATGTTGAAGTTTGTTTGGGTTATATCACACTATATAAATGCTTTAAATGAAATCATCTATATATTGGCAAGGGTGGAAGGCTAAGCCTTTTTCTTGGTGATTTGTTCCACTCATGCCGTTAGGAACCGTATAAACCGGTGTTATGTTCCTTGATTATGCGTTCCTAACACGGTTGGGGTGTATGGGACCCCCTCGATAAACCGCTAAGTGCTAAGTCTTTTCCAGCAAGTCCCAACATTGGTACTATTTGCCTAATAACAAACTAAACTTGCATAGGGAGTAATTAACCCTCTTTCTTAATCAACAACCCCGGGCCAGTGCTCCACATGAGTGTTGGTCCGAAACGGGGGTTCTGCGGGGCCGCCTTGGGGCAACCCGAGGTATCTGGTATACACCCGTAGAATCGCCCATCCGGTCGTGTCCTGAGACTTAGATACGCGCGGCTACTATCAGGGTGTCGACACGCCGGAAGGATTTGCTGGATTAGCCTTACCTTAGTTCGGTATATGTTGAGCACGGGATTCCGAGGATACTCGGGTCTTCCCACTTTGGAGTTGCGACTCCGCGGATCGTGGGCTTGTAATGGGTCAAGTTGGAACACCCCTGCAGGGTTTGAACTTTCGAAAGCCGTGCCCGCGGTTATGTGGCAGATGGGAGCTTGTTAATTCCGGTTGTAGATAACTTGACACAATGTTTCTAATACACTACCAGCGTGTGTTCCGTGACTGTCAATTTCCGAATAGGGATTCGGGAGTTGAACACGGAGGGGTTATGTTTGTGGAGCTTGTTAGCTAGGATCACTTCGTGATCACTTCTCGCCGAGGCTTTCTCTTCTCGCTCTCACTCACGTAAGCTAGTTGCTAGTTGCTGCTGCAGACTTATTCTTTTCTTCAGCCTTATCCTCTCCCAAAGGCTTAGATAGTCTTGTTACCCGGAAACGGGATTGCTGAGTCCTCTGTGGCTCACAGTTACTTCACACACCAGATGCAGGTCCAGCTGTGAGCTATCCAGGTGATGGTACCGAGCTGGATTGGGAGTTCGACGAGGAGCGTAGTCGGTACTATGTGCGATACCCGGAAGATCAGTAGTGGAGACTCTTACTAGGATTCGATCCGCCTGTGGTTTATTTATCTGAGTTTGGTATCTTGCATTTGGATTTTGCCCTTAGAGGGTTGTGATGTTCTTAATGTATGATGATTGAGATTTGAATTGTAATTCTGTGACGTGGCGAGTGTAAGCCAACTATTTTCTGTTTACAATCCCCTCTTTTACATGAGATGTGCAAAGATTACCGAACTTGAGATCATTCTAGGATGGATTTATGCCTTTAAGTCGTGCCTCGACACGTAGGAGGTATAACTCCATCCTGGGCATTACAAGTTGGTATTCAGAGCCTTCTCCGACCTAGGAGCCCCCACTGTTTGATCGAATCATTGACGGTCGAGTCTAGGCACACACTGAAAACTTTTTGAGTCCTATATTATATCGGAGAGTAGGATTTCTTTGCTTCTCATCCCCTTTCTCTCTGGTGAGGACTCCTTACGACTACTCTTGTCTCTCCTATCTTCAAAAAATTGCACAATTTTTTTTTTAGGAATCCCGCGAGTATTCTGGGATTGTTTCGATGTTCTTGTGACTAGGATATTGTTCTCGATGCCTCCTATTACCGAGGAGTTGAGCTTCGGGGTATTGTTGTCACAAGCATATCGCGGCAGTACTAAATACTTAAGACGGCCGACATCGAAAATCTCCCCTATACGGCCAGTGGCAAGATAACCCCGACATCACCCAGTACTGGGGAGGTAGTTCGGGAGTATTGCCATAGCTTGTTATAGTGGATGCTTTTCGAAGGTCCGAGGTACACAGTTTCCGAGAAAGACTGGTTATGTGTTGAAGGATGGATACACCTGGATGTAGGCTTAGAGTTGATTGCGCGGTGCTTCCCGTGTATCCCCAACACCTGATTGCATAACTGGAATCTTTCGGAAATCTATAGGTGGGTTTATCCAGTAGATCGTAGGCATTCTTCCAACGAATGCAGGTTAGTGAGTTCGGGGTTCGACATTGAGTGAAGAGGTTTATGAACGATGTTACTACCAGGAGTTGCATCTTAAAGGGTCCTTGGCTATGCTGATCCGGGGATTGCAAAACCTTTTCGTAACGCGTTCATATGCTTTCAGCACAAAGATGTTAGAACGAAACTCCTCTCTTGTGTTTGTTCCATCCGTACCTTGTTGCTTTTTCTTATTTTCATTTTGTCCCCTATGTGGCTTCTCGTGAAGATTGATGTTATCATTTAACTGAGAATATCATTCGTTCCTCTTGTTCGAATTATTTCATTCGTTCTTATTGTTCGAATGATTATTGTGAAGACTTGTTGCAATTCATTCCATTGATTCAGCTTATACCTTTTGTCAATCAATTGCTGATTCGTGGTCATCTCTTACAGGATGGCTCCGAAAAGGGTTCCCAACGCTAACCCAGAGGTGGAAGAGGTCCCAGAACATCCTCCTTCCCCTCCTCCTCCGCCTGAGGCTTGGAGATCAATTATGCAGACTACATCTCAGAATACTCAGTTGATGATGCAGATGATGCAGCAGATGCAAGCTATGCAAGCTAATCAGGGTGTTCCAGGGAACCAAGGCAACTTCTTCCAGCAGCACCATGCTACTCTTAACCAGTTCTTGGCCAACAATCCTAAAGCTTTCAGTTACTGTGTCGACCCTCTCGATGCTGAGGATTGGTTAACCGACATAAAGAAGCATTTTGAGTGCAGTAACGTGAAGGAAAATGATTATGTGAAGTTTGCAGCCTTCCAACTGAAAGATCAAGCAGCTGACTGGTGGCAGCAGTACAAAGACTCCAGGCCGGGTCAAGTGATCTCTTGGGAGAATTTCTGCAAGGATTTCCGCTCGCATCACATTCCTACAAGTGTCATCGAGGGTATGCGTGAGAAATTCCGCAACCTGAAGCAGGGCTCCATGTCAGTCTATCAGTATAATGTCAAGTTCCAAAACATCGCTCGTTATGCTAAGCAAGACATTCCTGATGCCAAGAGTAAAATCTACTAGTTCCGTGGAGGTCTCAAAGATGAACTTCAGCTTGCTCTCACTTTGTTCGAGCCCGATGAATTCGACAAGTTCTATAACATGGCTTTGAAACAAGAAGCAGCTCAGCTTAAGATGGAGGCTTCTAAGAAGAGAATTCGAGATGCTGTTCACTCTTCCTCATCGTCTCAGATGGTCTCGAAGCATCAGAAATTCTTGCTTCCTCCTCCTCCAGTGATTCGAGCTCCCTACAACAACTCCAACAACTCCAACAACAAGAACTCTAGTGGTCGTGGTTTCTCCCACCCACCCAACCCGAGCAACCAGTCGAAGAAGCAGTTTCAGTCTCAAGGCTCCAAGTCCAGTGGCTCTCATTTCCTTCCTCTCTCTGAAGTGGTGTGCAACAAGTGTGGCCAGAAGGGTCATTATGCCAACAGATGTCCGAATCCGAAGCGTCTTCCTCCTCCTCCACCTGTGAGTTCAGCTATTGTCAGGCATGATCCAAAGGCAGCAAGGGTCAATCTGATGAATGCAGCACAAGCGGAGAATTCTTCTGATGTCATTTTGGGTAACCTTCCAGTTAACTCTTTTCCAGCTAAAGTGTTATTTGATTCGGGTGCTTCACATTCTTTCATGTCATACCCATTTGCATCCAAGCATAGTGTGACCACAGCAGCTTTACCGAGACAGTTGGCAATTTCTTCTCCAGGAAAGCAGATGCATTCCAGTTTATATGCTCCAAATGTTTCCATTCGCATGGGAGACTATCGCTTTCTGGCTAATCCAGTGGTTCTTGGTAATTCTGACATCGACCTCATCCTCGAAATGGATTGGCTTTCTCAGCATGATGCTCACATTGATTGTGCTCAAAAGGAAGTCAAGATGACTCATTCTGACGATGATGTGATTATCTTCGCCTCCAGGGATAACACTATCCGGCTTTTCTCTCTCAATGATAAGGGCGAAATTAATGCCATATCTCAAATTCCGGTCGTGAATGAATATCAAGACGTCTTTCCTGAAGAACTTCCAGGCATGCCTCCACACCGTCAGGTGGAGTTTGTCATTGAACTCGAGCCAGGTACCGAGCCAGCATGCCGGCGTCCGTACAAGCTCTCTCCGGATGAATTGAAGGAATTGAAGAAGCAGCTTGATAAGCAGGAGAGCATGGGTCTCATCAGGCCTAGTACATCTCCGTGGGGCTGTGGTGTCTTATTTCTCAAGAAGAAAGATGGCACGGAGCGTCTCTGTGTTGACTACCGACCATTGAACAAGAAGACGATTAAGAACAAGTATCCGCTCCCCAACATCAACGAACTCTTCGAGCAGCTCAAAGGAGCTAAAGTGTTCTCTAAGCTTGACCTCCGAATGGGCTATCATCAAATTCGCATTCGCGAGGAAGACATTCCCAAGACGGCCTTCAGAACGAGCTACGGTTCATACGAGTATACCGTCATGTCCTTCGGTCTCGCCAATGCTCCTCCTACCTTTTCAAGGATGATGCATTACATCTTCAACCCCTATACGGGCGAGTTTGTGCTTGTGTATCTGGATGATATTCTGGTGTTTTCCAAGAATGAAGAAGATCACGAAAAGCACTTACGTCTGGTTCTTGATCGACTCCGAGAGCATAGATTCTATGCTAAGTTCTCCAAGTGCGAGTTTTGGCTCGATACGGTTTTGTACCTGGGCCACATCATCTCAGCTGACGGTATTGCGGTTAATCCCGAGAAAGTTGAAGCAATTGTCAACTGGGAAGCTCCTCAGAACGTCAAGCAGCTCCGTAGTTTTCTGGGTCTTGCCAGCTATTGTAGAAGGTTTGTTGAGAACTTCTCCAAGATTGCCAAGCCTCTTTCCAACTTGCTTCAGAAGAATGTCAAATACTTTTGGTCTCCAGAGTGTGAAGTGGCATTCAAAACTCTCAAAGATAAGCTTGTCTCTGCTCCAGTTCTGACTCCTCCAGATGAATCCAAGCCCTATGAAGTATTCTGCGATGCTTCTCTTCAAGGTCTTGGTGGTGTGCTTATGCAAGATAAGAGAATTTTGGCATATACTTCTCGGCAGCTCAAGCCAAGTGAGAAGAACTATCCCACACATGATCTCGAGCTAGCAGCTGTGGTACATGCTCTGATTACGTGGAGACATCTGTTGTTGGGCAGAAAGGTCGACATCTTCACTGATCACAAGAGCTTGAAGTACATCTTCACACAGCCGCATCTGAACCTCCGCCAGACTCATTGGGTCGAAATGATCCAAGAGTACAACCCCAGCATCGAATACACTCCTGGCAAGGCGAATGTGATTGCAGATGCTTTGAGCAGAAAGGCATATTGCAACAGCCTTCTTATCAAGCCATACCAGCCTGAGCTTTGTGAAGCTTTCAGGAAGCTCAACCTCCAAGTTGTTCCGCAGGGTTTTCTTGCAAATCTCCAAATTGCTCCTACCTTGGAAGATCAAGTCCGTGAGGCCCAACTCAGTGATACCATGGTGAAGAAAGTGAAACATGGGATTGCAAAGGGCACTCCAAAATACAAGTGCTTCCGTGTTGATGAGAGAGATACCTTGTTCTTCGAGGACAGACTCGTTGTTCCCAAAGGTGATCTCAGGAAGCTCATAATGGAAGAAGCTCATGATTCTCTCCTTTCCATTCATCCTGGCAGTTCCAAGATGTATCAAGATCTCAAGCAGTCTTACTGGTGGACACGCATGAAAAGGGAGATTGCCCAATTCGTGAACGAATGTGATGTATGCAGAAGAGTGAAAGCAGAACATCAACGTCCAGCCGGTCTTCTCCAACCTCTTCCTATTCCCGAGTGGAAGTTCGACCACATTGAAATGGACTTCGTCACTGGCTTTCCTAAATCCAAGCGAGGAAATGATGCTATCTTTGTGGTGATTGACAAGCTTACCAAAGTCGCTCACTTTCTTCCAGTCAAAGAATCAATCAATGCAACTCAACTTGCAGAGCTGTACACTTCCAGAATTGTGTCCCTACATGGCATTCCTCAAGTGATATCCTCAGACCGTGGAAGCTTGTTCACATCAAGGTTCTGGGACTCCTTTCAGTCCGCCATGGGCACTAAGATCAGGTTCAGCACTGCTTTTCACCCTCAGACCAGTGGTCAAGTCGAGCGTGTGAATCAGATTCTAGAAGACATGCTCAGAGCCTGTGTCATCTCCTTCGGCATGAAATGGGAAGACTGCCTTCCATTTGCCGAGTTCTCTTACAACAACAACTTCCAAGCAAGTGCAGGCAAAGCACCGTTTGAAATTCTCTATGGCAGAAAGTGCCGTACCCCTCTCAACTGGTCTGAAACAGGCAAACGCCAACTTCTTGGCAATGACTTGATCTCAGAAGCCGAAGAAATGTGCAAAGTCATACGTGAGAATCTCAAGGCCGCTCAGTCGCGTCAGAAGAGCTACTATGACGGCAAGCATCGTGATTTGGCATTCAACATCGATGATCATGTCTATGTCCGAGTTTCTCCGATGAAAGGCACCCAAAGATTCGGTATCAAAGGAAAACTTGCTCCTAGATACGTCGGGCCTTTCAAGATTCTTGGCAAAAGAGGCGATCTAGCCTATCAGCTTGAGCTCCCTCCAAACTTCGCAAATGTTCATGATGTCTTCCATGTGTCTCAACTTCGCAAATGCTTCAAGGCACCCGAGCGCATGATTCCGTTTGAGGAGATTGATCTTCAACAAGACCTATCCTACCGAGAGCATCCAGTTGCCATTCTCGAAGAAACCGAACGCAAGACCCGCAACAAGTCCATCAAATTTCTGAAAGTCAAGTGGTCACATCACACCGACCCAGAAGCTACCTGGGAACGAGAAGATCATCTTCGTTCCGAGTACCCTTCCTTTTTCCAGTCCTAGATCTCGGGACGAGATCTTTTTGTAGTTGAGGAGAGTTTGTAATGCCCCGGATGTAATACTTTCCCTTTTGGGTATATAATATATCTCCGGCTTCATCTATTTCCATTCCGGGTTCTTTGTCTTTCGGGTTTTCGTCGTTTTGTTGTGTGAGTGTGTGGCATTCATTCATATCATGTAGACATGTGCATCGTATTGCATTTGTGTTGTCGGTTGCATCCGGTTCCGCGTGTTCCTTCCCGTTGTCCGTTTCGCGTTCCGGAGCTCCCTCACGTGTCCGTGACGTTCCGTAGGCCTACTTTGTTGTTCGGGCGTTTAACGTTACCGGTGTGCCGCGAGGTTGTTTTGTGTGTTGTTGTTTTGTTGTGTGCAACCCGCCTCTCAAATCTCGTCTCGTTTGGACTCCGTTGTCTATCCCATCCGTTGTTCGTGTGGGTCCAAAGTGCCTTCACTTTGTGTCCCGGAAACACCCCTACTGTAGTCCTTTATCTTCTCCTAGGCCCTTTTAATCTACCCCCGCGATCGGATCCGTCGGATCGCGATCGGAGGGCTCCTAGCACCCCCAAATCTCCAAACCCTAGCAAATCTGCTATTTATAGACCCCCCCTAGGTCCATTTTTGGCATCCTACCTTCCTCCACCTACCTCTAGATCCCTCCCCCTCATTTCTCTCCGTGCTTGGCCTTCCTCCCGAGGGAAACCAGCTGCGCCGCCGTTTTCTTCGATCGACCGATCGACCAGGCGCCAGGTCAACGGCCGCTTCGATCGCTCCCGCACCGGCCCGTATGATCTGCTGCGCAGGACCACTTCACCGGGAGGCTCCCTCGCCCCGATCTGGAACCTCCCGGCCCGCCTCGCCAAGTCGCCCCAGCCTCCCGCATCGAGCGCTACCTCCAGGCCCAGATCGCCACCGCGAGCCCTCCAGGCCGCGAGCGCCAGGCGGGCCGCTCGCTCTCCACCGCCTCCACTCCCGCGGGCCGCCGCCGGCTAGGCCTCCGGCGCCACCCGGCCTCGCCTCCCAGGCCGCACCAGCAGCCACCAGCCTCGCCGGGTGGGCCGGGCCCCTCAGCCAGCCGGACCGCAGCCGCCGGATCTGCCTCCACCGCGGGCCTTCTCCACCTCGGGCCCGTGGACTTCCAGATCTGTGTGGAGGTGTTCCTTTTTTTTCCTAAGCCCTTGTTTTGTTGTTTTGTGATGCTATATTAGAACTGCTAGATCTCCTTGTGTGTTTGTCCGATTCGCGCGTATAATATGTCCAGACGTTCGTGGAGACTTGCTCTACGTTTTACCTGTTGTTGTCATGCATGTTAGAGATCATCTAGGTGCTTGTTTTGCTGTTGCAAGAGTGCATCATGATATAAACTGCTGCTATGTGATGTTTTCATGCCACCTTTGCCATGTGATATCTTTTAGCTCGTTTGTCCGAATGATGCAAATGACATGTCCACGTGTTCGTCTTGCCATGATCTACGTGTTGTATGTGCTAGGTAGCATGTTAGATTTATTCTTGCCTTGTTATCATCGTTGCAAAGTGACATGTGGCTGTGATGTTGTTTCACTTGTTATGAAATGCCATCTTGTTGAGCTCATTGCAATCGTTGTGTTCACCTCAATGATGCATGCTTGTGTGTTTCGGGATCACCTTCATGTGGACTTTGATGAGGTGCTTACCTCTTGCCATGTTTAGTTTCGAGGTGACTTAAACATGCTCTTTTATATGCCATGATGATATTGTTGTTTTAGGACTTAGTGGTTTTTCACTAAGTCTGAAATCTGTAACGTTCCGATGCCATGTTCGTGTGATGTTCTAGGTCAAAGCATGATAGTTTTGGAGTGGATTTTGATTGTTCCTTGTAGTATATATTGTTGTCTTTCCATTCATGTCCTCACATGTCCCTTTAAGTGGCTGTAGCATGTTTATCTTTTGCTCCAAAGTTTCAATAAAATTCTGCTGCCAGAATTTTATTGTCAAGTTCCATATGTCCAAGATCATTGCTATTGATCCGTGGCTCCTTTGGGGGTGCACCTTTGGACTTAGTTGCTGTAGTATATGTCTAGTTTGTGTTCATGTCCTTTGCCATGTTATTTGAGTGTTGTAGCTTAATTATTTTGAGCTCCGAAGATGCTATGTTGCTGTAATTTTCAGCTTTCGCTCATTTCTTGTTTCGGGCATAACTTTTAGCCCGTAACTCCGATTTCAGCGAATCTTATATCAAACTTGATTGATTTTCTGTGTAGTTTAATAATATCAGGTTGTTATCATGTTTTAAGGTGTTTTGCTTGAGTGATATTTTCCGTGCTCCGTGTGCATCCTTAGTGCATCCATCATGCATTCATCTTTTTCGAGTGCGCATTGCATCTTGTTGATTGGTGCTTGGTGTGATTGTTTTGTTTAGAGCCGGAAGCTGAGACCGAGATCGAGTACGAGCACGAGGTTACCAACGAGGTTGAGCACGAGGACCCTTCTTACGATCCGAACGACTTCTCTTCAGGCAAGATGACCGAACCCCGATAACATTACTATCTTTGCCTATTGCTAGTAGTCTCGATCTATAGTTTTGCCTCGATGCCCATGATCTTCTTGTCAGCCTCCTACTTGTAACCAATTGCCATGTTTAACCAACCTACCTATGCAAACCGTTGCTTGGCTAAGTACGCTTCGCTCAGCCCTTCTTATAGCATTGCTAGTTGCAGGTGAAGATCGAAGATGCTTGCTTCATGTTGAAGTTTGTTTGGGTTATATCACACTATATAAATGCTTTAAATGAAATCATCTATATATTGGCAAGGGTGGAAGGCTAAGCCTTTTGCTTGGTGATTTGTTCCACTCATGCCGTTAGGAACCGTATAAACCGGTGTTATGTTCCTTGATTATGCGTTCCTAACACGGCTGGGGTGTATGGGACCCCCTCGATAAACCGCTAAGTGCTAAGTCTTTTCCAGCAAGTCCCAACATTGGTACTATTTGCCTAATAACAAACTAAACTTGCATAGGGAGTAATTAACCCTCTTTCTTAATCAACAACCCCGGGCTAGTGCTCCACATGAGTGTTGGTCCGAAACGGGGGTTCTGCGGGGCCGCCTTGGGGCAACCCGAGGTATCTGGTATACACCCGTAGAATCGCCCATCCGGTCGTGTCCTGAGACTTAGATACGCGCGGCTACTATCAGGGTGTCGACACGCCGGGAGGATTTGCTGGATTAGCCTTACCTTAGTTCGGTATATCTTGAGCACGGGATTCCGAGGATACTCGTGTCTTCCCACTTTGGAGTTGCGACTCCGCGGATCGTGGGCTTGTAATGGGTCAAGTTGGAACACCCCTGCAGGGTTTGAACTTTCGAAAGCCGTGCCCGCGGTTATGTGGCAGATGGGAGCTTGTTAATTCCGGTTGTAGATAACTTGACACAATGTTTCTAATACACTACCAGCGTGTGTTCCGTGACTGTCAATTTCCGAATAGGGATTCGGGAGTTGAACACGGAGGGGTTATGTTTGTGGAGCTTGTTAGCTAGGATCACTTCATGATCACTTCTCGCCGAGGCTTTCTCTTCTCGCTCTCACTCACGTAAGCTAGTTGCTAGTTGCTGCTGCAGACTTATTCTTTTCTTCAGCCTTATCCTCTCCCAAAGGCTTAGATAGTCTTGTTACCCGGAAACGGGATTGCTGAGTCCTCTGTGGCTCACAGTTACTTCACACACCAGATACAGGTCCAGCTGTGAGCTATCCAGGTGATTGCACCGAGCTGGATTGGGAGTTCGACGAGGAGCGTAGTCGGTACTATGTGCGATACCCGGATGATCAGTAGTGGAGACTCTTACTAGGATTCGATCCGCCTGTGGTTTATTTATCTGAGTTTGGTATCTTGCATTTGGATTTTGCCCTTAGAGGGTTGTGATGTTCTTAATGTATGATGATTGAGATTTGAATTGTAATTCTGTGACGTGGCGAGTGTAAGCCAACTATTTTCTGTTTACAATCCCCTCTTTTACATGAGATGTGCAAAGATTACCGAACTTGAGATCATTCTAGGATGGATTTATGCCTTTAAGTCGTGCCTCGACACGTAGGAGGTATAACTCCATCCTGGGCATTACAGGTTACTGGTTCCTGCTCCTGGAGTGCTAAAGAGATTCCTTGCCTCGTAAATCGGCGGCAAACGAGATCATTGTCTTCTGTACATTACCTCATGTGAAGCATTCTGATCTAACCTGAGCCGGAAAGCTTGGGAATCCAGCTCTGCCTGTCTTGTAGTCAACCTGGCTTTCTCCGCATCCAGGTCCAACTTAGCTTGCTCAATCCGGCTCTTCACCTGAGTGATCTCTGCATCACGCTGCTCCTTGTCGGCCTGGGCTACTTCTGCTGTTGCGAGTGCTGTCAAAGTGTCGACTAAGGTGGATAGGACGTCATGGCGATGGGGGAAGGTCTCCAACTCTGGCTCCCGCTGCCTCTGAGGTTAATGCCCCAGTCGTCGAGGGCTGCTGCATGGGTTGTGATCCGGCCATGAAAACAGCAACCCTGTTTGGCAGATCGAAGGGGTCCGGAATATTATCGCCATCGGACACACCCTCAGACCAACCGTCCTGCAACAGATACAAAGATTCGGTCTCTCCGGATGAAGATTCATCGCCAGAATAGACAACTGTCTCGCCACCAGAATCCGATCCGTCCTTGGCTTGTACTCCATGTACTGCTCCGACGAAAACGTGCTTCATGGCGGGCTGAATCCGGGCTAATCTCGCACGCTGAGCCGGCTCGACGATGTTGGGGAAGATGTCCGACTCAGGGCTCGATTCACCGATCTTGCCGATGAAGACGTGGATGCCGCCGAAGGGGACCCGGTACCCGTATTCGATTGAATCGGCCTCGGGGCCCCAGCCTGCATCGTGGATGTAGATCCGGCTGCGACGACTCTTGGTCATCCGGCCCACTGCGTAACCCTTGAGCCCTTCAAAGCTGCCCTTCAAGAACTCGAAACCATCGTGCGATAGCCCCACGGTGGGCGCCAACTGTCGTGGATTTAGCACGACAGATGTCCTAGAGAAAGGACTTAGTCGTGAGGCCATCGCCCGGGTTAGCTTAAAGGGGTTAAAGCGGACGAAGGACACAGGGAGTTTATACTAGTTCGGCCCCTTCAATGAAGGTAAAAGCCTACGTCTAGTTTGGTGTGGTATTGCTTGTACTTTGATGACCAGGGAGCGAATCCGCTTTGCCTGTGTCTCGAGCTGTTGTTTCTTTCCTGAACCGTCGCCGGGTCGTCCCTTTATATAGGAGGCGACGCCCGGTCCGGTTTACAGAGTCTCGAGGCCGGCTCATAAACGTGTCCGCCTTGGTCTCTACTCTTTCTATCTTACATCCCAAGCTACATAACATGTCGGTTTACAAACCATGGGCCTTATACATGGGCCCTGAACCTCCGTGGGCTATAACATCCTATCACGTACTCTACTGGGATTCTGATGATATAATCTTATCAGCGTAATCCGGACCCTCCTGGCCAGTTTATACCTGATAGTAATATCCCTGACAGGGGAGTTATAATATAAGTAGAAATTGGTTTCATTTTCTCATAGATTCCCTACATACAAGTTGTTTTACAACACCGTCAGGTTTAGCTATTGGCCAGAAATTGAAGAGTTGAATTAGATATAATCAGGGATGTGATGTACCTGCTCGTTGCGCATGCTACTCTTGCAAGCTGCGACTGTCCGTTTGCACAAGCTCGATGCCATGCCCATGCTGCCGCCGCCGCCTCCCACGCAGGCTACACCCAGGGTTGGATCTTCATCTTCTTGTCCTTACGTTCGCTTGAAGCCCGGCGACCGCCCTCCAACGAGGGCGCAAGGAAGTGCTGTGTCGGTCTGTCCAGCGGCGGCTAGGTTAGGAGCGAACCAGACTGGAGGCTGGAGCGGATGCATTGGGATTTTTCCTGCTGTCGATCGATATGGGAGGCGCTCGTTTGGGCCGCGAGCCTGCTATAGGGCCTGACTTGCACTTATGTTATTGGCCTATCCAAATTGAAACATTTTTCTTAATTTTTTACATTGCCTGCTCGTGCATTGGGATGAACAAAACTAGCCTGCGCCAACCTGGACGACTCAAACTAGGTGCACACTTCGAGCCACCCGAGGAGGCCGCCCATACCAGCCCCTATGGTGGTGTCACCCCTTTTTGCGTGTATGATAGGGGTAGTGAAAAATATTCCAGTGGCGCATTTGATTTACCCACAGAATGGTTGAATTGCTTGTTTCTATGAACTGAGTTCGCCAATAATGTGAAGGATGCCAGTCTTTTCATCCTATTGTAGATTGCTTAGATCTCGATATGCCAAAAGTAATCGCATGAAATATATAGTAAAAGCCAGTGTGATGTGTGTGGCTACAACTAGTCTAACTACACGTCCTCATATAACATATCAAGGACGCACCATCTTACCAGATTAACCATTCGACTTACCAATGCAGTGTGGGAAGAAAGAAGTATTGGGACTGCGTTTCCAAGCAATTGATGACATGGACTCCTTCGTACAACCTTGTAAGCGAAAAAGAAGTTGCAGTGTGCCTATACAAAGAACTAGCGTAAGTTCAGTTACCTGCTTCTCGGAATTTTTGTTAGCCACTTATTGCAAAATTGTTCAATTATGTTGCTTGGCTTAATTTAGTTTGCTACTGATTATATAATGCCACAACGTGTTAATCCTATTATAGACTGCGCCTATCTATGTGTTTGATACTTACTATTAAGAATTACCTGTTTGCCTGAACTTAAATAGCTACTTGTTTGTTTAACAGCTTTGCTGCTGCAACAATGGGTTACAATGATGTTAATAACTACTTTTCAACATCGAATTGAAACTCTTTAATTCCTTGTTTGTTTAACTGGTTTGTTGTTATAACTCCAAGTTGAGTTGTTTTGCTAACTTCAACTTTTCTGAATCCAATCGGAACTGTAATGTCAAAACAGGTTAGCCCAAGATCAAAGAGCAAGGTCCCCATGGACGTTTTATCATCCCGCAGCAGTGGCACCAGCCCAATCGTGCATTATGAATTGCCAACTATTGATGCTCTAGAGGCTAAACTAGTGGTAGAAACAGATTCTGCTTCTGCACTTAGATATGAAGTTGACATGTTGAGGAAGCAAACAACACAATCAGTAGCAGTACTCAAGACAACCATTAAATATATGACAATGGAATACATCTTTGTCGTCCTTTTGAAGATATATAAAAACATATAGAATGATTTATAAAGATTCGTATAGGAATACAAAATGGATTTGAATTTAGTTGCCAGGGAAAACATGGATGCTTATTGTGTGACGCCCGAAGACCGATGTCCCAGAAGATTCCAGATGTTTCGGGTCTGCCCGTGTGTTTAATTTGTGCTTGTTTTATTTATTTTTGCATTGCATCATGTCATCATGCCATCATGACTTTAATTCTGTAACTCAACCAAATAAATTGTGTGGATCTTTGATCCATTTAAATCGAGGGAAGAGTGACTTCTCTTTATAACATATCCTCCTAATAATTATGGAGCTATTATAATTAATCCATTAATTTGGAATATCCATACACACTTGCAATTAATTCTCTTCCCTTTGTTGTCTTAATTCCCGGCCTCAGACTTTGTCCTCAAATTCTAGCCCATTTGGATTTCATCTAAAGGGTTTTCTAAATTCAAATAGTTTGACTTTTATTCAAACTTGTTTGAATTTTCATCTTCCAAAACCTTCCAACATTTTTTTATAAATGTCCTTACATTTTTGTGAGTCCGGGAAGATAATCCCCATGCCCAATTCTTTCCTTAACACTCTCTTTCTTTTTCTTCTCTCTTATTCTTTTCTTCTAAAAGAATATGAGGGGGAGAGAGAGAGCTGAGCGGGGCTGCATCATTCCACCTTAGTCCGGCCCATTTGCACTAAGGCCTCCTAGGCCCAATCCCTTCCTAACCCTAGCCCGTTCGACCCCGCTCCTCCTCCACTCGTCCTCCTGCGCCGCCAGGAGCTCACGCTCGCGACCCCACGCCGCTCATCCCTCCCTCATCTCCCTCCTAGCCCGATCCCCTTCGTCCTCCTTTCTCTCTCGCTCCACCCGACCCCCCTAGGAGCCGATCCCCATCGCCACCGGCTTCCCTCAACCCCGTCCTTCGCCACCATACATCCCCCTCGCGTCACCGGAGCGCGCCCGCGCCCCTCCACCTCACAGGCATCGTCGCGCCTCTCCTTCCTGTCTCCTCCTCGCCAAGCACCGGCGACCGAGGCCCTGAGCGCGCCGTCTCTGCGACCTCCGCCACCTCGACCTCGCCCTCCGTTGGTCGTTTTCACTGCCACTGCAAGCTTTCGTCTCCGCGCCTCTGACCGTGCAGCCGCGCTTGCGATCTGCCGCCGTCGGACGCCTCTGCCAGACTGGCCGCTCCTCTGCCCTGCCGAGCTTGCTGCTGGTTCCACTGGCCATGCCAGCCCGCAACCATGGCCTCAAGCCAAGCCGTTGCTCCCTCGTCCTGCCATGCTGAGGCCTCTTTTTTCCTCTCTATTGTGGTTTTTCCCTCGAGCTCCAAGTGCCATCGACCGAGGCCACCGCAGACAAACTGTGCACCGCCAAGTTCATCTACAACGGATCCGGGATCTTTGCCAAGTTCCACTACAACCCGTGCACATCTCCGGAATCGTCAAGTACCACTACGTCCGACGATGCAACAAGAACCCCTACGGCAAGTACCACGTCGGCCCCGAACATCTATGTAACGTGAACGTCTACCGTCGCCGAAGACCTTCGACATGTACATCTACCACCGTCATGGAACCGCCAAGACGACAAGTACCTCTCCGAAATAACGAGAACGTCTACATCCTCTACCGTCGACCTCGGAGAACCGTGGATGCGCCAAGTACCCCTTCGGTCCGGAACGCGGCAAGTACCACGACACTATAACGTGAACGGCTACGAAACGTGTACCATGACCCGCGAGTACCACTACTTCCTCTACGACCTCGAACCGCCCCGAAACGAACGCTTCGAAGGTATACCCCGAGTCGAATGCTGATGTGGTGAACGAATGCTTGTTGTGTTGTATGAGATGTATCGGATGTTTGCATCGTGTCCGTTGTCACCTCGTTGCCTTGTCGCCGACCCGTGGGAACCGGACAACCGGGTTCACCCCATCTCTTTTGCATGTCACTCTCTTCGCTATCTTTTGCACCGGTCTCTCAACGAGTTACCGGAACCGATATGTTGCGTGGCATCATTTTCGGATTCGCCGCCGTGGCCCCTTTCTTACCACCACGGTGACAAATACTTCATATCTCTTCATGTTAACTTTTACTAAAAATTGCATAAAACTTGATCATGTCATCCGCATCATGTTAACAACATTAAAATGTGTGAATTGTTGTTTGCTTAAAATTGCTAAAAATGCATATGGGGATTTTCCGGAATTGTTGTTGTAGTTTCCGGCCTCATTTAAACTTGTTGACTTGTGTTGTTTTTCTGTGCTTCATACCTTGCCATGTATTGCTTCCTGTATAGACTTGTCATGCATCATACCTTGCCATGTATTGCATCATATATAGACTTGTGTTGTTTTTCTGTGCTTCCCTTGCCATGTATTGCTTCCTGTATAGACTTGTCATGCATCATACCTTGCCATGTATTGCATCATATATAGACTGTGTTGTTTTTCTGTGCTTCCTACCTTGCCATGTTTTGCTTCCTGTATAGACTTGTAGTGCTTCCTATATAGAACTGTCTTGCATCATACTTGGTTGAGCATATTGTAATGATCTTGTGTTGTGTGTTTACCGTATTGCTTACTTCTTCTCGTTAGTGCTTGTTCCGTTGCGATCGTGAGGATTCGTTCGCCTACCCGTGGTTCTTCTTCAAGGCTTCTTCTCCGTCTTCTTCATGGAACCGTTCTTCTTCCTTGCGGGATCTCAGGCAAGATGACCATACCCTTGGATACCTTTACTATCATTGCCTCTGGTTAGTTGTCTCGATGCTATCGTTATATGTCGCGCTACCCATCTTTATTGTCAGCCCCTCTCCTTGTTGCCATGAAACCTCTAACCTTTGACACCTTCCTAGCAAAAACCATTGTTTGGCTATGTTACCCGCTTGCTCAGCCCCTCTTATAGCGTTGTTAGTTGCAGGTGGAGATGAAGATCGTTCCAGGAGGGAACTTGTTGTTGGAATATCACATTATGTTATATATGTAATAACACACCTATATACTGGGCATGGGTGGAAGGCTTGGCCTTTTGCTCGGTGTTTTGTTCCACTCATGCCACCCTAGGCGCCGATAAACCGGCATTATGTTCCTTACACGGGTTGGTATATGGGGACCCCTTGACAATTCATCTTTGAATAAAACTCCTCCAGCAAGGCACAACATTGGTTTTAATTTGCCTCATAATAACAACTTAATTAATTAATTAAATTGCATAAGGGGGACGCTCCTTGGAGATTCTTTTCTACATAGCAGGGGGCAGTGCTGATGGTGCTGGCCCCAAACTAGAGCCACTTGCGGTGCCACCCAGTTATCTGGGGACTTCGGTTGTTGTACGTAGTGCTCATCCGGACGTGGCCTGAGATGAGATGCGCGTGGCTACCATCAGGGTGTCGGCACCGGGAGGTCTTGCTGGACTTGTTTTACCATTGTCGAAATGTCTTGTGCACCGGGATGCCGAGCCTGATCGGATTTCCCTAAGATAAGGGGTGATGATATTATATTTATCACTTCAGCTGATCATGAGAGCTTGTGATGGGCTAAGTTGGGACACCCCTGCAGGGTTATGATCTTTCGAAAGCCCTGCCCGCGGTTATGTGGCAGATTGGAATTTGTTAATGTCCAGTTGTAGAAAACTTGACAGAGGATCTGAAGTAAAACACACAACTGTGTGAGTAACCGTGACTGTCTCTTTTCACTTTGAGAAGAGAACATGGTGGGGTTATGTTTGACTCGTAGGTAGTTCAGGATCTTTAGCGATCATTATTAGTTTGCGACCGTTTGCGTAGATGCTCATCTTATTCTTGTACTCGTAAGCTAGCCACCATATTATGCTTAGCCACTGCTGCAACCTCACCGCTTTACCTCTTCCTACCCATAAAGCTTTGCTAGTCTTGATACCCATGGTTATGGGATTGTTGAGTCCTCGTGGCTCACAGATACTACAACACCAGATGCAGGTACCGCTGAGAACAAGGCAGGAGTTGGTCCAAGAACTTCACAGGGAGCTCGATGAAGAGAGTGGGTGTATGTTTGTGACTTTGTTCGACGATCAGTAGTGGTTTCTACTAGGGGCGATTCGGACCTGTGGTTTTATGTTCTTTTTGGTATCTTTCATTTGGATCTTCACCCGTAGTCGGGTTGTGATGTTTTGGATGATGTTATGCTTATGTAATGTATTGTGTGACGTGGCGAGTGTAAGCCAACTATCCTTTTGCTTTTTCATCCCTATTTTTACATGAGTCGTGCAAAGATACCGAACTTGAGATCATTCCAGAATGGGCTTATACCTTTAAGTCGTGCCTCGACACGTAGGAGGTATAGTCCCATCCTGGGCATTACATATTGTCCCGAAATTCGAAAGAAGCGGCAAAATGTCCACTCCCACGTCGGCTGCCGGAAGCCAAGTGTTTGGGAGATGGAAATTGCTGTCTACCCATTACACGGACAATCCATCAGCCCGATTTCCACTTCTCTAAATAGGGGTAGGATAGTAACTTCAATTAGACGTGACACGACCGCCTCTGAGCCCATTCAGACACGGTGGGTGCCAAACATGGGCGGCAAAACACATTTGATTCAAGCTTGTCCGAAAGACCTCTTTTTCTCCCTCCATTTCCCCATTCATACACGGTGGGCGGCAAAACAAACTTGACTTGGCCGAAATCGATGTAGGCAAATATTTTCAATAGGGGCAGGTTTGTAACTTCACTCAGACATGACACAGCCGCCCTACGTGTCAGCCTCGTTCATACACCATGGGCACCAACCATGGGCGCCAACCACCCTCTCCTCGCCCGAAATCGCTCTGGGCAAATATTGGCGAGATGCGAGATTACCGTCGTATCCCCAACCGACGAGACATCCAAATTTTAAACGGGGGCTAAGTCCGTAACTTTCCCATATTTCAGACACGTGCGTCCCAAAAACATGGTTCCCCATACCTCTCCCTCCATTTTCCCATTCAAACACCGTCCGCGCTAGAATACCATCCCCACACCAGCCTCCGTCCGCCACCCCATCCATCGCCGCCGTCCTCCACCACATCCACCACCGCCGTCCTCCACCACATCCATCGCCACCGTCCTCCACCATGTCGGGGCGCCTACCAAGACCGTGTCGTCCACTACTAGAGATGGACGTTTCTCATCCACGGCAACGGACCAAGAGCCTTGCATCACGTCCTCTTGCTTCATCGGCGCCGTCGTCCTCTTTGCCGGGGCCGCTCACACGACCTTCTCTTCCACCACAACGGGACTTATCCCCCGATGCACTCGTCTACCATCGCAGACCTGCTTCAACGCCACCGACAGCCATCGTACCCCCGATGCCTACACGGCGCCGCAAGAGAGGTGGTACTTCATATCTCCTCAACTTTTTGATCTCAACCAAAAAATAGATCTTAACTTGGTTATTCTACTTTCTTTTCAGCTCTTAGAATTTAGTTCTTAGTTCCAAGCAAACAATGGCTGCTGAATACCATTTTCCGGTTTCCCCCTTTTATGATCACTATACGATTAGAATACGTGCTTCATGTCATAATAGCACTGCTTGACCCATCAAGCTAAACAAGCTTAGTTGTTCAAATACGAATCTTATATTATTAAAACGGATTCGTTTAATTGGTCAGCTAAATGTTCCTAAATTAGTTTCCAAAATGCATGTTCGCCGATCAGGTGTGTATCTCTACAGGGTGCCCACGGTGGGCCAGCCCACCCTGGGATTTTGGATCATCCCAGGCCCCGATTTCCCATTGTTTTGATGCGCGCTTCTGATCTCTACTCACCCCCAGCCGCCTGCCTCACCGGCGACTTGCCGTCCCCGGACGTCATGACTCTAGGAGGAGACGCCGGACTAACAGGTGGTCAGGAGCCGCTCGGCAATAGCGTCACTGCTGCCCGGGCGCGCCGCCGTGCCTACCTTCCCAATCCATTTAGGGCTCAGGCATGCAGCACCCACTAAGCCAACCCGATTTATCCTGAGATAAGTCCTCAACACTCAGCAGCCAGTCCTCATCACCCATTTTCTAATTGACTAATTACTCGTTAGGCATGACTGTCATTAGGGTTTGTTGTGTGCTCAGTGCTACCTACAATTAATGGTTCATATGTATTTCAGTAATCTTTAGTACCTGTAAAGTTCACAGGGTTTTCAAAATTCCAGCCCTAGGAACAGACACTACTCATTTTGGATTGTTGGTCATAGTGACATTGACCCAGATTACTACTGCAAGCCAGTTTTGTTGACAATTTTACTTGGTTTTCTTACTCATTTGATACAATATCCAATTATTAACGTCGATTAGTTGCAAACAATAAGTGCTAGACAAACTTCTTGATTCAGATTTTGGACAGTCTCTTACTGCCGTTACAATTCTGCATACTTGTCTTAGTAAGCTCACAAGTAAATGATTGATTCACTACATCTATGCTTGCCTTGTCATATTTGTTGTCAATATTCTTTTAGGGTGGACCACCCTGTTTCTAAATACTACAACCGTAGACATGAGTGAATAGTATTTCTCTATGTGATCTCTTCCATCATGTGTGGGCAACGAACACTGCATTGTATATAAAGAAAGTGTCATTTCCAGCTTTTACATAGACTTCGATCTTTTACATGGAATACAATCTACCTACTTGCTTTGTGTCGCACTACAAACACTCCACCCTTGAAGCTAAACATTATGCCACTCATAAATCCTTAGTTTATTTGTTCAAATACGAATTTCATATGATTCTAATGTTCCTACTTCAGTTTTGAAATGTGTGTCTGCCTGTTATAGAGACATAAGGGGTTTGTATTTCTGTGTGTGGTCTGGTCAGCATGGTTGGGGGTGAACTTTGCATATGCAGGGGTTTATAGGTAGACACTCTTCGAGTTGAATCTGCAATGCACTACATAGATAATCTGACTACTTTTTATGTTTTCATGAATCTCAGATTCTGAACAGCATCATAATGATTATGGGCTTGCACGCATGAAAAGAATAAACCAGAACAATGACATGGCTGTCAAACTTAGCATTAAGGGATTGAAATCAAGTATGGATGCAATGCAATGCAAACGCTCTCCACCTACAGATTCATGCTCAGAATATGATCCTAACAGTGATTCTGAGCAAGAGGGAGACCTAAGGCAATGTAGCTCCCCAGTGGAGGAGTCAGAGGAAGATGCCCTATCTTATTCACCCATCAAGGTGCTTGCTCTAACTTTCCAAGTTTATATTTGTCGCACATATCTTGCAACTGATGCTTTGCATTGCTTCTACTTTGTTGAACTGCCATTAGCTTAGTTTACACATCGTGTATGTGAATACGCCTTGCCTATCCATTTTCAGTACATATTCCATCTGTCATCATACCATATTTATCCATTCAAATGATATTCTTGTGTATCAGATGTTCAAAAGAGAGAGGGCGATTGCTGATCGTGGAGGAGCACGAGCAAACTATTTGGAAAAGGTAGTGGCACCTGATAAATCAAATAGCCCATTAGGTGTAGTTGCAATATCACCTGACCCACAAAACCAACTCTAGCAGACTCTAGCCCTACTACACTGGTCATTTCTAATACCCCAACTCAGCAGACCCCAACTGTAACAAACATTATGATTATGCCAGTTGACATAGCACCAGCTCTACGACGCAAAACCCCCATTCCAGCAAAGAGTACACCAAATCCAGTTGCTAAATCCCTTTTCGAACCAGAGAGAACCCCAATTGCAGCAAATAGGACCCCTGTTCCATTTCTTCCCAGATTAGAAGACAAAGCTTATATTGTTGTTAGGAACTTTGTGCGCATCTTTCCTTCATGGAAAGATTATACCGCAGACACAGAACAATTTCCAGTCTTCATCCGCAACTTACGCGTAAGTAATGTACTAATGTTATTCATGGTCATTGCTGCATATGTTTCTCCTGACAGAAGACACAAGATTTCATTCTTTTAAATAGGCGAGGACCAAACTGGATTGTGAAGACGAGCAAGGGTTGGTTGCGCTTTTCAAGCACTTGTTGATGAAGTATCGGTCCTACCTGAGGCAAGTGCACTTCGATGGCAAGCCTCTAAACGAAATTTCTGTAAAGTCTCCGGTGGTACATTTATCCGACGGTAACTGGAATAATCTTATTACACATTGGTCTCGGCTGCGGCGTACGATACTATCTATGATATCACATCATAAGTGAACTACATTTCTGCATTTGCCTTAACGTCTCACTTGTATGAAAACTGTTAGCAGAAGAACATTCATTCTCAAGGGACCATAGAATCTCACAACTATACTGCACAATGCATTGCTCTTGTGAGTACCTCTTGCCCTGTATGAGCATACTTACTTTCAAAGTTGTTTGATTATGTAGCATCACTGCACATGTTAGCCTTGTTATCATCCATCTGGTGGACGTTATAAGATCCGTATGGACTCTTACATAAATTTCGAATCAACCTAATGCTTTTGAAGAGGTTTAGCTCTGCAGTCCTCTTGTAAGGACTGAAGGTCGTCTATCACTGTATTTACATTAACAGCTACTCCATCTGTCCCATAATATAAGAATGTTTGTACAGTACACCAGTGACACTCTTGTATTATGGGAAGAGGGATTGGTTCATTGTGTAGCATTCTGCAACTTATCTCCCAGGCCCACCATTTACTAAAAAAGATCAGATCTATATTTAATCTTACCAAAAAGTAGAATACACAGACAATGCCAGTGCAGAAGTGTAGCCCATTGCTCTTGTCAGTACATTTTGTCCTGTAATGCTTGTACTTCTAGGGATTGGTAATTGATTATGTAGCATCAATCTGCATCTTATCTTCATTATCCTCTATCCCTTCCAGTATTATCATATCTATAATTAGTCTCTACAAAATGTAGAGTACAGGCAATGCTTATGAAGAAGATTATGTGCTGAAATTCTTGAGTTATCCTTCCCTTGACATGGAGAAGGGCATTATAAAGCCGGTGTTAATTGTTAATGTAAGTCAGTCCTTCTAAAGCCTTTATCATCAAATGTTGTTTAATTTGCTCATCCTCCCTATCGTTTACTGCTGTTTAGTTTGCCGTTTCTACCAAAATGCATGTTGGCAAGAACCGTAAGTTCTAAGTTTTACTTGTAAAACCAAATTCCTTATTCATACCATGCACATTACTCAATACTCCCTATATGTATGCTTGTTTTTGTGGATCTATAATCCAGTGTGTGGTGAAGCAGCCCACGTTTGCACCTTGTCATCTCCTGTTTTATCTTACTGATGTGGCTGATGATAGGAACAACATGCCATGCACATTAACCAAAATAGATACAATGGTTTTCTTTGCCCTTCATCTATGCTTGTTATGTTGACATGGTAATCCAGTAGTGTGGTGAAGCTCCCCACATTATGAACAATGC
This sequence comes from Secale cereale, assembly GCA_902687465.1. Taxonomy (NCBI): domain Eukaryota; kingdom Viridiplantae; phylum Streptophyta; class Magnoliopsida; order Poales; family Poaceae; genus Secale; species Secale cereale. The sequence goes on from LR738711.1 coordinate 652,237,108, forward strand.
CAAATTATGCTATTGATATTTTGAACTTACTCTTTATTTTCTAATTTGAAATTGGATGGAATTGACAGCACAATTATCATCTTTATTTATACACATGCAAAACATGTCATCTCTCTGCTTTGTTTCAGGGTGATATACCTGATGGCATGCACAAGTCTGCTGAAGGCTGTGAGACAAACCCAACATATATTGCAGCAAAGAAGGCAAAATATCTTGAAGATAGCGAGACAACCCCAAAGTCTTGTCTTGATGCAGTGTTCAATTTACTTGAGACTAGCAGTCTGACAAGCTCACATAATTCGTTGTCTGAATCAGTTCGACTTCTTCAATCCCAAGTTCTAGCAGAAAGGCATTCTGCAACTCAACTTCGACTTGAAGTCCTATCTCTAAGAAAGATTGCGGAGAACACCAATGAGAACCTCATCGCTAAAAGCTACACCTGGAAGCTATGACCGACATGCTAGGCCGTTCTCACAGCCTTGCTCAGCAGCTTGCGCAGTAGTTCCCGCGCAAGGCTAAACTTTCTTGAACTATCTTGGACGTGGTCTCAGTTCTGTATTATTTTGTTATGTTGCAATGGTGCCCAGTTTTTGTAATCTGCTTCTTCGTTGCGCGTTATGATCACTGGTGGCGAACTTCGACGCCCAGTGGATGTAATATACCATAAATCCTTTATTGTATAGTGTAGGTTTATTCTTAGTTACTATGTCGTAATTTCTTTATTGTATAGAGTAGGTTTGTTCTTAATTCTTACTAGTTACTGCCATCATTCGCTATCTGAAAAAATCAGATGTAGTCAATCGGGCCGAAACTTTCGCCTCTAACGGGCCTGGTGTTTAGCGGGCCACAATTGGGACGTCCTACATCTTTCTTGGGCCCGAATCATTGTGGCCTTCACACTTTGCGCGAGGCCCACAGCTTACACCGGCCTATATTTTAGTTGGGCCTAGTGTGGACCCAGTGCTTAGTTTGGCCCAGGTACTGTTGGGCCATTAACAGGCTGAATATTGTACTGGCCTGTTACGGCCCAGATGAAACCATGGGCCTTTAGCAGGCCGAAATGCATATTGGGCCTCAATTTTCACTAGTCGTCGACAGGCCTTCAGCAGGCTGAAATGTAGACAGCGCCTTTTTGGGCCCAGTTATATCACGGGCAGTTACCAGGCCGAAACATATCTCGGGCCTTAGTTGGCCCACTGATATCATGGGCCTTTAAGAGGCCGAAAGCTTAGTACAGACATCAACGGGTCGAATTATGCGACAAGCCTTTAACAGGCCCAAAGTCACGTTGGGATTAACTGTTGCCACCTTTATCACGCGCCGTTAGTGGGCCCGATGTCCCGTCGGACCATATATGGCCCATCGGCAGCACGGGTCATTCCTAGGCCGAAAGTCACACCGGGCTGAAATGGGCCCATGTCTACATCGGGCCTCTAACAAGCCGAAAGTCACTAGGCTGTAATTGGGCCCAAATATTCGGCGAACAATTAACGGACCAGATCTGGCTTCAGGCCGTAAATGGGCCCAAATATTCGATGAACAATTAACGGGCCAGATCTGGCTTCGGGCCGTAAATGGGCCTTTATTAAGCAGACCGTTATTGGGCTGGCCCACTAGTACCTGAGTAAGTACTACATGCCTTTGACTGGGCCGGCCTTTTTAACCTATATGGGCCTCTGTTGGGCCATGCCACGTGTCGACGTATCATAGGACAAAAGACAGCATGGGCCATACATGGGCCGGAAGTTAAAACGAGCGGGAATTATATTGGACGGCCCAGATGACACTACTGGGCCTAATTCGGATAGGTTGTAAATGGGCCCTGGGTTAGCGGGCTGTAAATGGGCTATATGCGAACATGTCGTTAACAGGCTTGCTGTGGGCCGGCCCGCCAACTTTTGACCAAGTCAAATGGGCTGGCCTTTTCATAGGAATGGTCCTATGTTGGGCCGTGCCACGTGTCGACGTATAATAGGCGCTTTGTGTCCAATGAGTGGATGACATCTGTCCCAACGGTGAGCCGACACGTGTTTCCTCCCGGCAATGATGATTTTACACGTGGAAAATTCACATTGATCAGGGCTGTTAACGGGTTATCGGGTCCAAAACCGGACCCGATAGCTTAACGGCGTTCTGTTACGGTGCATGCCACGTGTCGGTCACCCTTGACAAAAGCACTTCTGTGACGCGCTATTTATCGTCATGGAAGTGGACACTTCCGTGATGATAATTTTGTTAATTTCATGGAACACTTCTACGACAGCACATGTATGACTATCTTGATTCTATCATAAATTTGTCATGGATGTACATGCATGACAGAAAACGTGACCTACTTTGACAAAAACGTATCATCACGGAAGTGTATTTTTTTGTAGTGTCCCACGCAGGCTACACCCAGCGTTGGATCTTCATCTTCTTGTCCTTCCATTCGCTTGAAACCCGGCAACCGACATCCAACAAGGGTGCATGGAAGTGATGTGTCGGTCTGTCCAGTGGCGGCTAGGTTAGGAGCGAACCAGACTGGAGGCTGGAGCGAACTAATTGGGGATTTTTCCTACTGTCGATCGATATGGGAGGCAATCGTTTGGGCCGCGAGCCTGCTATTTGTCCTGCCTTGCACTTATGTTATTGGCCCATCCAAATTGAAATGTTTTTCTTCATTTCTTACATTGCCTGCTCGTGCGCTGGGATGAACAAAACTAGCCTAGGCCAACCTGTACGACTCAAAGTAGGTGCGAACTTTCCAGCCACCCGAGGCGGCCGCCCATACCAGCCCCTACGGTGGCGTCACCCCATTTTGCATGTATGATTGGGGTAGTGAAAAATATTCCAGTGGCACTTTTGATTTACCCACAGAATGGTTGAATTGCTTGTTTCTATGAACTGAGTTCGCCAATAATGTGGAGGATGCCAATCTTTTCATCCTATTGAAGATTGCTTAGATCTCGATATGCCAAATGTAATCACATGAAATATATAGTAAAAGCCAGTGTGATGTGTGTTGCTACAACTAGTCTGATAGATCGTCCTCATATAACGTATCAAGGACGAACATTCTTATCGGATTAACCATTTGACTCACCAATGCAGTGTGGGAAGAAAGAAGTATTGGGACTGTGTATGCAAGCAATTGATGCCATGGATTCCTTCGTAGAACCTTCTAAGCGAAAAGAAGTTGTAGTGTGCCTGTACAAAGAGCTAGTGTAAGTTTAGTTACCCGCTTCTCGAAATTTTAGTTAGCCACTGATAGCAAAATTGTTCAATTACATTGCTTGGCTTAATTTTGTTTGCTACTAATTACATAATGCCATAGCCTGTTAATCATACTATAGACTATGCCTATCTATGTGTTTGATACTTACTGTTAAGAATTACCTGTTTTCCTGAACTTAAATAGCTACTTAAGCACGTAGATAGTTGGTCATATGTACTCTAGGCTGCAGCAAAATTCATGTGTAATTTATGTTCTGATACCCTGTTTGTTTAAATGGTTTGCTGTTATCACTTGTAGCACTAGTAATGTTTGCATGTTCATAGACAAACAACTTGCCAGGTTTATATGAGGGACAACGTCTTTTTAACATATATACGTGTCAGAATCATTTTGCTTACATCAAAGAAATTTACAAATGCCTATGTTGCTGGTAAACGATACCAACTTGTTACTGTAATACTTTGCCAAAAACTTGTTATTTTTACTAGTTCATGTGTAATTAAATACATTGCTAAAATTGGTTAGTTTGACTAGTTTGATGTTAGTTTCTTGTGGCTCTTGCAACACATTATTTATGATTGCTAACATTCAAGTTTGCATGATCCAACTGAAACTCCGTTGGCACAACAGGTAGGTTTTAAAAAACTTCCTTGTTTACCTGGTTTGCTGCTATAACTTGTTGCTGTAATCATCTTACCAACTTCAACTTTCAGGATCCAATTGGAAGTCCAATTGCACAGCAGGTACATTTTCAAAAACATATTGGTGTAAAAGGTTTGCTGCTATAACTTGTTGCTCGAATCAAGTTATTGACTACTCAACTTTTCGGGATCCAAGAGAAACTGCAATGCCACAACAGGTTCCTTTTGCAAAACTTGTTTGTTTAACTGCTTTGCTGCTGCAATCGGTTGCTCTAATCACGTTACTGGCCACTCAACTTTTCAGGATCCAAGAGAAACTCCAATGCCACAACTGGTACCTTTTGCAAAACTTCTTTGTTTAACTGCTTTGCTGCTGCAACTGGTTACAATGATGTTAATAACTAGTTTTCAGCATCCAATCGAAACTCTTTAATTCCTTGTTTTTTTAACTGGTTCGCTGCTCTAACTCCCAGTTGAGATGTTTGCTAACTTCAACTTTTCGGAATCCAATCAACTTTAATGCAAAAATAGGTTAGCCCAAGATCAAAGAGTGAGGTCCCCATAGAAGTTGTATCATCTCATAGCAGTGGCACCAGCCCAATTGTGCATTATGAATTGCCAACTGCTGATACTCTAGAGGCTAAACTATTGATAGAAAGAGATTCTACTTCTGCACTTAGATATGAAGTCGACATGTTGAGGAAGCAAACAACATAATCACAGGCAGTACTCAAGATAACCATTCAATATTGGTGGATTTCAAAACAAAGCAAGCTGAGACTGACCGCATTGTTAAGGTCCTGGAGGGAAAAAATCCCACTAAGTAAATCATAGATGAAATGTTTTTTCATCATCAAAATAAACTTTGTGTGTTTGTTCGTGTAATCGATCAAACCATTTGTTTTAGAGATCGTGTAATAATTGTTTTTTTTGTTTTTTGGTTTGTATTTTTTTTAGCACAAGTCTGTATTAATTGACAAGACTCTGAGATATTTCATTTTGATTGCTATGTCAGACCTACAAATATGCCAATCGAGCTGAATGTGCATTCAACAATAATAGTACTAGTATAGATGGTCCTTAAGTTGCACACATCCGAAATGGCCAAGATGTTGTACTAGCTTTGCTAAAAGAATGTTGCTCTTCTAGCAAAAAAAGTACAGCGGCCTGGCTTATGTATGTTAGTTGATATTATTGACCCATATACTCTGTAAGTATTTATATGTCTGTTAGTTTTGTAATTATTGGTTGACTGACTCTGTATTTCTAATCTTGAGATATCGTTGTGTACATATCTAAATGGGAGTACACTATATGATGCATGTGTCATACAAGTTACACTTGAGTTGGACACAAAGTAGTTTCAAATATTCGAATTCACCTTAAACCGGTTTCCACCTTATGAATTCGAGTATCGGCATTTGTAAATCATATTCATATATGATAGTGAAATAACTCTTTGTTGTTCTTTTGAAGATATATAAAAAAATGTAGAATGATTTATTAAGATTCGTATAAGAATACAAAATGGATTCGAATTTAGTTGCTAGGGTAAACGTGAATGCTTATTGTCCCAAAATTTGAAAGAAGCAGCAAAATATCCCCTCCCACGTCGGCTGCCCGAAGCCAGTGTTTGTGAGATGGAATTTACTGTCTACCCCTTACACGGACAATCCATCAGCCCGATTTCCACTTTTCTTAATAGGGGTAGGCTAGTAACTTCAATTAGATGTGACACGGCCGCCTCTTAGCCCATTCGGACAGGATGGGTGCCAAACGTGGGCGGCAAAACACATTTGATTCAAGCTCGTCTGAAAGATCTCTGTCACTCCCTCCATTTCCCCATTCATACACGGTGGGCGGCAAAACAAACTCGATTCGGTCGATATCGATGTACGCAAATATTTTTAATAGGAGTAGGTTTGTAACTTCACTCAGACATGATGCAACCGCCCTACCTGTCATCCCCGTTCTTACACTATGGGCGCCAACCGTGGGCGCCAAAACACCCTCTCCTCGCCCGAAATCGCTCTGGGCAAATATCGGGGAGATGCGAGATTACCGTCCTATCCCCAACCGACGAGACGTCCAAATTTTAAACGGGGGCTAAGGTCGCGTCCCAAAAACACGGTTCCTCGTACATCTCCCTCCATTTTCCCATTCATACTCCGTCCGCGCTAGAAAACCATTCCCACACCATCCTCCTCCTTCCGCCACCCCATCCGCCGCCGCCGTCCTCCACCATGCCGGAGCGCAGACCTCGCACTCCACTGCTAGAGATGGGCGTTTCTCATCCACGGCAACGGACCAAGAGCCTTGCATCGCGTCCTCTCGCATCATTGGCGCCATCATCCTCCTTGTCGGGGCAGCTCCGACGACCTTCTCGTCCACCTCAACGGGACTTATCCCCCGATGAACCCGTCTACTATCGTAGATCTGCTTCAACGCCACCGACAGCCATCGCACCCCCGATGCCTACACGGTGCTACAAAAGAGGTGGTACTACTTCATATCTGCTCAATTTTTTTTATCTCAACCATAAAATAGATTGCAACTTGGTTACTGTACTATATTTTCAGCTCCTAAAATTTACTAGTTCTTAGTTCGAAGCAAACAATGGTTGCTAAGTGGTATTTCTGCGATTTGTAGCTTCAAATCTGCCAAGGCACATTCATAATAGGGTTTAATTGATCATGCTTAGGGTTTCCCCCCTTTTATGATCACTATACAATCAGGTTACGTGCTTCATGTCATAATAGCACTGCTCCACCCATCAAACTAAACAAGCTTAGTTGTTCAAATATGAATATGATATTATTAAAATAGATTCGTTTAATTGGTCAGCTAAATGTTCCTAATTTAGTTTCGAAAATGCATGTACGCCGCTGGGGTGTGGATCTACAGGGTGCCCAGGGTGGACCGCGGCCCACCTTGGGATTTTGGGTCGGCCTAGACACCAATTCCCCTCTGTTCTGCTGCACTTCCAATCTGTACTCACCCCCAGCCGCCTACCTCGCTGGCAACTTGCCGTCCCCAGACGACATGACTCTAGGAGGAGACGTCGGACTAACAGGAGGTCAGGAGCCGCTCGCCCAACAGCGTCACCGCTGCCCGGGCGCGCCGTCGTGCCTACCATCCCAGTCCGTTCAGGGCTCAGACATGCAGCACCCACTAAGCCAACCCAATTTATCCTGAGATACGTCCTCAACCCTCAGCAGCTAGTCCCCATCACCCATTTTCTAATTGATTCATTACTCCTTAGGCATGACTGTCAATAGGGTTTGGTGTATACTGAGTGCTACCTACACTTAATGGTTCAGATATTTCAGTAATCTTTAGTACCTGTAAAGTTCATAGGGTATCAAAATTATGTCCCTAGGAACAAACACTATTCATGTTGGATTGTTTGGCATAGTGACATTGACACAGATTACTACTACATGCCAGGTTTGTTGACAATTTTACTTGTCTTTCTTACTCATTTGAGATGATATCCAATTATTCATGTCGATTAGTTGCAAACAATAAGTGCTAGAGCAACTTCTTGATTCAGATTTTGGACGGTCTCTTACTGCAGTTACAATTCTGCATAGTTGTCCTAGTAAGCTCACACGTAATGATTGATTCACTACCTCTATGATTGCCTTGTCATATTTGTTGTTAATTTTCTTTTAGGGTGGACCACCCTGTTTCAAAATACTGGAACCGCGGACATGAGTGAATATTATTTCCCTGTGTGATCTTTAACATCATGTGTGGGCAGCGAACACTGCATTGTATAGAGAGAAAGTGTCATATCCACCTTTTACATAGACTATGATCTTTAACATGGAATACAATCTGCCTACTTGCTTTGTGTCGCACTACCAGCACTCCACCCTTGAAGCTAAACATTATGCCACTCATATTTCCTTAGTTTATTTGTTCAGAAACGAATTTGATATGATTCTAATGTTCCTACTTTAGTTTTGAAATGTGTGCCCGCCTATCATAGAGACATGAGAGGTTTGTATTTTTGTGTGTGGTCTGGTCAGCACGGTTGGGGGTGAACTTTGCATACGCATGGGTTTGTAGGGAGACACTCTTCGAGTTGAATCCGCAACATTCCATAATAATCTGACTACTTTTTATGTTTTTATGAATCATAGATACTGAACAACATCATAATGATTATGAGCTTGTGCGCATGAAAAGAATAAAGCTGAATAATGCCATGGCTATCAAACTTGGCATTAAGGGGCTGAAATCAAGTCTGGATGTAATGCAATGCAAATGCTCTCCACCTATAGATTCGTGCTTAGAATATGATCCTAACGATGATTTTGAGCTAGAGGGAGACCTAAGTCAATGTAGCTCCCTAGTGGAGGAGACAGAGGAAGATGCCCTATCTTATTTACCCATCAAGGTGCTTGCTCTAACTTTCCAAAGTTATATTGGTCGCACATATCTTGCAACTAATGCTTTGCATTGCTTCTACTTTGTTGCACTGCCATTAGCTTAGTTTACACACCGTGTATGTGAATATGCCCTGCCTATCCATTTTCAGTTCATATTCCATTTGTCATCATACCCTATTTATCCATTTAAATGTTGTTCTTGTGTATCAGACGTTCAAAAGGAAGAGGGTGATTGCTGATCACGGAGGAGCACGAACTAAGTATTTGGAAAAGGTAGTGACACCTGATAAATCAAATAGCCCAATTGGCATAGTTGCAATATCACCAGACCCAGAAAACACGGCCACAACTCTAGCAGACTCTAGCCCTACTACACTAGCCATCTCTGATGCCCCAACTCAGCAGACCCCAACTGCAGCAAACAATATGATTATTCTAGTTGACATAGCACCAGCTCTACGACGCAAAACCCCCATTCCAGCAAAGAGTACGCCAAATCGAGTTGCCAAATCCCTTTTCAAAGGAGACAGAGCCCCTATTGCAACAAATAGGACCCATGTTCCATTTATTCCCAGTTTAGAAGACCAAGCTTATATTGTTGTTAGGAACTTTGTGCGCATATTTCCTTCATGGAAAGATTATACCACAGATAGAGAACAATTTCCAACATTCTTCCGCACCTTACGCGTAAGTAATGTACTAATCTTGTTCAGGGTAATTATTGCATATGTTTCTCCTGACAGAAGACACAAGATTTCATTCTTTTAAATATGCGAGGACCAAACTGGACAGTGAAGACGAGCAACGGTTGCTTGCACTTTAGAAGCACCCATTGATGAAGTATCGTTCTTACCTGAGGCAAGCGCACTTCGATGGCAAGCCTCTAAATGAAATTTTTGTAAAGTCTCCGGTGCTACATTTATCAGACAGTGACTGGAATAATCTTGTTACACATTGGTCTTGTCTACATCGTAAGGTACTGTTTATGATATCACATCATAATTTGAACTAGTTTTCTGCACATACCTTACCGTCGCACTTGTACGAAAATTGTTTGCAGAAGAACATTCATTCTCAAGGGACCACAGAATCTCGCAACTATACTGCACACTGCATTGCTCTTGTGAGTACCTCTTGCCCTGTATGACCATACTTTCATAGATGGTTGATTATGTAGCATCACTGCACATGGTAGCCTCGTTATCCTCCATTTGGTGGACATTATAAGATCGGTATCGACTCTTACATAAATTTAGAATCAACCCAATGCTTTTGAAGAGTTTTAGCTCTGAAGTGCTCTTGTAAGGACGGAACATCTTATATCACTATACTTACATTTACACCTACTCCCTCTGTCCCATAACATAAGAGTGTTTTGTACTGTACACCAATGTACAAAACACACTTATATTATGGCAAGGAGGGATTGGCTCATTGTGTAGCATTCTGCATCTTATCTCCCTCGCCCACCATTTACTAAAAAATATCAGATCTATATTTAATCTTACCAAAAAAAAGTTGAATACACAGACAATGTCAGTGCATATATAAGTGTAGCCCATTGCTCTTGTCAGTACATTTTGTCCTGTAATGCTTGTACTTACAGCGTTTGGTATTTGATTATGTAGCATCAATCTGCATATTACCTTCATTATCCTCTATCCCTTCCAGTATTATCATATAATTACTCTCTACAAAATGTAGAGTACATGCAATGCTTATGAAGAACATTCTATGCTGAAATTCTTGAGGTATCCTTCCCTTGACATGGAGAGAGGCATTATAAAGACGGTGTTAACTGTTAATGTAAGTCAGTCCTTCTAAAGCCTTTATCCTCAGTTAAATTTGCTCATACTCCCTATCGTCAACTTCTGTTTAGTTTGATGTTTCTATCAAAATGCATGTTCGCAACAACTGTAAGTTCCAAGTTTTAGTTGTAAAACCAAATTTCTTATTCATACGATGCACATCACTCAATACTCCCTATATGTATTGTTGTTTTTGTGGATCTATAATCCAGTGTGTGGTGAAGCATCCCACATTTTCACCTTGTCATCTCCTGGTTTATCTTACTGATGTGGCTGATGATATGAACAACATGCCATGCACATTAACCAAAATAGATAGAATGATTGTCTTTGCCCTTCATCTATGCTTGTTTTGTCGACATGGTAATCCAGTAGTGTGGTGAAGCTCCCCGCATTATGAACAATGTCAAATTATGCTATTGATATTTTGAACCGACTCTTTATTTTCTAACTTGAAATTGGATGGAATTGACAGCATAGTTACCATCTTTGTTTATACATGTGTAAAACTTGTCATCTCTCTGCTTGTTTCAGGGTGATATGCCTAATGGCATGCACAAGTTTGCTAAAGGCTGTGAGACAAACCCAACATATATTGCAGCAAAAAAGGCAAAACATCTTGAAGATAGCGAGACAACCCCAATGTCATGTCTTGATGCAGTGTTCAAGTTACTTGATACTAGCAGTCAGACAAGCTCACAGAATTCGCTGTCTAAATCAGTTCGGCTTCTTCGGTCTCAAGTTCAAGCAGAAAGGCACTCTCCAACTCAACTTTGACTTGAAGTCCATTCTCTAAGGAAGATCACAGAGAACACCAATGAGAGCCTCATTGCTAAACATCTACACCTGGAAGCTATGACCGACATGCTAGGCCGGTCTCACAGCCTTGCTCAACATCTTGTGCAGCAGATCCCGCGCAAGGCTAACCTTTCTTGAACTGTCTTGGGAGTGTTCTTCGTCAGTATTATTTTTTACGTGCAATGGCGCCCAGTTTTTTTAGTCTGCTTCTTCTTTGCACTTTATGATCACTTGTGGCGAACTTCAATGCCCAGTGGATGTAATATACCATAAATCCTTTATTGTATAGTGTAGGTTTGTTCTAAGTTACAATGTCGAGCAGTTTTGTACTTAATTCCTACTTTTTATCGTATATGCCATCATTCTCTATGTGAAAAAACGGTGAAAATGTGACGTAGTCGACCGGGCCGAAACTTTCTTGGGCCTGAAAGGCCATTGGCGCCCTTCACACTTTGCGACAGGCCCACAACTTACACGGGCCTACATTCGGCCCAATGTTTAGTTGGGCCTTTAGTGGACCCAACGCTTAGTTGGGCCCATGTTGCTTTGGGCCGTTAACACGCTGAATATTCTACTGGTCTGTTGAGGCCTAGAAGATACCATGAGCCTTTAGCAGGCCAAATGCATGTTGGGCCTCAATTTCTAAAAGTCGTCCACGGGCCTTCAGCAGGCTAAAATGCAGACCGGGCCATTATTGGCCCAGTTATAATACGGGCCATTACCAGGCCGAAACATATCTGGGATTTAGTTGGCCCACTAATATCATGGGCCTTTAAGAGGCCGAAAACTTAGTACATGAATCAACGGGTTGAATTATACGACAAGCCTCTAACAGGCCCAAAGTCACGTTGGGCTGAACTGTTGCCACCTTGATCACGGGTCGTTAGTGGGCCAAATGTCACGTCGAACCATATATGGGGGATCGGCAGCACAGGCCATTCCCAGGCTGAAAGACATACCAGGCTGAAATGGGCCCATGTCTTCATCGGGCCTCTAACAGGCCGAAATGTCGCTAGGCCGTAATCGGTCCCAAATACTCGGCAAAACATTAATGGGCCAGATCTGGCTTTCAGCCGTAATTGGGCCATGTTTAAGCAGACCATTAGTGGGCTGACCCAATAGTACGTGAGTAAATACTATGGGCCTTTAGCTGGGCCAGCCCATTTAATATTTATGGGCCACTTTTGGGCATGTCCATGTGTCAACATATCATAGGTGCATCTCGCCCATTGGATGAGTGACATGTGTGCCAACGCGGAGCTGACACGTGGTTTTGTCGACAAATGAGAATTTTACACGTGGAAAATCGCCATTGGTCGTGGCTGTTAGTGGGTTATCGTATCCAAAACCGGACCCAATAGGTTAATGGCATTCCGTTACGGTGGATGCCACGTGTCGGTTACCCTTGACGAAAGCACTTCCATGACGCACTATTTATCGTCATGGAAGTAGACACTTCCATGATCATAATTTTGGTATTGTCATGGAACACTTCTACGACAGTACATGTATGACTATCTTGATTCTGTCATAAAATCGTCATGGATGTACATGCATGACAGAAAACGTGACCTACTATGACAAACACGTATTATCACGGAAGTGTATTTTTTTGTAGTGTATGTTGCACTATCATTATCAATTTTGCATCTTTTGTCATCAATATTATGAATATGTGTATCACTATGGTGGAGATTCAATAAACCATTTACATTGAGTGTATGCCCATAGAAGGTTTTATTCATGTAAACAGAACAACAATTATTCTCTGACTTAAATGAATAATCGTATTGCAATAAACACGATCCAATCTTGTTCATGCTCAACGCAAATACCAAATAACATTTATTTAGGTTCAACCCTAATCCCGAAATTATAGGGAGTGTGCGATGATGATCAAATCAATCTTGGAACCACTTCCAGCACACATCGTCACCTCACCCATAACTAGTTTCCGTTTATTCCGCAACTCCTGTTTTGAGTTACTAATCTTAGCAACTGAACGGTATGAAATACCCGGGGGATACTACGAATACTAGTAAGGTACACATCAGTAACATGTATATCAAATATACATTTGTTCACTTTGCTATCCTTCTTATCTACCAAGTATTTGGGGCAGCTCCGCTTCCAGTGACCATTTCCTTTCTAGTAGAAGCACTCAGTTTCAGGCTTGGGTCCAACTTTGGGCTTCTTCACGAGAGTGACAACTTGCTTGCCATTCTTCTTGAAGTTCCCTTTCTTTCCCTTACCCTTTTTCTTGTGACTATTGGTCTTGTTAACCATCAACACTTGATGCTCTTTCTTGATTTCTACCTTCGCTGATTTCAGCATCGCGAAGAGCTCCAAAATCGTTTTTGTCATCCCTTGCATATTATAGTTCATCACGAAGTTCTAGTAGCTAGGTGATAGTGACTAGAGAACTCCGTCAATCACTATCTTATCTGTAAGATTAACTCCCACTTGATTCAAGTGATTGTAGCACCCAGACATTCCGAGCACATGTTCATTATCTAAGCTATTCTCCTCCATCTTGTAGGCAAAGTACTTCTTAGAGGTCTCATACCTGTCAACATGGGCATGAGTCTGAAATACCAATTTCAGCTCTTGGAACATCTCATATGTTCTATGGCATTCAATACGTCTTTTGACCCCTGATTCTAAGTCGTAAAGCATGGCGCACTATACTATTAAGTAGTCATCAGATCGTGCTTGCCAAATGTTCATAACGTGTGCATTAGCTTCTGCAACATGTCTGTCACCTAGTGGTGCATCAAGGATATAATTCTTCTGTGCAGCAATGAGGATAATCCTCAGATCACGGACCTAGTCCGCCCAATTGCTACCATCATCTTTCTACTTAGTTTTCTCTAGGACCGTAAAAAAATAGGGGAGCTATAGTGCGAGCTATTGATCTACAACATAATATGCAAAGGCATTTTGACTAAGTTCATGATAAATTAAGTTCAATTAATCAAATTACTAAAGAACTCCCACTTAAAATTAACATCCCTTAGGTTATCTAAGTGATACATGATCCAAATCAACTAACCCATGTCCGATCATCACCTGAGATGGGGTAGTCATCAATGGTGAACATCCTTATGTTGATCATATCTACTATAGGACTCATGTTCGACCTTTCGGTCTGTAGTGTTCCGAGGCCATGTCTGTACATGCTAGGCTCATCAAGTTAACCCAAGTATTCCGCGTGTGTAAAACTGTCTTACACCTGTTGTATGTGAACGTAGAGTCTATCACACCTGATCATCACGTGGTGTCTCGACAGGACGAACTATAGCAACGGTGCATACTCGGGGAGAACACTTTTATCTTGAAATTTTGTGAAGGGGTCATCTTATAATATGATAACCCACAAGTATAGGGGATCGCAACAGTTTTCGAGGGTAGAGTATTCAACCCAAACTTATAGATTCGACACAAGGGGAGCCAAAGAATATTTGTAAGTATTAGGAGCTGAGTTGTCAATTCAACCACACCTAGAGATTAATTATCTGAGGAAAGTGATCAGTAGCACAGTAATATGATAGTTTTGATAGTAGTGGCAGCAGCAATAGTAACAGTAACAGTGATAGCAATAGTTTTGTAGCAAGTACAACAGTAACAATAGCAGTAGTAACTTAGCAAGATCAATATAAGATAAATTCGTAGGCATTGGATCGATGATTTTTTGGATGATATTCATCATTTGATAGTCATAACCTAGGGTGATACGACACTAGCTCCAGTTCATAAATATAATGTAGGCATGTATACCGTAAATAGTCATACGTGCTTATGGAAAGAACTTGCATGCCATCTTTTATCCTACCCTCCCGTGGTAGCGGGGTCCATATTGGAAACTAAGGGATATTAAAGCCTCCTTTTAATAGAGAACCGAAACAACGCATTAACCCACGATGAATACATGAACTCCTCAAACTACGGTCATCACCGGGAGTGCTTCCGGTTATTGTCACTCTGGGGTTGCCGGGTCATAACACGTAGTAGGTGACTATAACTTGCAAGATCGGATCTAGAACATGGATATGATGATGATAACATAAACGGTTCAGATCTGAATTCATGGTACCCGGGCCTAAAGTTTCAAGCATTAAGCATGGCAAAGTCATAGCAACATTAATCGCATAACATAATGGATACTAGGGATCGGCCCTAACAAAACTAACTAGATTACATGATGAATCTCATCCAACTCCTCACCAACCAGCAAGCCTACGAAGGAATTACTCACTCCCTATGCGGAGCATCATGGAATTGGCAATGGAGAAGGGTTGGTGATGACGAAGGACGAAGACCCCCCTCTCCGGAGCCCAAACGGACTCCAGATCTGGCCTAACGAGGAAGAACAGGAGGTGGCGGCGGCTCCATCTCGTAGATCGCTATAATTCTTTCTCCCTGATTTTTTTCTCCGCGAATATTAATTTATAATATCAGGGTTGGCGTCTGCGGGGCCACCAGGTGGAGACAACCCACCTGGGCGCGCCAGGAGGGGGCGCGCCCTGGTGGGTTGTGCCCACCAAGGTGCCCCCCTCCGGTGGTTCTTGGCTCCAGTATATTTCTTTTATTATATAAAAAAAATCCTCGCAAAGTTTCGTTCCATTCCGAGAACTTTAATTTCTGCACAAAAACAACTCCATGGCAGTTCTGCTGAAAATAGCGTCAGTCTGGGGTTAGTTTCATTCAAATCATGCAAATTAGAGTCCAAAACAAGAGGAAAAGCATTAGGAAAAGTAGATACGTTGGAGACATATCAACTCCCCCAAGCTAAAACCTTTGCTTGTCCTCAAGCAATTCAGATAATAAACTGAAAGTGATAAAGAAAAACTTTTACAAACACTTTTACTCTTGTTTGCATAAATAAGCTTAAACAGCATCCAGGTTTTCAGCCAGCAGTATAACTAACCATGTCGACAATAACGCTTAAAGATTATAATGACTCATATCAATGAGATAATTAGCTAGCGAGCAATAATAAGATATCTCAAACAGCAACACGTTCTCAAAACAACCATGATATAATATGACAATAGTGGTATCTCACTAGCACTTCCTGAGACCGCAAAACATAAATGCAGAGCACCTCCAAAGTCCGAGCAGCGACTAAACATTGTAATTCATGGTAGAAAAGATCTAGTCATGATAACACCCAACATTCACTACACACAATGCATAAGCATTAAAATAGTGCTCTCAGATCTGGCGCTTATTAGAGAAGGTGATGACACAACATAAAAGTAAATAGATAATCCCTTCACAGAGGGAAGCAATGATTTGCAGAGGTGCCAGAGCTGAATTTTTTTAAAAGAGGTAAATGATATTTTGAGACATGCACCCTTCTCATTCACTTCACGACTATCAGCTATCGATATCTCCCATGCTAAACGATCTAGTGGCGGTTCCCAAGCAGAAAAGTAAATGCTTGGACTCCATTGGGAGTTTTTTTGTTTGTTTATTTGTAAGCTTTTTCTTTTTGCAATTTGGGACTGGGAATCCCTATTACCGCCCTTTTCTCATGCAATGGCGAGTGAATAAACACTCAATCGGCGAATAACCATCTTTGCATGGAAAATACCAACCACATCCTGTCGTTCCATGAACAATTCAGACACACAAAAAGGATGTTTATTTGAAGTTTTTAGAGGTGGCACATGCAAATATACTTAGGACGGCAAGGTAATACCGCATATAGGTAGGTATGGTGGACTCATCTGGAATAACTTTGAGTTTTAGAATTTTATGCACAAGCAGTATTCCTGCTTAGTACAGGTGAAGGCTAGCAAAAAGGTTGGGAAGCGGCCAGGTAGAGAGCAACAATAGTCATGAACATGCATCATGCATAATAAACATTGGACACCCGCATGAGTGGGATATGGACACCATGAACATAATTATCAAAGAGGCTATGTTGGTTTTGATTCAACTACATGCATAAACACATGCCAAGTCAAGCCACTTGAACATTCAGAGGAGGATACCATATCATCATACTACATCACAATCATTTTAACGCAATGTTGTTATCCAAGATAAATCATTATTAACTCTTAGCTACTTATGCATGGCATGTGAAACTATAATCTCTAATTATCATTGCAAACATGTTTAATCATAATGGGCTGAATCATGGATACTAGGTTAAACCTATTTACAAAAACAGAGCAAGTCGAGTTCATACCAGTTTCTCTCTGCCATGGCCAGTTCATCGAATATCGTCCTTATTGCCTTTCACTTGCACGACCGAATGATGTGAAATAATAATAAAGATGCAAGGGTGCGGTGGACTAAGCTAGAATCTGCAAACATTTTATTCAACATGAGAAGACAAGGTAAAATGAGCGTTTTATTAGATCAATAATTATGCAAAAGAGAGCCATTCAATATTTTCATCGTGGTCTTCTCCTCAGTATGACTCAGAGAATAAAAGAAAGAAAGAAATTCAGTGAAACATACTAAAATATTTTTGGAGTTTTTGGTATTCCAGAACAAGCAAATGAAAGAGGAAAACAAAGAAACAAGAAAAACTATTTACACGGGAAAACTCATGTCAGTGTCAAAACCGGCGGATCTCGCGTAGGGGATCCCGAACTATAGGTCTGAGGATCGATGGTAACAGGAGGCTAGGGACATGATGTTTACCCAGGTTCAGGCCCTCTCGATCGAGGTAATACGCTACTTCCTGCTATATTAATATGGATGGATATGAATACAAGAGTTGATCTACCTCGAGATCGTAATGGCTAAACCCTAAGTCTAGCCTATGGAGATTGTGATTCTGTTCTTATCTAGCCTTTATGGAGTAAACCCTCCGGTTTATATACACACCGGAGAGGCCTAGGGTTTGTACATATCATCTTGCAGAGGAAGGAAAATCTACACCCGAACCTAAAACTTGCCATTACAGGAATACAGGAGTCCTATCTGGATACGAGAGATGATCTTCTATAATAATCTTCACAGCCCACCAGTCCGGCCCACCAGGAGTTTGTCCGGCCACATGAGGACC
>LR738711.1:652255057-652280054 GCA_902687465.1 Secale cereale
CCGATCCAGGACTCCCTCAGTCGCCCCTGAACCTGTCTTCGATGATGATGAGTTTGGCTTATGTATTGTCTTCGGCGTTGCAAGGCGGATTCCTTCTCCCGAATATATCTTCTGCAAAAAGGTGGATGGTATTCGGATCTGCAAGATTAGTACAACCCTTAGCCTCGAAGGCAAGGCTCTTAAAATAACATGAATAGTGTGTCTCTACTGACAACTTTTGGGTGAAGCGTCGCGTCCAACCCACTAACATATCGAAGAGTTTTATTTGCTCCTAGTTTTGCATTTCAAGGTACATCCTCATTGACACGTCCCATCAGAATAGAGATCGTGCTCGCTTATTGTGGGATCCTTATCAATGTGATGTGAGCACCCACACCGCTCATTACGCACGACCGCTTTGGGAACCGACGAGGTTTATGGCTAAAGTGGGGGGACGCTCTGTATTCACAGTGTTATAAAAGGACATCGATCCCTTTCATCAGCCCCACGCCTTCCTCAAGCTCGAGCTCTCAAATCTCCCTTGCCCCTGTATTATCATCTCCTGCGCCCACCGCTCTTCGTTCCTCAACCACTACTCCTCTTCCCAGCAATGGCTAGATCCGGTGCCAGAGGCAAGTGGGAGGCTTCCACGGTCACTGAAAAGACCATGGAGGATCTACGGAGCGCGGGGTACCTCGCCGGCGACATCGCACACCCAGTCCCCCCTAAGGGCCAGTTGATTCTCGTTCCTAAGGCGGGTGATATGGTGGTTTTTACCTCTCACTTTGTTAGGGGGCTTGGGTTTCCACTCCACTCGTTTGTTCGGGGTCTTTTGTTCTTCTACGGGCTAGATTTCCATGATCTAGCCCGAACTCAATTCTTCACATATCCGCTTTTATAGTGGTATGTGAGGCCTTTCTCCGCATCCCCCCACACTTCGGCCTATGGCTTCAGACCTTCAACGTGAAGCCAAAGGTGGTGGACGGGGAACACGCGGAGTGCAGGGGCGCCATGATTAGCAAGCTCCCGAATGCAACTTGGCCCAAAGGCTCGTTCGTGGAGACGAACAAGGTCTGGCAGTAGGAGTGGTTCTACATCACCGAACCCTGCAACGCCAACTGGGCGGCGGAGCCTGCTTTGATATCCGGACCCACAGAGAGGCTGACCTCCTGGACCAAAAAGGGTCTGGACTGGGGGTCTACAACTGAAGTGACGACTCCGGTGAGCCGTGTGTCCGGCTTGATCTCCAAGGGGCACCTGCTCTCCTCCGTGGTTCAGGTGATGTTGACCTGGCTTGTTCTCCCTTGCCAAAGCCGGGGCTCCTCCCTATGGGAGTTCGATCCGGCAGGAGACAAGCCGTTGAAGCATCTCTTCGGCTTTACGCATAAGGAGATCTGGAAGCATCTCTTCAAGAGCCAGGAGGATTGGCCCGAAGAGACCGAGGATGCGGGCTACAGTACTGTGGCCTCCGCCCCAGAGGTAATAGAAATCCTTGCTGAACACATACCCATTCCCTTGTTTGATGATAATAGGAATTGGAATTTTTATGTGATATACAGGGCTGGACGAACAAGGCGACCCGAATTTAGAGTCCTGCACCTTTGCCCGAAGACCCAGAATCGCCTCTGGTGACTGCGATGCTGGTCCCGGCGCTGTACAAGGCACCGACCAAGAATCCCAAGAAGACAAAGGGCAAGGGGGCCGGAGATAGCCCCCGTCCTGCGGGCAAGAAGCCCGAGGACCTCCACATCCTCTCCTCTGACGAGGCGGAGGAAGATGAGGAGGAGGAAGAGGAAGAAGAAGAGCTCCCTGCGCAAGGCAGGGGGACAAAGAGGGGGGCCGTTGCTGACGTAAGCACGGCCGTGCCCGGAGGAAATTAAAACTCGGAGCTAGTTCGGATTCGTCCGAACATAGCTTTGTGGTGAAGCCCAGGGAGAAACCCCTGCCCGAATCGTAAGTTAATCTAGATTCAAGTGTTGCACCTTTGTTTATTCAGTATTTTTGATACTTTACTTAATATTTTTCTCCTGCTGACCTACAGCCCTCCCGGTGTACACCCCGATGTTACCTCATTGGAGGGGAACTCTCTGGCGCCTGGAGAGACGGAGAGTGACCCAACAGTCAGGGCTCCATCGCCCGTAATCGGCGGGGACACCGAATTATCGTCCCAGCGGGTGCTCTCCGTCCAAGGAGATGAGGGCGGGGCAGGAGACAAGGCAGCCGGAGGTAATACCTCGTTGACCGCTGACCATGGGGAGATGGCCCCAATGGAGATCGAAGACGTGGGGCCCAATCAATCCGGGGTCCCACCGAATACTATCCCGGAGCCCAATGCGGCTCCGGTCTCCGAAGACCCAGCTCCTCAAGCGGAGGAGGATACGGCGGCGCCTGGAGTCAATCCAGAGGCGCCGGACTCTATGGAGGGAGCACTACAGAGTTCTCTCGTCATTGAAGAACACTGCACCGTGATAGGTGCGGTGATGAAGAAGATTCAGTCCATCAAGGGCGGACTGAATGAAGCCTTCAACAGCCTTTTGACAGGCTTTGAGGTAAGCAATGTAATGCTTTTTATAGAATTTTTACTTTTGATGCACATACATAGCCAGTAGCCCTTGATGCTTTGTGCAATTCTGAAAAGAATCGGATGAAGTATCCGTAGTATAGCATGCTTACGGAGCTGAACTGTTGTGCAGGCTTCATTAGTTACGTCAACTGCGCGAGACATAGAGGTTGCCGAACTAAATCGGAAGCTCGAGGTGGCCAATGCGGACCTCGACCACATCAGCCGGCGTTTGGATGAAATGCAAGGTATGCAGATTTTTGAAATGTCAATAAGACTTAATTGATTGAGTATGTTTACAAACTTTAATGTTGTATTCTGTTTTACACAATTGGCGCCACTGAGCTTGAGGCCCTCAAGGGCGAGGTTTCCAAGGCCAAGAAGGAGGCCGAGGCGAACAAGGTGGCCACTGACAAAGCGACTGCTGATTTGGAGGCCCAGAAGGCTGAGTGCGAGAAGCACCGGGCTCGGGTGTCTGAAGTCGAGGTCGAAATGTACGACACCATCCTTAAATATGAGGCATTGGAGAAGAAGACTTCGACACAAGCGACCGAGCTGTCTGCGGCAGTGAAATCTGCCCAGGATGCGCGAGGCAAGTCACGCAACGCTCGTCAAGAAATCGAGCAGGCACGACAGATAGCATATGGTAAGATATTTCTCTTACAGAGCATCTTTGGAGGGCGGAAGTATGTTGGGCTGACACGATTGTGGAGTTCTCCAGGCGTGTTTGTTGATCTTCCGAGGAGCAGCACAGACGCCGCCCAATATTTCCGGGCGCTGGAGGGGAACAATACGGAGAAGTTGTTTTGGTCGTAGTTCTATGCACCAAAACATCCCGTTCCCCTTAGCGATGAGATGAAGCAGCTGGTCGAACTGCACAACATGGCGGGTTCGGCCATGAAGGACTTAATAGGTAGGCTATGGCCCGCTGATCAAGTCCCAAGTAGTTACTTCGACGCACTAAAACGTTCGGCCCGCATAGAAGGTGCTCGGATGGCCTTCGCTCGTGTCAAAGTGCACTGGGCAAAGATGAACGCAATGCATATAGCTACTGTTGGCCCGCCCGCAGGCAAGGAGCACCGCAAGCCGGAGAAGTAGTTCGAGGACGTCATCGACGGCGCCCGCCTTGTGGAAGGCCAGTGTTCGAAGGATGTTGTCTTCAAATGATTGTATCCGGATATAAAGACTATGCTTATGAATCCAATGTATATAACTTTTGCGCAATTTATAATATCAGCGTCTTTTACCTCCTGTATGACTGTTTATCTAAATCTGAAAGTTTCCAGTCGTCGGCTTCAGCCCCCAAGTACATAGTACTGGGGTGTTCGGTCATATGCATATACACTCCTTATCCAACGTCTTGGTCCGTATAGGAGGTGTATGCGGAGCGAACCAGGCAATCAGACTATGCGGCGTTATTGCTTTCACTTAGTCGTTGGAGTTTGACAAGTGGGGCTAGGTACTAGCACCTGGTGCGGAATGATATTTCTGAATTAAGGTATCCCCTTGCACCTGGCTAGGCGAAAAACCAGCCATTGGTATAACATGGGGTAGATATCTATCGATCATAGTATAAAACTAAGTCACTAGATTGCAGACCAGGTTCTCGCTTATCATGAAGGTCAGTTTTTGGCTTTCTCTACTGAGGTACTTGACCGGACTAGCCAGAAATACAATCGTAGTAGTTCTCCCTTTACACCATAGCCGAACAATCGGGAACGTAGGGCGTAAGCACAGGAGCCGGGCAACCCAACTATTGACCCAAGACATGATTCAGAACTGATGCATATAAGGCAAACATCCAGGACGCCGAACACTCCCTATAGGTGTTTGGTCTTTTCAACATATACCGAGGCTGAATACAGCCCCTGGTAACAAATCCATTTTGACAAGGCACATATGGCAATCTGATACGGGAAGAGAACATTTATGGTGAGTGAATAAAACTCAAACATAATGCGAATAAAGCTGCTCTATTAATATCCCTCTATTGTGCGGCGAGCCGCAAACTTACCGAAAATGCCGAGGACATTTTTTGGACATTTTACATGCCAATAAGGTATATAACAGAAAAGAGAAAAAAGGTTTACGCAGGGTCTTAATCTAAAAAGAAACCTTAGTGCGGGTCCCTCCTGCATGTCTGCGTTGTTTCCTCCTCTGTAATGTGTCCTTGAAGGTGCGAGTATGATGGCCATCTGTAGAAAAAAAAGAAAAGGAAATAAACCTGGAAAGGAAGGAATCGATCCGGTGTGGCCATAACAAACCTGGTTCGTTAAATGAACCTAAAGAAGATAAGTTTAAAGTCCGAATAGGGTCTAGCCGAAGTATGGACTATATGCAGGTGCCCCGGTCGCTGCCCAAGGAATTTTTAAGGCATAATTATGTACTCGATGCACATATGCTATCACCTTATCGGGCAGTAAACGGGGGTATAGCTGTCAATCTTGCTCTGGTTCATCTGAACTTCCGCACTGAGGCGTGTGTCGGACATGTTTAGTTGTGTCCAATATTGATATAGTATCCGGCTTGAATAGGTCGCATTGGACTTCGGCTACCAAGGCCGCAGTGTCATCCTCCGTACGGAGAGAGCGCTCCATATTTCCAATAACCATGATAATGCCACGTGGTCTAGGCATTTTAAGCTTTAGGTAGGCATAATGTGGGACTGCATTAAAGCGGGCGAAGGCCGTTCTTCTGAATAGAGCGTGATAGCCACTCGGAAAGGAGCTATGTCAAAGATTAGTTCTTCGCTCCAAAAGTTGTCGGGAGAACCGAATACAACTTCCAGTGTTAAAGAGCCTGTGCAGCGGGCTTCAACGCCCGGTATCACTCCTTTAAAGGTCATGCTACTTGGCTTGATTCTTGAAGGGTCGATCCCCATCTTGCAGATAGTGTCCTGATATATCAGATTGAGACTACTACCGCCGTCCATAAGGACTCGGGTTAGATGGTATCCATCTATTATTGGGTCGAGCACTAAGGCAGCCGAACCCTCATGCTGAATACTAGTCGGATGATCCCTACGATCGAAAGAGATCGAACAGGCTGACCATGGGTTGAATTTTGGGGCGACAGGCTCAACGGCAGAGACGTCTCGGAGTGCGCGCTTGCGCTCCCTCTTTGGGATATGAGTGGCATATATCATGTTCACTGTTTTGATGTCTGATGGAAATTTCTTCTGTCCCCCTATATTCGGCTGGCGAGGTCCATCCTTGTCTTCGCTC
The DNA here is from genome assembly GCA_902687465.1 of Secale cereale. Lineage (NCBI taxonomy): Eukaryota > Viridiplantae > Streptophyta > Magnoliopsida > Poales > Poaceae > Secale > Secale cereale. The sequence continues at coordinate 652,260,821 of LR738711.1, forward strand.
TGAGGCTCCTTCCCCTTGTGTTCGGCGTTTAGCTTGCCGGCCTGCTTGAAAAGCCAACAGTTACAGTTGGTGTGGTTGGCAGGTTTTTCTGGGGTGCCGTGGATTTGGCAGGGCCTGTCTAATATTCTGTCCAAACTTGATGGACCGTCTTTATTGCCTTTAAATGGCTTCTTCCGTTGACCGGGTCTGGAGCCACTGAATCTGGCGTATACCGTTGTATCATCTGGGCTTCCAGAATTGTTCCGACGTTTGTTTGTTACGTTGTGGCTTTCCATTGCCATCCCTGACTTCGAATGTTCCAAGGTCACTGGTGCTGCTACGAGCTAACCAGCTATCCTCACCCACACAAAAGCGAGTCATGAGTCTAGTTAAGGCTGCCATTGTCCTCAGCTTTTCCTGTCCAAGGTGTCTGGCCAGCCATTCGTCCCGGATACTGTGCTTAAATGCTACTAAGGCTTCAACGTACGGATAGTCCACGATTTGGTTCTTCTTAGTAAGAAACTGATTCCAAAGCTTGCGGGCTGACTCCCCGGGTTGTTGGATAATGTGACTTAGATCGTCAGCGTCTGAGGGCCGGACATAAGTCCCTTGAAAATTGGCCCGAAAAGCGTCATCAAGTTCTTCCCAACTCCCAATGGAGTTCTCTGGTAGGCTGTTTAGCTTGTGCCAAGCTGGTCCTTTTAGCTTGAGGGGTAAATATTTGATGGCATGGAGATCATCTCCTCGAGCCATGTGAATGTGAAGAATAAAGTCTTCTATCCAGACGTGGGGATCCGTCGTTCCATCGTACGCTTCGATGTTCACGGGTTTAAACACCTCTGGGAAATCATGACCCAGCACCTCATTGGTGAAGTATAGAGGGTGTGAAGCTCCTCTGTATCTTGCTATATCATGGCGTATATCCGATGGTTGTGGTGTTCGGTATTGACCCCGAATTGGTATGTCACCGGCGCGATTGGCTTGATGGCCGTCGTCCCGTGCGGGAGCTCGGTCCCTAGGTCCGAATATAGACCTGTTCTTGCTAGCTTTTTTGTTTACGTCCTCACGCAGATCGTGTTTTCGGACTTGGGCCGCACCCTCTTTTCCTTTATGGGGTGGTGGTGCGGGCTTGTTTATGCCATTGCTAGCGACTCTATCTCATCCGCGAGGTGGTCGGTCCGGCTTGTTGGCGGTGTTATTTTTTGGTGGGACGGACGCAACGGCCTCGTCGTCGAATTCGGGTAGCAACTTGCGCTTAGGATAGCCTTTGGTTTGGCCGTTCAAGCCATGTTTCTGTTCGGCATCTAGTACCTTGTTCCATCTATCATTGAGCGTGTCTTGTGCAGCTCGAAGCTGTCTCTGCTGCTTTTTTAGGCTCCGTGCGGTGGCTATAAGCTGTCGATGGAAGCGTTTTTGTTTAGAGGGTTCTTCTAGGATGGTATATTCATTATCATCCAGGCTAGCCTCTTCTTCGAAGACCTGTTCGTAGTCACCGTCTTTTGCATCGCTGTCATTGGAGTTTGGACTATGGCTTCAGACTCTGTTCGCCGTCCTCTCGCTCCTCCAGCACTATCGCTGGGTCTGCGGGGTCTTTGGCTTGTTCTGGAATGTCACCGTCATTAGTCACGGTGTTTCTATCCTTTCCTTTACGGGATTTAGTTCGGCGTTTTGGACGCCGGCGCTTGGGAGGTTCTTCGGCGGGCTTGTCCTCTACGGGATTGTTTTCGCCGTAGCCCTCCACCTCTTTGGGTGTATACACCATGTACACATCATACGAAGACGTCGCCCTCCACCGCCCGGTTACGGGCCGGCCTTGATCTGGATCCGCTTTAGTTTTGAGGTCCATCCCTTAGAAGTCTTCGGAAGCATAGTCAAGTAGATCGGTTAGATCTTCGACTGTGGCTATCAATGAAGGAAATATGCCCTAGAGGCAATAATAAAGATGTTATTTGTATTTCCTTATATCATGATAAATGTCTTTTATTCATGCTAGAATTGTATTAACCGGAAACTTAGTACATGTGCGAATACATAGACAAAACAGTATGTCCCTAGTATGCCTCTACTAGACTAGCTCATTGATCAAAGATGGTTATGTTTCCTAGCCATAGACATGAGTTGTCATTTGGTCAACGGGATCACATCATTAGGAGAATGATGTGATGGACAAGACCCATCCGTTAGCATAGCACTATGATCGTTTAGTTTTACTGCTATTGCTTTCTTCATGACTTATACATGTTCCTATGACTATGAGATTATGCAACTCCCGAATACCGTAGGAACACCTTGTGTTCTATCAAACGTCACAACGTAACTGGGTGATCATAAAGATTCTCTACAGGTGTCTCCGAAAGTATTCGTGGTGTTGGCATAGATCAAGATTAGGATTTGTCAGTCCGAGTGTCGGAGAGGTATCTCTGGGCCCTCTCGGTAACACACATCACAATAAGCCTTGCAAGCAAAAGACTAATGAGTTAGTCACGAGATGATGGGTTACGGAACGAGTAAAGAGACTTGCCAGTAACGAGATTGAACTAGGTATAGAGATACCGACGATCGAATCTCGGGCAAGTAACGTACCGTTGACAAAAGGAACAATGTATGTTGTTATGCGGTTTGACCGATAAAAGATCTTCGTGGAATATGTAGGAGCCAATATGAACATCCAGGTTCCGTTATTGGTTATTGACCGCAGATGAGTCTCGGTCATGTCTACATAGTTCTCGAACCCGTAGGGTCCGCACGCTTAACGTTTGATGACGATCGGTATTATGAGTTTATGGGTATTGATGTACCGAAGGTAGTTCGGAGTCCCGGATGAGATCACGGACATGACGAGGAGTCTCGGAATGTCCGAGACATAAAGATTGATATATTGGACGACTATATTCGGACACCGGAAGTGTTCCGGAAAAAGTTTCGGATTTATCGGGATTGCCGGAGGGGGTTACCGGAACCCCCTACGAGAGGGGATGGTCCATAGTGGGCCTAAAGGGAAAGAGAGAAGCAGCCCATAGGGCTGGCCGGCGCCCCCACCTAGGGTTCCTAGTTGGACTAGGATTGGGGGGGGGGGCGCCACCTCTCCTATTCCTTTCCCTCTTCTTTCTTTTGGTGAATCCTACTAGGAATAGGATTGCAATCCTATTCCTAGTAGGACTCCTTCCCTAGCCGCACCAGGAGGAGTTGGCCGGCCTCCCTCCCTTGCTCCTTTATATACGGGGGCACGGGGGCACCCAAAGACACACAAGTTGAATTGTTTTAGCCGTGTGCGGTGCCCCCCTCCACAGAAACACACCTCGGTCATACCGTCGCGGAGCTTAGGCGAAGCCCTGCGCCGGTGAATACATCATATCCGTCACCACGCCGTCGTGCTGAAGAGACTCTCCCGTGAAGCTCAACTGGATCAAGAGCTCGTGGGACGTCATCAAGCTGAACGTGTGCTGAACGCGGAGGTGCCGTACGTTCGGTGCTTGATCGGTTGGATCGCGAAGAAGTTCGACAACATCAACCGCGTCACTTGACGCTTCCGCTCCCGGTCTACGAGGGTACGTAGACACACTCTTCCCTCTCGTTGCTATACATCTGGTAGATAGATCTTGTGTGATCGTAGGAAATTTTAAAATACTACGTTCCCCAACAGTGGCATCATGAGCCCGGTCTATGCGTAGATGATATGCACGAGTAGAACACAATGAGTTGTGGGCGATACTAGTCATACTGCTTACCAGCATGTCATACTTTGCTTCGGCGGTATTGTGAGATGAAGCGGCCCGGACCGACATTACGCGTACGCTTACGCGAGACTGGTTTCACCGTTATGAGCACTCATTGCTTAAAGGTGACTGGCGGGTGTATGTCTCTCTCACTTTAGCTGAATCAAGTATGGCTACGCCAGGTCCTTGTGAAGGTTAAAACAGCACATACTTGACGAAACATCGTTGTGGTTTTGTATGCGTAGGTAAGAACGGTTCTTGCTAAAGCCCGTAGCAGCCACGTAAAACTTGCAACAACAAAGTAGAGGACGTCTAACTTGTTTTTGCAAGGCATGTTGTGATGTGATATGGTCAAGACATGATGAGTTATACGTTTTTGTATGAGATGATCATGTTTTGTAAAGTTATCGGCAACTGGCAGGAGCCATATGGTTGTCGCTTTATTGTATGAAATGCAATCGCCATGTAATTGCTTTACTTTATCACTAAGCGGTAGCGATAGTTGAGGAAGCAATAGTTGGCGAGACGACAACGATGCTACGATGGAGATCAAGGTGTCGCGCCGGTGACGAAGGTGATCATGACGGTGCTTTGGAGATAGAGATCAAAAGCACAAGATGATGATGGCCATATCATGTCACATATTTTGATTACATGTGATGTTTATCTTATTATGCTTCTTATTTTGCTTAGAACGATGGTAGCATTATAAGATGATCCCTTACTAAATTTCAAGGTATAAGTGTTCTCCCTGAGTATGCATCGTTGCGAAAGTTCGTCGTGCCGAGACACCACGTGATGATCGGGTGTGATAAGCTCTACGTTCAAATACAACGGGTGTAAGCCAGTTTTGCACACGCAGAATACTCGGGTTAAACTTGACGAGCCTAGCATATACAGATATGGCCTCGGAACACTGGAGATCGAAAGGTCGAGCGTGAATCATATAGTAGATATGATCAACATAAGATGTTCACCATTGAAACTACTCCATCTCACGTGATGATCGGACATGGTTTAGTTGATTTGGATCACGTGATCATTTAGATGACCAGAGGGATGTCTATCTAAGTGGGAGTTCTTAAAATTAATATGATTAAATTGAACTTTAATTTATCATGAACTTAGTCCTGATAGTTTTGTATATCTATGTCGTTGTAGATCAATGGCCCGTGCTACCGTTCCTTTAAATTTTAATGCATTCCTAGAGAAAGCTAAGTTGAAAGATGATGGTAGCAATTACACGGACTGGGTCCGTAACCTGAGGATTATCCTCATTGCTGCACAGAAGAATTATGTCCTTGAAGCACCGCTAGGTGACAAGCCCCCTCCCGCTAATGTAGACGCTTTGAACGTCTGGCAGTCGCGGTCTGATGACTACACGATAGTTCAGTGTGCCATGCTTCACGGCTTAGAACCGGGACTTCAACGACGTTTTGAACGTCATGGACCATATGAGATGTTCCAGGAGTTGAAGTTAATATTTCAAGCAAATGCCCGAATAGAGAAATATGAGATTTCCAATAAGTTCTACAGCTGCAAGATGGAGGAGAATAGTTCTATCAGTGAACACTTGCTCAGAATGTCTGGGTACTACAATCATATGACTCAACTCGGTTGCAAAGTTGACGAGGATAGTGTTATTGATAGAGTTCTTCAATCACTGCCACCAAGCTATAAAGGCTACGTGATGAACTATAACATGGAAGGGATGCAAAAGACAATTCCCGAGCTCTTCGCTATGCTCAAAGCTGCGGAGGTAGAAATCAAAAAGGAGCATCAAGTGTTGATGGTTAACAAGACCACTAGTTTCAAGAAAAAGGGCAAGGGAAAGAAAGGGAACTTCAAAAAGAATAGCAAGTCAGTTGCTACTTCCACGAAGAAACCCAAATCTGGAGCCAAGCCTGAAACTGAGTGCTTCTACTGCAAGGGGACTGGACACTGGAAGCGGAACTGCCCCAAGTTTTTGGCGGATAAGAAGGATGGCAAGGTGAACAAAGGTATATGTGATATACATGTTATTGATGTGTACCTTACTAATACTCGTAGTAGTACCTGGGTATTTGATACCGGTTCGGTTGCTAATATTTGTAACTCGAAACAGGGACTACGGATTAAACGAAGATTAGCTAAGGACGAGGTGACGATGCGCGTGGGAAACGGTTCCAAAGTCGATGTGATCGCCGTCGGCACGCTACCTCTACATCTACCTTCGGGATTAGTTTTAGACCTAAATAATTGTTATTTGGTGCCAGTGTTAAGCATGAACATTATATCTGGATCTTGTTTATTGCGAGACGGTTATTCATTTAAATCAGAGAATAATGGTTGTTCCATTTTTATGAATAATATCTTTTATGGTCATGCACCCTTAAAGAGTGGTCTATTCTTATTGGATCTCGATTGTAGTGATACACATATTCATAATATTGAAACCAAAAGATGCAAGGTTAATAATGATAGTGCAACTTATTTGTGGCACTGCCGTTTAGGTCATATTGGTATAAAACGCATGAAGAAACTCCATAATGATGGACTTTTGGAATCACTTGATTATGAATCACTTGGTGCTTGCGAACCATGCCTCATGGGCAAGATGACTAAAACTCCGTTCTCCGGAACGATGGAGCGAGCAACAGAATTGTTGGAAATCATACATACTGATGTATGTGGACCAATGAGTGTTGATGCTCGCGGCGGGTATCGTTATTTTCTGACCTTCACTGATGATTTGAGCAGATATGGGTATATCTACTTAATGAAACACAAGTCTGAAACATTTGAAAAGTTCAAAGAATTTCAGAGTGAAGTAGAGAATCATCGTAACAAGAAAATAAAGTTTCTACGATCTGATCGTGGAGGAGAATATTTGAGTTACGAGTTTGGTCTTCATTTGAAACAATGTGGAATAGTTTCACAACTCATGCCACCCGGAACACCACAGCGTAATGGTGTGTCTGAACGTCGTAACCGTACTTTATTAGATATGGTACGATCTATGATGTCTCTTATCGATTTACCACTATCGTTTTGGGGTTATGCTTTAGAGACAGCTGCATTCACGCTAAATAGGGCACCATCTAAATCCGTTGATACGACGCCTTATGAACTATGGTTTGGCAAGAAACCAAAGTTGTCGTTTCTTAAAGTTTGGGGCTGCGATGCTTATGTGAAAACACTTCAACCGGATAAGCTCGAACCCAAGTCGGAAAAATGTGTCTTCATAGGATACCCAAAAGAGACTGTTGGGTACACCTTCTATCACAGATCCGAAGGCAAAATATTCGTTGTTAAGAACGGATCCTTTCTAGAAAAAGAGTTTCTCTCGAAAGAAGTGAGTGGGAGGAAAGTAGAACTTGATGAGGTAATTGTACCTTCTCCCGGATTGGAAAGTAGTACATCACAGGAAATTGTTCCAGTGATTCCTACACCAATTAGTGAGGAAGTTAATGATAATGATCATGAAACTTCGGATCAAGTTTCTGCTGAACGTCGTAGATCAACCAGAGTACGTTCCGCACCAGAGTGGTACGGCAACCCAGTTCTGGAAATCATGTTACTAGACCATGATGAACCTACGAACTATGAGGAAGCGATGATGAGCCCAGATTCCGCAAAATGGCTTGAAGCCATGAAATCTGAGATGGGATCCATGTATGAGAACAAAGTGTGGACTTTGGTTGACTTGCCCGATGATAGGCAAGCCATCGAAAATAAATGGATCTTCAAGAGGAAGACCGACGCAGACGGTAATATTACTATTTAGAAAGCTCGACTTGTTGCGAAAGGTTTTCGACAAGTTCAAGGAGTTGACTACGATGAGACTTTCTCACCTGTAGTGATGCTTAAGTCTGTCCGAATCATGTTAGCAATTGCCGCATTTTATGATTATGAAATCTGGCAAATGGATGTCAAAACTGCATTCCTAAATGGATATCTCAAAGAAGAGTTGTATATGATGCAACCAGAAGGTTTTGTCGATCCAAAAGGTGCTGACAAAGTATGCAAGCTCCAGCGATCCATCTATGGACTGGTGCAAGCATCTCGGAGTTGGAATATACGCTTTGATGAGGTGATCAAAGCATATGGTTTTATATAGACTTTTGGAGAAGCCTGTATTTACAAGAAAGTGAGTGGGAGCTCTATAGCATTTCTAATATTATATGTAGATGACATATTGTTGATTGGAAAAGATATAGAATTTCTGGATAGCATAAAAGGATACTTGAATAAAAGTTTTTCGATGAAAGACCTCGGAGAAGCTGCTTACATATTAGGCATCAAAATCTATAGAGATAGATCAAGACGCTTAATTGGACTTTCACAAAGCACATACCTTGATAAGATTTTGAAGAAGTTCAAAATGGGTCAGTCAAAGAAAGGGTTTTTGCCTGTTTTACAAGGTATGAAGTTGAGTAAGACTCAATGCCCGACCACTGCAGAAGATAGAGAGAAAATGAAAGTCATTCCCTATGCCTCAGCCATAGGATCTATCATGTATGCAATGCTGTGTACCAGGCCTGATGTGTGCCTTGCTATAAGTCTAGCAGGGAGGTACCAGAGTAATCCAGGAGTGGATCACTGGACAGCGGTCAAAAACATCCTAAAGTATCTGAAAAGAACAAAGGATATGTTTCTCGTATATGGAGGTGACAAAGAGCTCGTCGTAAACGGTTACGTCGATTCTAGCTTTGACACTGATCCGGATGACTCAAAGTCACAAACCGGATATGTATTTTTATTGAACGGTGGAGCTGTCAGTTGGTGCAGTTCCAAGCAGAGCGTCGTGGCAGGATCTACGTGTGAAGCGGAATACATAGATGCTTCGGAAGCAGCGTACGAAGGAGTCTGGATGAAGGAGTTCATATCCGATCTAGGTGTAATACCTAGTGCATCGGGTCCAATGAAAATCTTTTGTGACAACACTGGAGCCATAGCCTTGGCAAAGGAATCCAGGTTTCACAAGAGAACAAAGCACATCAAAAGACGCTTCAATTCCATCCGCGATCTAGTCAAGGAGGGAGACATAGAGATTTGCAAAATACATACGGATCTGAATGTTGCAGACCCGTTGACTAAGCCTCTTCCACGGGCAAAACATGATCAGCACCAGGACTCCATGGGTGTGAGGATCATCACTTTGTAATCTAGATTATTGACTCTAGTTCAAGTGGGAGACTGAAGGAAATATGCCCTAGAGGCAATAATAAAGATGTTATTTGTATTTCCTTATATCATGATAAATGTCTTTTATTCATGCTAGAATTGTATTAACCGGAAACTTAGTACATCTGTGAATACATAGACAAAACAGTATGTCCCTAGTATGCCTCTACTAGACTAGCTCATTGATCAAAGATGGTTATGTTTCCTAGCCATAGACATGAGTTGTCATTTGGTCAACGGGATCACATCATTAGGAGAATGATGTGATGGACAAGACCCATCCGTTAGCATAGCACTATGATCGTTTAGTTTTACTGCTATTGCTTTCTTCATGACTTATACATGTTCCTATGACTATGAGATTATGCAACTCCCGAATACCGTAGGAACACCTTGTGTGCTATCAAACGTCACAACGTAACTGGGTGATCATAAAGATGCTCTACAGGTGTCTCCGAAAGTATTCGTGGTGTTGGCATAGATCAAGATTAGGATTTGTCACTCCGAGTGTCGGAGAGGTATCTCTGGGCCCTCTCGGTAACACACATCACAATAAGCCTTGCAAGCAAAAGACTAATGAGTTAGTCACGAGATGATGGGTTACGGAACGAGAAAAGAGACTTGCCAGTAACGAGATTGAACTAGGTATAGAGATACCGACGATCGAATCTCGGGCAAGTAACGTACCGTTGACAAAAGGAACAACGTATGTTGTTATGCGGTTTGACCGATAAAAGATCTTCGTGGAATATGTAGGAGCCAATATGAACATCCAGGTTCCGCTATTGGTTATTGACCGGAGATGAGTCTCGGTCATGTCTACATAGTTCTCGAACCCATAGGGTCCGCACGCTTAACGTTTGATGACGATCGGTATTATGAGTTTATGGGTATTGATGTACCGAAGGTAGTTCGGAGTCCCGGATGAGATCACGGACATGACGAGGAGTCTCGGAATGTCCGAGACATAAAGATTGATATATTGGACGACTATATTCGGACACCGGAAGTGTTCCGGAAAAAGTTTCGGATTTATCGGGATTGCCGGAGGGGGTTACCGGAGCCCCCTACGAGAGGGGATGGTCCATAGTGGGCCTAAAGGGAAAGAGAGAAGCAGCCCATAGGGCTGGCCGGCGCCCCCACCTAGGGTTCCTAGTTGGACTAGGATTGGGGGGGGCGCCACCTCTCCTATTCCTTTCCCTCTTCTTTCTTTTGGTGAATCCTACTAGGAATAGGATTGCAATCCTATTCCTAGTAGGACTCCTTCCCTAGCCGCACCAGGAGGAGTTGGCCGGCCTCCCTCCCTTGCTCCTTTATATACGGGGGCAGGGGGGCACCCAAAGACACACAAGTTGAATTGTTTTAGCCGTGTGCGGTGCCCCCCTCCACAGAAACACACCTCGGTCATACCGTCGCGGAGCTTAGGCGAAGCCCTGCGCCGGTGAATACATCATATCCGTCACCACGCCGTCGTGCTGACGAAACTCTCCCGTGAAGCTCAACTGGATCAAGAGCTCGTGGGACGTCATCAAGCTGAACGTGTGCTGAACGCGGAGGTGTCGTACGTTCGGTGCTTGATCGGTTGGATCGCGAAGAAGTTCGACAACATCAACCGCGTCACTTGACGCTTCCGCTCCCGGTCTACGAGGGTACGTAGACACACTCTTCCCTCTCGTTGCTATACATCTGGTAGATAGATCTTGTGTGATCGTAGGAAATTTTAAAATACTACGTTCCCCAACAATCAAGTGGGTGGTGGGTGGGGAACAAAATTCTCCATCAGCCTCCAGTTCAAACCGGACATAATTCGGCTGGGTGTCCTCCTCTAGGGAAAGGTACCTTAACGACTTTAACATGTCGCCAAAGGGTGAGTGCTGGAAAATATCCGTAGCACTGAATTCGGCGATAGACGCCTGATCAGGTTTGAAGGGCGCAGTTATGCGCAATTCAGAACCACAGACCGGAGTTGAGTCCGGAGTTCCGATAACACAGACCCCATCCGTAGTTGGGTCCATGTGCGGCTCCAATGTCGTAGAGTCTGCGGCTCCCGTGGTGGGGTTGAGCTTCCCATCTTCGGGTGACACGATGTGTTCTGGGTCCAGGGCCAGAAGTGTTGCAGGTGCTATTTCCTAATCCGATGACAGAGTTAGGTCATGATCATCGTGGTGACAAAGAGAGGTTGCCACTGGCTCGAAACCGGCGAAGATCAAGTCTCCGTGGATATCAGCAATGTAGTTCAAGCTTCCGAATCTGACGTGATGGCCAAGGGTGTAGCTCTCGATCTGCTCAAGGTGGCCTTCAGTGTTGGCACGGAGCACAAAGCCGCCGAACACGAAGAGTTGGCCGGGAGGGAAAATTGCCTCGGCATTGCCGTTGTGATTGACGACGTGATCCATCAGTCCTTCCGTCGACGACATAGTGGAACTCTCAATGAAAGCACCAATGTCGGTGTCAAAACCGGCGGATCTCGGGTAGGGGGTCCCAAACTATACGTTTGAGGATCGATGGTAACAGGAGGCTGGGGACACGATGTTTACCCAGGTTCAGGCCCTTTCGATCGAGGTAATACCCTACTTCCTGCTATATTAATATGAATGGATATGAATACAAGAGTTGATCTACCTCGAGATCGTAATGGCTAAACCCTAAGTCTAGCCTATGGAGATTGTGATTCTGTTCTTCTCTAGCCTTTATGGACTAAACCCTCTGGTTTATATACACACTTGAGAGGCCTAGGGTTTGTACATATCATCTTGCAGAGGAAGTAAAATCTACACCCGAACCTAAAACTTGCCATTATAGGAATACAGGAGTCCTATCTGGATACGAGAGATGATCTTCTATAATAATCTTCACGGCCCACCAATCCGGAGCACCAGGAGTTTGTCCGGCCACACGAGGACCCCCCGATCCAGGACTCCCTCAACTCCCAACAAGCAAAAGAAGAACAGGGAAATCTTGTTTTTTATTACAACTAGGCAGGCATAGAAAGTAAACGAACTACAGCCAGACATTTTTTTGTTTTCTAAGGTTTTTCAAACACAGAAGAAGAAAGCAAGAAAATAAATTAAGCATGGATAATACAATGGAAAAACTGTGAACATCGACGATTGAAATGTGTGAACATAAATGTAAAGTCGGTGAGAAACACGTACTCCCCCAAGCTTAGGCTTTTGGCCTAACTTGGTATGCAGTCAGTAGCCTGGATAGTATTCGGCGTGGTAGCTCACGGAGGCTCTAGGTGCGGAGGCCTCAGCCTATCGTGCTGCCTTGACCGCGGTGTTACGGGCTCGGGCCTCACTCTCAAGAATGAAGTATCTTACTTTGCTGTGATAATCAAAAAGAGTAGGCGCAGGCAAATATGTGTGCGCAACAGACGATTGGTTAAATAACAAATTATAAGTAAAATTACGAATGTCACCTTTAAGGATCTTGTGACTTTTTAGAGCACCAAAGTCTAGGTACTCAGTAGGTAAGATAGGGTCAAAGGGTAGACGTGAAACACCCAGATCTCTTGCTAAACGTGTGGCGTAAATTCCGCCATAGAAATAGCCACTGTTAGCGTTATGTTATAACCTGCGTGCAACAATTGCCCCAAGATTATAACTTCTATCATCGGTGAGAGCGGTGCGAATAAGGCTCAAGTCTGGAGCACAAAGTGTACTACAATCTTGTTTGCCTACAATACATTTCCCATTGAATAAAGCAAAGTATTGAATTGCTGGAAAATGAATGCTCTTTATTCTACCTTGCGTCACTCCCCTCGTTTCACCACAGCAAAGACTAGTCAAAATGATTGAAACTCAGCCCTTGGTGGTTCGTCAAGCAAACCCCAAAATGGAATTTTACAGTGACGGGCAAAACTCTCTAGTGATATGGTAAAAGGATTTTCATAACGTTTAAATGACACCCTAGACTCACGGGGATGGAATTTAAATCCTTTGACAAATGATTCAGTGAGAATGTGGTGTTGTTCACAATTATCTGAAATGTAGGGACTGAGACCAGTGTCGTGAACCAATTGCTCAAATTCCTCCTTAATGCCCACACGCATCATAAAATCATCGCAAGGCCATAAGCATGTTTTGGTGGTGGCATCATGAATCGAACTTTCACTTGGTTAAACATAAGACCGGCGAGCGGAGCTGTCACTAGAGGATGCTCCCGAGGATCTCCTCCTCGAAGAACTCCTTCCAAAGAGGCTCAACACGTCTGCGTACAATTTCTGAAATTTTTGGTGCACAAGAGTTTGTCAACAAAACTTTATAAAACTGATAGCAACTACTCATAGGGGTGTACATAGAAGCCATAGCAAGCATTCAAACTACTTAGAACTCTAAGAATTCAACATGCAAGCTCATCTATAGCGGCACCAAGAGTAGCTAATTATTCAAAATGTAAACCACTAAAACAAAAACTAATTTGACAAACGGAGGAGTCACATACCAAGCAACAATCCCCCAAAACAGTTTCGGAAACGGAGCTTCGAGCAAAGAGATCGAAATCCGTGGGTTTGAGAGCAAGAACATGAGAGAGAGAGAGAGAGCAATGGTGATTTTTTTGTGGAGGTAGGTGATGAGGTGGTGTAAAAAGATAAGGGAGAGGGCCCACGTGGGGACCACAACGCACCAGGGCGCGCCTAGGGGTCCAGGGGCGCCCAGGTGGGTTGTGCCCACCTGGTCCACCTCCCTCTGATATTATTTGCACTAGAAATTCTTTAATATTCGGAAAAAATCATGTTAAATTTTCAGGGCATTCTGAGAACTTTTATTTTTTGGCCATTTTTTATTGTACGGGAAAATCAGAAAACCGGCAAAAGTAGGGTCAGAAGGTAGTGCTTACTAAATTCATCAACTTCATACCGTTCAAAAAAGATTCATTAATAAGGTTGATCAAGTCTTATTAACAACCACTTTCGATTAGCATGAAACCAAAGAACTTTCGTAAATCACTAAGTTACCTCAACAGGGATATGAAAGTCCCCAACAATAAGCATCTCATATTTCTTTTCAATAGTAGGTAGAGGTATTTGAAAACTTCCAATAGCGATTGTCGGAGATTTTTCAATAACATGAATACCCTTCACTTGGAATTGTTTCTTCGGAAAATGCATTGTATGCTCATTACCATTGATATGAAAAGTGACATTGCTTTTATTACAATCAATAACAGCCCCAGCAGTATTCAGGAAGGGTCTACCAAGAATAATAGACATATTGTCGTCCTTGGACATCTCAAGTATAACAAAGTCAGTCAAAATAGTAACATTATCAACAACAACGGGCACATCCTCACAGATACCGATAGGTATGGCAGTTGATTTGTTATCCATTCGTAGAGATATTTCGATAGGTGTAAGTTTATTCAAATCAAGTCTTATATATAAAGAGAAAGGCATAACACTAACACCAGCTCCTAAATCACATAAAGCAGTTTTCACATAATTCCTTTTGATGGAGCAAGGTATAGTTGGTATTCCTGGGTCTCCAAGTTTTTTAGGTACTCCATCCTTCAAAGTATAATTAGCAAGCATGGTGGAGATTTCAGCTTCTGGTATTATTCTCTTATTAGTGATGATGTCTTTCATGTACTTTGCATAAGGAGGCATTTTTAAGATATCAGTTAAACGAGTACACAAAAAGACTGGCCTCTGCATTTCAGCAAAGCGTTCAAATTCTTCATCATCTGTCTTTTTAGTTGAATTGGGTGGAAAAGGCATAGGTTTTTGAACCCATGGTTCTCTTTCCTTGCTGTGTTTCTTAGCCACAAAGTCTCTTTTATCATATCTTTTATTCTTAGGTTGTGGGTTATCAAGATCAACTGGTGGTTCTATTTCAACATCATTATCTAGTTCCTTTTCATTGTTAGGTTGAGTTTCTTCATGAACATAAGCATTATCTTTTTCATTATCACTAGGTGAATGTTCATTACCAGATTGAGTTTCAGCATCAGAGATAGAAACATCATTATCATTATCAGGGGGGTTTTCTACTTCATATTCACTAGTAGCATGCAAAGTCCTATCATTTTTCTTTTTCTTTTTAGAGGGACTAGGTGTAGTGGTGTTATTTCTTTGGGAATCTTGTTCAATTCTTTTTGGGTGTCACTCAAGATAGAATGATTCCTGAGTCATTTTTCCTCCTCTAGTTGCAACTCTAACAACAAAGTCATGTATATTGTTATTCATTTCATCAAGTAATTCTCTTTGAGATTTAGCAACTTGTGTAACTGAGTTTGAACCATAGAAGCATGTTTCCCCACACCTCTAACATCATTTGAAATTCTAAATAACAATTCACTCAAGCGAGCAATCATATCATAATTATATTTCAATTGTTTCATAACACTTGCATTGAAGTGATCTTGTTTCCTAACGTATTTCTCAAACTCATGAAGGCATTGGCTAGGGTGCATATTTTGAGGATTATCATTGTCATTGTATTTCATTACAGAATTTACCTCTACCACCTTAGGCAGTGGTGGTGCATCAAGACCATGTATTTCTTCAATAGGAGGTAAATTTTTAACATCATCAGCTTTAATACATTTTTCCTTCATGAATTTCTTTGCCTCTTGCATATCTTCAGGACTGAGATATAATATACCCCCCTTCTTCGGAGTAGGCTTAGGTGGTGGTTCAGGAAGAGTCCAATCATCATAATTTTTCAATATGTTGTTCAATAGTTCTTCAGCCTGTCCAATAGTTCGTTCCCTGAAAACACAACCAGCACAACTATCCAGGAAGTCCCTAGAAGCATCGGTTAGTCCATTACAGAAGATATCAAGTATTTCATTTTTCTTGAGAGGATGATCAGGCAAAGCATTAAGTAACTGGCAAAGCCTCCCCCAAGCTTGTGGGAGACTCTCTTCTTTAGTTTGCACAAAGTTAAATATTTCCTGTAAGGCAACTTGTTTCTTATGAGCAGGAAAATATTTTTCAGAGAAGTAATAAATCATATCCTGGGGACTACGCACACAACCAGGAGTAAGAATACTGTACAAGCTTTAGCATCACCCTTTAATGAAAACGGAAATAATTTGAGAATATAGTAGTAACGGGTTTTCTCGTCATGAGTAAAAAGGGTGGCTATCTCATTTAACTTACTGAGATGTGCCACAACAGTTTCAGTTTCATAACCATGGGAAGGATCAGATTCAACCAAAGTGATTAGCTCTGGGTCGACAGAGAATTCATAATCCTTATCATCAATAAAGATAGGTGAGGTATCAAACTTAGGATCATATTTCAGTCTAGCATTCAGAGACTTTTCTTTATACTTGCATAATAATTTTTCTAGATCATCTCTATGATTACAAGCAAGAATATCTCTAGTTGTTTCCTCACTCATAACATAACCTTCAGGTACCTTAGGCAATTCATATCTAAGAAGGCTAGTTCTAGCAGGTGTTTCAAAAAATTTAGTTTCAAGCTCATCATCAGATTCAACAACATCATGTTGTCTTACTCTAGCAATTTGTTCATCAAGAAAGTCACCAAGTGGCACATCATCATCATGTAAGGAAATAGCATCATCATAAGTATCATTCATAGAAGAAGTAGCATCATCAATAACTTGCGAAATATGAGGAGTAATAGCGTGTGGTGGTGTTGCAGGTTTACTTATAGCAGAAGGTGAATCTAAAGCAGAACTAGATGGCAGTTCCTTACCTCCCCTCATCTTAGAGGGATAAATATTAGTCTTAGCATCCTTCAGATTCTTCATAGTGATAGATTGATAATAATCCCAAGTGACTCAACAAATATAGCTATGCTCCCCGGCAACGGCGCTAGAAAAAGGTCTTGATAACCCACAAGTATAGGGGATCGCAACAGTTTTCGAGGGTAGAGTATTCAACCCAAATTTGTAGATTCGACACAAGGGGAGCCAAAGAATATTGTAAGTATTAGCAGCTAAGTTGTCAATTCAACCACACCTGGAGATTAATTATCTGAGGCAAAGTGATCAGTAGCACAGTAATATGATAGTTTTGATAGTAGTGGCGGTAGTAATAGTAACAGTAACAGTGATAGCAATAGTTTTGTACCAAGTGCAGCAATAACAATAGTAGTAGTAACCTAGCAAGATCAATATAAGATAAATTTGTATGCATTGGATCGCTGATTTGTTGGATGATATTCATCATGTGACAGTCATAACCTAGGGCGATACGACACTAGCTCCAGTTCATAAATATAATGTAGGCATGTATTCCGTAAATAGTCATACGTGCTTATGGAAAGAACTTGCATGACATATTTTGTCCTACCCTCCCGTGGCAGCGACACACGGTGAATACATGAACTCCTCAAACTACGGTCATCACCGGGAGTGGTTCCGGTTATTGTCACTCCGGCGTTGGCGGGTCATAACACGTAGTAGGTGACTATAACTTTCAAGATCGGATCTAGAACATGAATATAATGATGATAACATAAACGGTTCAGATCTGAATTCATGGCACTCGGGCCGAAAGTGTCGAGCATTAAACATGGCAAAGTCATAGCAACATCAATCTCAAAACATAATGGATAATAGGGATTGGTCCTAACAAAACTAACTAGATTACATGATGAATCTCATCCAACTCCTCACCGACCGGCGAGCCTATGAAGGAATTACTCACTCCCAGTGGGGAGCATCACATAATTGGTGATGGAGAAGGGTTGGTGATGACGAAGGACGAAGATCCCCCTCTCTGAATCCCCAAACGGACTCCAGATCTGGCCTCCCGAGGAAGAACATGAGGTGGCGGCGTCTCCGTCTCGTAGATCATGATAATTCTTTCTCCCTGATTTTTTCTCCGTGAATATGAATTTATAGTATCAGGGTTGGCGTCTGCGGGGCCACCAGGTGGGGACAACCCACCTGGGCGCGCTAGGAGGGGGCGCGCCCTGGTGGGTTGTGCCCACCCAGCTGCCCCCCCTCCAATGGTTCTTGGCTCCAGTATTTTTCTTTTATTATATAAAAAATCCTTCCAAAGTTTCGTTCTATTTCAAGAACTTTTATTTATGCACAAAAACAACACCATGGTAGTTCTGCTGAAAACAGCGTCAGTCCAGGGTTAGTTTCATTCAAATCATGCAAATTAGAGTCCAAAACAAGAGGAAAAGTGTTAAGAAAAGTAGATATGTTGGAGACGTATCATAATACTAACGTTGTTCTAAGCAAAATAAGATGCATAAAGGATAAACATCACATGCAATCAAAATATGTGACATGATATGGCCATCATCATCTTGTGCTTTTGATCTCCATATCAAAAGCATCATCATGATCTCCATCGTCACCGGCTCGACACCTTGATCACCATCGTTGTGTCGTGGTCGTTTCGCCAACTATTACTTCTACGACTATTGCTAACTCGTAGCGATAAAGTAAAGCAATTACATGGTGCTTGCATTTCATACAATAATTAAGAGACAACCATAAGGCTCCTGCCGGTTGTCGATATTACAAAACATGATCATCTCATACAATAACGTATAACTCATGACATCTTGACCATATCACATCACAACATGCCCTGCAAAAATAAGTTAGACGTCCTCTACTTTGTTGTTGCAAATTTTACATGGCTGCTACGGGCTTCTAGCAAGAACCGTTCTTACCTATGACACAAAACCACAACGGTGATTTATCAAGTTTGATGTTTTAACCTTCAACAAGGACCGACCGTAGTCAAATGATTCAACTAAAGTAGGAGAAATAGACACCCGCCACCCACCTTTATGCAAAACAAGTTGCATGTCTGTCGGTGGAATCGGTCTCATGTACGTGGACATGTAAAGTTGATCTGGGACGCTTCATCTGACAATACGGCCAAATCAAAATAACACGTTGGTGGTAAGCAGTATGACGATCATTCCCCACAACTCTTTGTGTTCTACTCGTGCATATCATCTACGCATAGACCTGGCTCATGATGCCACTATTGGGGAACGTTGCATGGAAAACAATAAAAATCAACGCACACACAATGATCTATCCATGGAGATGGATATCAATGAGGGGAGAGCGTGTCTACGTACCCTCGTAGACCATAAGCGGAAGCGTTAGACAACAAGGTTGATGTAGTCAAACTTCTTCGCGATCCAACCAATCAAGTACCAAATGTACGACACCTCCGCGTTCAGCACACGTTCAGCTTGGTGACGTCCTCGCCTTCTTGATCCAGCAAGACGGGCGAAGTAGTAGATGAGTTTCAATAGCACGACGGCGTGGTGACGGTGATGGTGATGCCATCTCCACGGAGCTTTGCCTAAGCACTACGAAAATATGACCAAGGGAGTAAACGGTGGACGGGGGCGCTGCACACGGCTAAGACAATGTTGTGTGTCATTGTGTGTGTGTGTGTGTGTGTGTGTGTATATA
>LR738711.1:652280301-652368205 GCA_902687465.1 Secale cereale
GTGTGTGGGAGGGGAGGAGAGGTAGTCAGGGCGCGCCCTAGGCTGGCCACCGGCCACCAGGGCTCCTGCCCTGCCCTGCGCCCCCCTGCCATGTATTCCCCAAGTGGGGAGGAAGGAAGGGGAGAGGGAAGGAAGGGGGAGACCTGGTCTCCACTTTCCTTCTCTCCCCTAGGGCCGGCCATCTATAGGGGGCGCACCAGCCCCTTGTGGTCTGGTGGGTTCCCTCACTTGGCCCATTAGGCCAATAGCTTTGTCGGGGGTGCCTAGAACCCCTTCCGGTGACCCGAAAATTACCCGGTATCACCCGAAACACTTTCGGTGTCCAAATACCATCGTCCTATATATAAATCTTTACCTCTCGGTCATTGAGAGACTCATCATCATGTTTGTGATCTCATCCGGGACTCCAAACAACATTTGGTCACCAAATCACATAACTCATATAATAATATATCGTCATCGTGCGTTAAGAGTGCGGACCCTACGGGTTCGAGAACTATGTAGACATGACCGAGACACCTCTCCGGCAATAGCCAATAGTGGAACCTAGATGTCCATAATGGTTCCTACAAATTCTACGAAGATCTTTACCGGTCGAACCGTTATGACAACATACGTAATTCCCTGTGTCTGTCGGTATGTTACTTGCCCAACATTCGATCGTCGGTATCTCTTTACCTAGTACAATGTCGTTACCGACAAGTCTCTTTACTCGTTTTGTAATACATCATCTCATAACTAACTCATTATTCATTTGCTTGCAGGGCTTCTTATGATGTGTATTACCGAGAGGGCCCAGAGATACCTCTCCGATACTCGGAGTGACAAATACTAATCTCGATTGATGACAACTCAACAAACACCTTCGGAGATACCTGTAGAGAACCTTTATGATCACCCAGTTACGTTGTGACGTTTGATAGCACCCAAGGTATTCCTCCGGTATCCGGGAGTTGCGTGATCTCATGGTCTATGGAACATCTATTTGACATACAAGAAAGCAGTAGCAAAAATTGTACAATAAAATGCTAAGCTAACGAATGGATCTTGTCCATCACATCATTCTTCTAACGATGTGATCCCGTAATCAAATGACAACTCATGTCTATGGTTATGAAACCTTAACCATCTTTGATCAACGAGCTAGTCTAGTAGAGGCTCGCTAGGGACATGGTATTTGTTTATGTATTCACACATGTATTTAAGTTTCCGGTCAATGCAATTCTAGTATGAATAATAAACCTTTATCATGATTAAAGAAATATAATAATAACCATTTTATTATTGCATCTAGGGCACATTTCCATCAAAGATTACTCCAATGTCACCTCGGGAATCCATAAGTTGAGTGCCAAAACACATATCAAGTGAATCAATATGATACCCCCCATTGTCACCATGGGTATTCATAGCAAGACATACATCAAGTGTCCTCAAATCCATAAAAGTGTTCAATCCGATAAGAACGAAATCTCAAGGGGAAAACTCAATTCACTAAAACAACATAGAGAGGGAGAAACACCATATGATCCAACTATACTAACAAAGCCCGCGATACATCAAGATCGTGCCATCCCAAGAACGAGAGAGAGAGAGAGAGAGAGAGAGAGAGAGAGAGAGAGAGAGAGATTAAACACATAGCTACCGGTACAAACCGTGAACCCTGAGGGTGGACTACTCCCTCCTCATCATGGTGGCCGCTAGGATGATGAAGATGGACACCAGTGATGATTTCCCCTCTGGCGGAGTGCTGGAGAAGGGCTCTAGATTGGATCTCGTGGTTCTAGAACTTGCGGTGGCTGGCACAAAATTTCGTTGACTCCCCTAGGTTTTTTTGGAATATTTGGGAATTTATAGGGCGAAGAGGCGGTGTGGGAGGTCACCGAGGGGGGCACAACCCCATGGGCACTCCTGGGCCTCCTGGTTCGCCCTGGTGGGTTGTGCCCACCTCGGGCCTCCCCACTGGTACTTCTTTGGCCCATTGGTTGTCTTTTGGTCCCAAAAAAATCACCAAAAAGTTTCGTTGCGTTTGGACTCTGTTTGATATTGATTTTTTGTAAAGTAAAAAATAAGCAAGAAACAGCAACTGGAACTGGGCACTATGTCAGCATGGAACAAGAAAAAAATAGATACGTTGGAGACGTATCACAACCCACAGGTACCAATCTGAGGTTTTGATACAAAGATTGAATACAAGAGATGAACTAGGGTTTGAGATGAGATGGTGCTGGTGAAGTTGTTGATGAAGATTGGTCCTCCCACGATGAGAGGGTTGTTGGTGATGACAATGGCTTTGATTTCCCCCTCTCGGAGGGAAGTATCCCCGGTGGAATCGCTCCATGGGAGAGCAAAAGTGCTCCTGCCCAAGTTCCACCTTAAGACAGCAGCGCTTCGTTCCGAAAGTCCTCTCTTTTTTTTCTAGGGAAAATGGCCTTATATAGAAGATGGGCATCGGAAGCTGGCCAGGGGCCCCACGAGCCACCAGGGCGCTCCCAGGGGGTGGGCGCGCCCTGGTGCCTCATGGGCACCTGTGTGGCCCCCTCTGGTATTTATTTTCTCCAGTAATTTTTATTTATTCCAAAATAAATCTCCATGAAATTTCAGCTCATTTGGAGATGTGCAGAATAGGTATCTCTCACATAGCTTTTTCAGGTGCAGAATTCCACCTGCCGGCAATCTCCCTCTTCATATAAATCTTGCATATTAAGAGAGAAAAGGCATTAAAATCTCTCTACAAAGTATTGTATTCGTCAACAACATCATAAATAAAAGTAGGTAAACATGATGCAAAATGGATGTATCAGGGCACAAACCCTTGAAGAGGATGTCACATGCTTGAGCGTTGTTTTGCAATATCATCAATTCTTGCACGGTTGCTTCACGATCAGGTTCCTTGCCATCCTCAAAGAATTCATCTTGCAAGCCAACATGAACAATAACCCAAAACGGCGGGGTTATGACCAAGAATATGCATTTTCCTCTTATGCTTCCAACTAGCAAAGTTTGTACCATCAAAATATGGACCATTACGGTGATAGTTTTCCTCACTAAATGTCACTCTCCTAGGTTGTGAAACCAAAGCAATAGAGACCACAGCTCTGATACCACTTTTAGGATCGAAAGTATGTCTAGAGGTGGGGGTGATTAGACTACTTGACCAATTAAAAACTTATACTGTTCCCAATTTTAGTTGTAGGCAAGTTTTAGCAATTCTACCAAGTCAAGTGCACCCGACACATGCAAGTGTAAGAGTTTGTGCAACAGAAAGTAAATTATTTACATACAAACATAAACGGGGGATGGGAGATTTCAAACACAATGAAGACACGATGATTTTTGGTGTGGTTCTGATAGGTCATGCTATCATACGTCCACGTTGATGGAGACTTTAAACCACAGAGGGTAATGGTTGCGCGAGTCCACAGAGGGCTCCACCCACGAAGGGTCCATGAATAAGCAACTTTGTCTATTGCATCATGGCTTACGTCCATGAAGGACTAGCCTCACTCGGGCATATCTTCACAAAGTAGGCGATCTCCTTGCCCTTGCAAACTCCTTGGTTCAACTCCACAATCTCTTGGAGGCTCTAGAGTGACACCTAACCAATCTAGGAGACACCACTCTTCAAAAGGTAATAGACGGTGTTGTTGATGATGAACACTCAAACACTCTCTCACATATTTGGCTTTGGTAGGAGAGGGAGTTGAATGAAAAGCAACTTGGGGAAGGCTAGAAATCAAGGTTCAAATGGTTGGATTGGAATTTCTTGATCTCAACACATGAGTAGGTGGTTCTCTTCTCAGAAAATGAGTAGTGGAAGTTGTGTCTCATTCTGATGGCTCTCTTAGAGAGTAGGTGGTGGTGGAGGGGTATAAATAGGTAGCACAGAAAATCCAACTGTTACAAGTCTTTGACCCAACTCGATGACACCAACATGAAAATCTCAGTGAGACCGACTAGTGCAAAAGACTTCACCATTAGGCTTTTTGGTGAGACCGATCATACCAACTCGGTGGGACCGAAGTGTGATGGCTAGGGTAGGACCTCGTTTTAGAAATTTCGATTGGTTCATCTCAGTGATTCCGAAATGAAGCAACTTCATCACAGAAACTTGGTGAGGCCATTCGATGAGACCAAGAGCCGTTTCGGTTACACTGAAGCATTAAGGATTGGCATATTGTCGGTGTCAAAACCAGCAGATCTCAGGTAGGGGGGCCCAAGCTATGCGTTTAGAGAATCGATGGTAACAGGAGGCTAGGGACACGATGTTTACCCAGGTTCAGGCCCTCTCGACTGAGGTAATACCCTACTTCCTGCTATATTAATATGGATGAATATGGATACAAGAGTTGATCTACCTCGAGATCGTAACGGCTAAACCCTAAAGTCTAACCTATGAGGATATTGTGAAGTTGATGATCCCCTCTACAGACTAAACCCCTCGGCTTATATA
Organism: Secale cereale; assembly: GCA_902687465.1. Lineage (NCBI taxonomy): Eukaryota > Viridiplantae > Streptophyta > Magnoliopsida > Poales > Poaceae > Secale > Secale cereale. The sequence continues at coordinate 652,284,755 of LR738711.1, forward strand.
CACGCCAGAGGGGACCTAGGGTTACAAGGGTGACTTGGGGAGGAAGTAACTGGATATATCCGGACTCTACACTTTCCTTTCTACGTACATAGGAGTCCTGACTGAACACGGGGGAGGGTCTTCTGCTTCTTCTTTACGCGGCTTACCAATACAGCCCAGATTCAATGACCCGGATGCCTGAGGTGAAGGAAATATGCCCTAGAGGCAATAATAAAGTTGTTATTTATATTTACTTATATCATGATAAATGTTTATTATTCATGCTAGAATTGTATTAACTGGAAACTTAGTACATGTGTGAATACATAGACAAAACAGAGAGTCCCTAGTATGCCTCTACTTGACTAGCTCATTGATCAAAGATGGCTATGTTTCCTAGCCATAGACATGAGTTGTCATTTGATCAACGAGATCACATCATTAGGAGAATGATGTGATGGACTAGACCCATCCGTTAGCTTAGCACTATGATCGTTTAGTTTTACTGCTATTGCTTTCTTCATGACTTATACATGTTCCTATGACTATGAGATTATACAACTCCCGAATACCGTAGGAACACCTTGTGTGCTATCAAATGTCACAACGTAACTGGGTGATCATAAAGATGCTCTACAGGTGTCTCCGAAAGTGTTCGTGGTGTTGGCATAGATCAAGACTAGGATTTGTCACTCCGAGTGTCGGAGAGGTATCTCTGGGCCCTCTCGGTAATGCACATCATAATAAGCCTTGCAAGCAAAAGACTAATGAGTTAGTCACGAGATGATGTATTACGGAACGACTAAAGAGGCTTGCTAGTAACGAGATTGAACTAGGTATAGAGATACCGACGATCGAATCTCGGGCAAGTAACATACCGATGACAAAAGGAACAACGTATGTTGTTATGCGGTTTGACCGATAAAGATCTTCGTAGAATATGTAGGAGCCAATATGAGCATCCAGGTTCCGCTATTGGTTATTGACCGGAGATGAGTCTCGGTCATGTCTACATAGTTCTCGAACCTGTAGGGTCCGCACGCTTAACGTTTGATGACGATCAGTATTATGAGTTTATGAGTTTTGATGTACCGAAGGTAGTTCGGAGTCCCGGATGAGATCACGGACAAGACGAGGAGTCTCGGAATGTCCGAGACATGAAGATTGATATATTGTACGACTATATTCGGACAGCAGAAGTGTTCCGTAAAGTTTCGGAATTTACCGGAGTACCGGGGGGGTTACCGGAACCCCTGAGGAAGCTATGGGCCTTAATGGGCCGTAGGAGAAAGAGGGAAGGAGGGCCAGGGCTGGGCTGCGCGCCCCCCACCCCTTGGTCTGAATTGGACAAGGAGGGAAGGGGGGCCGGCGCCCCTTTCCTTATCCTTCTCCCTCTCCTTCCTTTCCCCCTTCTCCCTTTTGGTAGTTCCTACTAGGAATAGGATTGCAATCCTATTCCTAGTAGGATTTCACCTCCTAGGCGCGCCACAAGGGGCCGGCCGGCCTCCCCCCTTGCTCCTTTATATATGGGGGCAGGGGGCACCCAAAGACACACAAGTTGAATTGTTTTAGCCGTGTGCGGTGCCCCCCTCCACAGAAACACACCTCGGTCATACCGTTGCAGTGCTTAGGCGAAGCCCTGTGCCGGTAGATACATCATATCCGTCACCACGCTGTCGTGCTGACGAAACTCTCCCGTGAAGCTCAACTGGATCAAGAGCTCGTGGAACGTCATCAAGCTGAACGTGTGCTGAACGCGGAGGTGCCGTACGTTCGGTGCTTGCTCGGTTGGATCGCGAAGAAGTTCGACAACATCAACCGCGTCACTTGACGCTTCCGCTCCCGGTCTGCGAGGGTACGTAGACACACTCTCCCTCTCGTTGCTATGCATCTGGTAGATAGATCTTGCGTGATCGTAGGAAAATTTTAAAAGGAAAATTTTAAAATACTACGTTCCCCAACAGTGGCATCATGAGCCAGGTCTATGCGTAGATGATATGCACGAGTAGAACACAATGAGTTGTGGGCGATATTAGTCATACTGCTTACCAGCATGTCATACTTTGCTTCGGCGGTATTGTGAGATGAAGCGGCCCGGACCGACATTACGCGTACGCTTACGCGAGACTGGTTTCACCGTTATGAGCACTCGTTTCTTAAAGGTGACTGGCGGGTGTCTGTCTCTCTCACTTTAGCTGAATCAAGTGTGGCTACGCCCGGTCCTTGTGAAGGTTAAAACAACACATACTTGACGAAACATCGTTGTGGTTTTTGTATGCGTAGGTAGGAACGGGTCTTGCTAAGCCCGTAGCAGCCACGTAAAACTTGCAACAACAAAGTAGAGGACGTCTAACTTGTTTTTGCAGGGCATGTTGTGATGTGATATGGTCAAGACATGATGAGATATACGGTTTTGTATGAGATGATCATGTTTTGTAAAGTTATCGGCAACTAGCAGTAGCCACATGGTTGTCGCTTTATTGTATGAAATGCAATCGCCATGTAATTGCTTTACTTTATCACTAAGTGGTAGCGATAGTCGTAGAAGCAATAGTTGGCGAGACGACAACGATGCTACGATGGAGATCAAGGTGTCGCGCCGGTGACGAAGGTGATCATGACGGTGCTTTGGAGATGGAGATCAAAAGCACAAGATGATGATGGCCATATCATATCACATATTTTGATTGCATGTGATGTTTATCTTATTATGCTTCTTATTTTGCTTAGAACGACCGTAGCATTATAAGATGATCCCTTACTAAATTTCAAGGTATAAGTGTTCTCCCTTAGTATGCACCGTTGCGAAAGTTCATCGTGCCGAGACACCACGTGATGATCGGGTGTGATAAGCTCTACGTTCAAATACAACGGGTGTAAGCCAGTTTTGCACACGCGGAATACTCGGGTTAAACTTGACGAGCCTAGCATATGCAGATATGGCCTCGGAACACTGGAGACCGAAAGGTCGAGCGTGAATCATATAGTAGATATGATCAACATAAGATGTTCACCATTGCAAACTACTCCATCTCACGTGATGATCGGACATGGTTTAGTTGATTTGGATCACGTGATCATTTAGATGACTAGAGGGATGTCTATCTAAGTGGGAGTTCTTATGTAATATGATTAAATTGAACTTTAATTTATCATGAACTTAGTTCTGGTAGTATTAGCATATCTATGTTGTATATCAATAGCCCGCGATGTTGCTCCACGTTTATTTTTATATGTTCCTAGAGAAAACTAAGTTGAAAGATGTTAGTAGCAATGATGCAGAATTGTTCCGTGATCTGAGGATTATCCTCATTGCTGCACAGAAGAATTATGTCCTTGATGCACCGCTAGGTGACAGACCTATTGCAGGAGCAGATACAGATGTTATGAACGTTTTGACAAAAGCTCGGTATGATGACTACTTGATAGTTTAAGTGCACCATGCTTTACGGCTTAGAACCGGGACTTCAAAACCGTTTTGAACGCCACGGAGCATATAAGATGTTCCAAGAGTTGAAATTAGTATTTCATACTCATGCCCGTGTCGAGAGGTATAAGACCTCTGACAGTACTTTGCCTACAAGATGGAGGAGAATAGCTCAACCAGTGAGCGTGTGCTCAGATTGTCTGGGTACTACAATTACTTGAATCAAGTGGGAGTTAATCTTCCAGATAAGATAGTAATTGACAAAGTTCTCTAGTCCCTATCACCAAGTTAGTAGAACTTTGTGATGAACTATAATATGTAAGGGATGACGAAGGTAATTCCGGAGCTCTTCGCGATGCTGAAATCGGCGAAGGTAGAAATCAAGAAAGAGCATCAAGTGTTGATGGTTAATAAGACCACTTGTTTCAAGTAAAGGGAAAAGGGATAGAAGGGCAACTTCAAGAAGAATGACAAGCAAGTTTTCACTCCCATGAAGAAACCCAAAGCTAAACTCAAGCCTAAAACTATGTGCTTCTACTGCAAAGGAAATGGTCACTGGAAGTGGAACTGACCTAGATATTTGGCGGATAAGAAGGATGGCAAAGTGAACAAAGGTATATTTGATATACAGATTATTGATGTGTATTTTACTAGTGTTCATAGCAACCCCTCGGTATTTGATACTGGTTCAGTTGCTAAAGAGTAGTAACTCGAAATGGGAGTTGCATAATGAACAGAAACTAGTTAAAGGATGGAGTGACGATGTGTATTGGAAGTAGTTCCAAGATTGATATGATCATCATCGCACACTCCCTATACTTTCGGGATTAGTGTTGAACCTAAATAAGTGCTTTTTGGTGTTTGTGTTGAGCATGAATATTATTTGGTCATGTTTATTACAATACGGTTATTCATGTAAGTTAGAGAATAATTGTTGTTCTGTTTACACGAATAAAACCTTCTATGGTCATACACCCAATGAAAATGGTTTGTTGGATCTCGATCGTGTGATACACATATTCATAATATTGAAGCAAAAAAATGCAAGGTTAATAATGATAGTGCAACTTATTTGTGGCACTGCCGTTTAGGTCATATTGGTGTAAAGCGCATGAAGAAACTCCATAGTGATGGACTTTTGGAATCACTTGATTATGAATCACTTGGTGCTTGCGAACCATGCCTCATGGGCAAGATGACTAAAACTCCGTTCTCCGGAACTGTGGAGCGAGCAACAGAGTTGTTGGAAATCATACATACTGATGTATGCGGACCAATGAGTGTTGAAGCTTGCGGCGGTATCGTTATTTTCTGACCTTCACTGATGATTTGAGCAGATATGGGTATATCTACTTAATGAAGCACAAGTCTGAAACATTTGAAAAGTTCAAAGAATTTCAGAGTGAAGTGGAGAATCATCGTAACAAGAAAATAAGAGTTTCTACGATATGATCGTAGAGGTAAAATATTTGAGTTAGCGAGTTTGGCCTTCAGTAAAAACAATGTGAAATAGTTTCACTACTCACGCCACCTGGAACACCATAGTGAAATGGTGTGTCCGAACGTCATAACCGTACTTTATTAGATATGGTGCGATTGATGATGTCTCTTACCGATCTACCACTATCGCTTTTGGGGTTATGCATTAGAGACAGCTACATTCACGTTAAATAGGGCACCATCTAAATCCGTGGAGATGACACCATATGAACTGTGGTTTGACGAGAAACCTAAGCTGTCATTTCTTTAAGTTTGGGACTGCGATGCTTATGTGAAAAAGTTTCAACATGATAAGCTCGAACCCAAATCGGAGAAGTAAATCTTCATAGGATACCCAAAAGAAACTGTTGAGTACACCTTCTATCACAGATCCGAAGGCAAGGTCTTTGTTACTAAGAGTGGATCCTTTCTAGAGGAGTTTCTCTCGAAAGAAGTGAGTGGGAGGAAAGTAGAACTTGATGAGGTAATTGTACCTTCTCCCGAATTGGAAAGTGGAACATCACAGAAACTAGTTCAAGTGATTCCTACACAAATTAGTGAGGAAGCTAATGATGATAATCATGAAACTTCAGATCAAGTTTCTGCTGAACGCCGTAGATCAACCAGAGTACGTTCCGCACCAGAGTGGTACGGCAACCCAGTTCTGGAAGTCATGTTACTAGACCATGATGAACCTACGAACTATAGGAAGCGATGATGAGCCCAGATTCCGCAAAATGGCTTGAGGCCATGAAATCTGAGATGGGATCCATGTATGAGAACAAAGTGTGGACTTTGGTTGACTTGCCCGATGATCGGCAAGCCATCAAAAATAAATGAATTTTCAAGAGGAAGACCGACGCAGACGGTAATGTTACTGTTTACAAAGCTCGACTTGTTGCGAAAGGGTTTTGACAAGTTCAAGGAGTTGACTACGATGAGACTTTCTCACCTGTAGCGATGCTTAAGTCTGTCTGAATCATGTTAGCAATTACCGAATTTTATGATTATGAAATCTGGCAAATGGATGTCAAAACTGCATTCCTAAATGGATTTCTCAAAGAAGAGTTGTATATGATGCAACCAGAAGGTTTTGTCGATCCTAAAGGTGCTAACAAAGTGTGCAAGCTCCAGCGATCCATCTATGGACTGGTGCAAGCATCTCGGAGTTGGAATATACGCTTTGATAAGTTGATCAAAGCATATAGATTTATACAGACTTGCGGTGAAGCCTATATTTACAAGAAAGTGAGTGGGAGCACTACAACCTTTCTGATGAGTATATGTGAATGACATATTGTCGATCGGAAATGATGTAGAATTTTCTGGAAAACATAAAGGAGTGTTTGAAAGGAGTTTTTCAAAGAAAGACCTCGGTGAAGCTGCTTACATATTGAGCATCAAGATCTATAGAGATAGATCGAGACACTTGATAAGTTTTTCAATGAGTACATACCTTGATAAGATTTTTAAGTAGTTCAAAATGGATCAGTCAAAGAAGGAGTTCTTGCCTGACTGGTAAGGTGTGAAGTTCAGTAAGACTCAAAGCCTGACCACGGCAGAAAAATATAGAGAGAATGAAAGTCATTCCCTATGCCTCAGCCATAGGTTCTATAAAGTATGCCATGCTGTGTACCAAACATGTTGTGTACCTTGCCATGAGTTTGACAAGGAGGTACAATAGTGATCTAGGAGTAGATCACTGGACAACGGTCAAAATTATCCTTAGTAACTGGATGACTAAGGAAATGTTTCTCGATTATGGAGGTGATAAAGAGTTCGTCGTAAAGGGTTACACCGATGCAAGCTTTGACACTAAATCCAGATGACTCTAAGTATCAATCTGGATGCGTATTGATAGTGGGAGCAATTAGCTAGAGTAGCTCCATGCAGAGCATTGTAGACATAGAAATTTGCGAAATACATACGGATCTGAATGTGACAGACCCGTTGACTAAACTTATCTCACAAGCAAAACATGATCACACCTTATTACTCTTGGGTATTAATCACATAGCAATGTGAACTAGATTATTGACTCTAGTAAACCCTTTGGGTGTTGGTCACATGGCGATGTGAACTATGGGTGTTATTCACATAACGATGTGAACTATCGGTATTAAATCACATGGTGATGTGAGCTAGATTATTGACTCTAGTGCAAGTGGGAGACTGAAGCAAATATGCCCTAGAGGCAATAATAAAGTTGTTATTTATATTTCCTTATATCATGATAAATGTTTATTATTCATGCTAGAATTGTATTAACCGGAAACTTAGTACATGTGTGAATACATAGACAAAACAGAGTGTCCCAAGTATGCCTCTACTTGACTAGCTCATTGATCAAAGATGGCTATATTTCCGAGCCATAGACATGAGTTGTCATTTGATCAACGAGATCACATCATTAGGAGAATGATGTGATGGACTAGACCCATCCGTTAGCTTAGCACTATGATTGTTTAGTTTTACTGCTATTGCTTTCTTCATGACTTATACATGTTCCTATGACTATGAGATTATGCAACTCCCGAATACCGTCAGAACACCTTGTGTGCTATCAAACGTCACAATGTAACTGGGTGATCATAAATATGCTCTACAGGTGTCTCCGAAAGTGTTCGTCGTGTTGGCATAGATCAAGACTAGGATTTGTCACTCCGAGTGTCGGAGAGGTATCTCTGGGCCCTCTCGGTAATGCACATCATAATAAGCCTTGCAAGCAAAAGACTAATGAGTTAGTCACGAGATGATGTATTACGGAACGAGTAAAGAGACTTGCCGGTAATGAGATTGAACTAGGTATAGAGATACCGACGATCGAATCTCGGGCAAGTAACATACCGATGACAAAAGGAACAACGTATGTTGTTATGCGGTTTGACCGATAAAGATCTTCGTAGAATATGTAGGAGCCAATATGAGCATCCAGGTTCCGCTATTGATTATTGACCGGAGATGAGTCTCGGTCATGTCTACATAGTTCTCGAACCCGTAGGGTCTGCACGCTTAACGTTTGATGACGATCGGTATTATGAGTTTATGACTTTTGATGTACCAAAGGTAGTTCGGAGTCCCGGATGAGATCACAGACATGACGAGGAGTCTCGGAATGTCCAAGACATAAAGATTGATATATTGGACGACTATATTTGGACAACGGAAGTGTTCCCTAAAGTTTCGGAATTTATCGGAGTACCGGGGGGTTACCGGAACCCCTGGGGAAGCTATGGGCCTTAATGGGTCGTAGGAGAAAGAGGGAAGGAGGGCCAGGGCTGGGCCGCGCGCCCCCCACCCCTTGGTCCGAATTGGACAAGGAGGGAAGGGGGCCAGCGCCCCTTTCCTTCTCCTTCTCCCTCTCCTTCCTTTCCCCCTTCTCCCTTTTGGTAGTTCTTACTAGGAATAGGATTGCAATCCTATTCCTAGTAGGATTGCACCTCCTAGGCACGCCACAAGGGGCCGGCCGGCCTCCCCCCTTGCTCCTTTATATACGGGGGCAGGGGGGCACCCAAAGACACACAAGTTGAATTGTTTTAGCCGTGTGCGGTGCCCCCCTCCACAGAAACACACCTCGGTCATACCGTTGCAGTGCTTAGGCGAAGCCCTGCGCCGGTAGATATATCATATCCGTCACCACGCCGTCGTGCTGACGAAACTCTCCGTGAAGCTCAACTGGATCAAGAGCTCGTGGGACGTCATCAAGCTGAACGTGTGCTGAACGCGGAGGTGCCGTACGTTCGTTGCTTGATCGGTTTGATCGCGAAGAAGTTCGACAACATCAACCGTGTCACTTGACGCTTCCGCTCCCGGTCTGCGAGGGTACGTAGACACACTCTCCCTCTCGTTGCTATGCATCTGGTAGATAGATCTTGCGTGATCATAGGAAAATTTTAAAATACTACGTTCCCCAACATGAGGAACCCTGAATACAGGACTCTCTCAGTAGCCCCCGGACTTTCCTTCAAGGACGAGATTGTGTCCGGCTTCATGTCTTCGGTCTTGCAAGGTGAGTCCTCCTGGATGATAGTTCGGCTTCTTTAAATATTGTATTCCGTCGATTCCTCGCCGTCGTCGCCTTGGCTTCCACGTGTCCAATGAATGCGAACCGTTTGGGAAGTTTTACAAATACCCCCTTGACTGTGCAGAGAACACGGCAATATAAGAGAATAGATCCCAGTTGCCTCTCCATCCCATTCCACGCGGAAGAAACCCTAGTGCGTGCAAAAAATCTTCAAACATGGCTAGCGCCCCAAGCTCTTCCTCGCGCCCTCACAGCCCTCGTGCAGGAGATTGGAAAAGCTGCTATGTGTCCCATGCGCACGTGAGGACACTTCAAGCGCAGGGATATCTCCCTCCAGAGGATCTAGTCCCCGTCCGGGCCGGACTAACTTCCATCGACAACCAAGCCCTGGCAGAGAGCTTTCCCAATCCCTCCGATGGAGAACGGGTATGTTTTATCCCCTTCCTTTTAAGAGGCGTAGGGTTCCCCATCCACCCCTTTCTTAGGGGACTCTTGGAGTTCTATGGTCTCCAGTTGCACAATCTTACGCCAGGGTCTATCCTACATATTGCGGGTTTTGTCGCTTTATGCGAACTATTCTAGGGCTGCGAGCCTCACTTTGAGCTGTGGAGAAAGTACTTCTGCCTTGTCCCTCGATCGGAAAATGGGTCCATATTTGAAGTTGGGGGCACCGAAGTATGGCGCATAGCCGGGATAGGCTATCTGCCCGGTACTCCGAAGAAAGCATCCAAAGAGTGGCCTTCAGAGGGGTTTTACATTGAGGACGTGGCTCTGCCGGATCTAGTTCGGCGAGGCCTCCCCAAATATTCCAGAGCTCCGCCAAAGAAGCTTTTCAACTGGTGTCCCCGCAGTCCCTCAGAAGAAGAGAGAGCGGAGGTTAGCAGATTGGTCAGGAAGATCAAGTGATGGCCATTTCAATAAAGTGATGCGTGCAGCCGCTTCAAGCCAGAGGATTTCCAATGTGACACTATAATGGCCAGGATGATGCCTCGCGCTACTTACGCCTAGGTCTAGATGACCCTGCTGCTCTAGCCGCTATCCTGGAAGGCCTTTATAAGGGAGAGAAGCAAGACTTCATTCATTTAACGTGTTGGGAGGGTTTTTCTATGTACAAACCTCCCGACTGGGTAAGCCTCTCCCTTGACCGCCCATTTTTTCTTCGCTATGATGTATTGGCCGAACTGGATTCGGTTTTCTCCCTACAGGAGTGGAGGAAGGTGATCGAGGGTATTAATAGTCCCACCCCTCAGCCAGAGGACCGATTCCAAAATGCGGGCCCCGGATATGATAAAGATCCGGACATAGGCATAGAACTAGAAAAGGGAGTCTTCTGTCAGGCCTACCGTGAGGGCACCCTGGTGGCTATAGTAGCCGATTACCCAGGCCTCATTCCTTCTTCCCGTGTAAGTACTTTAGGACATATCTCATTAAAGAGAAGATTCCCAGTGCACCTTACCCACCATATTTTACCATATTTGAACAGGGACGGCGCTCCTCATGCCGAACTGTGCGGCGACCGTCAACCCAGAGGGTGACGCCCGCGTCGGGTGAGGCTCCGAAACAAAAGAGGACCGCGAACACCAGCGGACCTTCGAAGAGGTATGTTTATTTTGACATGCGCTGGGTGGTGAAATCGGTTTTACAACTTCCCGCTTTGTTTTTTCCTTTTAGGAGGAATACATACCAGACTGTCTCCTGAGACAATGCAGACCTAGCTCCAGCCAATTCGGCATCAGGCCCGTCAGGGGTTAATGCTGATTTAGTGCCGGATTATCCTCTCCAGGAGGATTCGGATGGAATGTCAGCTACTAATTCTGAAGTGGAGGTTGCGATGGTTCACCAGCGGTGGAAAGCAGCCATGCGTGACCCCGCTTTTTCTGAGGAGGCGTTTAATGCGCTCGGCTCTATGGATGCCTATATCCGAGCCGCTTAAGACGGACTCGCTGGAGCTACTCACCGGCTTTCGAAAGATATGTGGGTGAGTGTATATTTTGGTGTTCCCATGCCAGTAGCCCCCGAGAATTAAAGCAGTTGGTACAACTGATTTGAGGATCATTGTGTTTTTGTAGGTGCTTCAAGAAAAGAATAACGCCTTATCCAAGGATCTTGAAGAGTGCCGGACCCAGCTCGCCGAATTGAAAAATCCGAAGGAATCTGGAAAGGATGCTGGTGGTAATAACAATGGTGTCCAGTACTATGATAATTGTGTTGATCCCTAGGATGTTATGTATATGCTAATTTATAATACAGCCACAGGGTCGACCGACCAACTAGATAGGGAGCTAAGAGCTGCTTTGGCGGACAAAAAATTTGACGAAGGGGAAATAGCCGCTGGCAAGCGTGTATTGACGCAAGCCATAGAGAAAAGAAACCAAGCGTAGGATAAAAGCGTTAGGTTGGAACATGAGCTGAAGGGTGTAAGAGCCCAGCTCTCAAGTACCATGGAAGAGAACTGGAGGCTAAGAGGCGGCATGTTCAGTAGGTCCCTTATACCTAGCTCTCCTTATAGTCTCTTATTCTAGAAGTTTGTTATAAAACTTTTCCTGCAGGTTTGTTAACTAGGCAGCCTGAAGGAGGAGTGTCCGGTTTTGAGGGTGACGTGATGCAAGAGCTTTCCAGAGTCCACGAACGGGCTCAGAAGGCCATGAAGAGTATGGCCAGGGCTTTATGGCTGAGCGACTCACCTCCATAAACTATGGAGGACTTTGCGGACATGTTCAAAGGGGCTCGCCGCCGCTTTGAACTGTGGAAAGCATCAACATGTCACATGGGTGCTCGAGAAGCCTGGGCCATGGTGAAGACGCACTACGCTCGTCTTGATCCAAATCATATGGCCCGCGTGGGACCTCAAGGGTCCGATGGACAAGAAATTCCTCCGCATTTGGTGTATGACCAAGTAGAGATAGCTGCCAAGCTTTCCCAACAGGACTGTAAGCTAGATAGCCTTATAGAGAGAATAGAAAATGAGTAATCATTTGATTCTATGTATTAATGTATTCTGACCATCAAACTTATCTCCGTCCGAATTTATAAAAAAGGTTGCCATGGCCGACCATCTACTTTAACCTCCATAAACCCAAAGGCTGGAGTGCTTCCGAATACTATATCTGTGGTGAACACCTGATATGTTCGGAAACCAGGCAATCCGGTCATAATTGCTTGAACAGACAAACTATGTTCGAGGAGTTATGTTATATTAATGTTTAACGTAAGAAACATCTTCCAGAAAGAATAGTTCCGTTAGGGGTTCCTTTCCCTGGGTCGGCGTGCATACAAATGCGGGCCTAGGCTTTTAATCCTATGAAAAGGATTGTAGGATGCCATATCCTCTGGTAGTTTTAAAATACACTTTAAAATGCGATATGTCTTGTATCCGCCGACCGATTATTCCCTTAAGAGCGCTAGCTTTCGGCTTCACCCAGTCTGAGGTACATATCTGGATTACCCGGTTGTAACAATCGCAGATGTGCTCCCTTTACACCCTAGCCGAACAATTGGGAACATAGGGGTAAGCATAGGAGCCAGGCAACCCAGCTTGGCCAGAACTTAAGTCATATTTGTGCATATAATGGCAAGGATGGGCTATAAAAAACAGACGACATTTTGAGCAATAAGCTTTATTGGTAATGGGCTTCGTTAAAGGAGCCCCCGGGTATATTTGAGGTAGATACATCCGAAGATGTACTTATCATGTGGCAGTTCGGGCGAGCCGAATACTTGCCAAAAAAAGAAAAGGAGAAAAAAATATAAAGTAAAATACAAGACCTAACTTATAAGGAGGAAAAAAATTGCTACCGAACTATCCATTAAATGGTCAGAGCCTGGCAGCGTTCCACGGGTTCGGCTCAAGGCGGTTGTCCTATGCATTACAAAGGCAATAGGCTCCACCAGTGAGTACTTCATCGATAATTAAGGGGCCCTCCCATTTTGGTTTGAGCGTGTCCTTTTTCTTCTCTGGGAGGCGTAAAATGAGTTCATCGACGTTGTATGTCTTGGCCCGCACTTCTCTGCTCTGGTATCGCGTGGCCTGTTGTTGATAAAATGCGGAAAGGGCTTGCGCTGTATTGCGCTCCTCTTCAAGTCCATCTAGGTCGTCCTGCCGATCTAGCTCGGCTTCTCTCTCCTCGTACATGCTCACTCGAGGTGAGTCATGAGTAATGTCGCAGGGCAGAACAGCCTCTGCGCCGTACACCATGAAAAAGGGTGTATATTCGGTCGTACGATTGGGTGTGGTCCGCAACCCCCAGAGTATGGAGTCGAGCTCTGTGACCCGGTGTTTATCAGACTCCCATAGGGAGCGCACTAGTCGGGGTTTAATGCCGCTCATTATCAGACCATTGGCTCTTTCGACTTGACCGTTTGTTTGAGGATGGTATACAGAAGCATAGTCAAGTTTAATACCTAACTTTGCGCACCAATTCCTTACCTCGTCAGCTATGAAGTTGGAGCCATTATCTGTGATAATACCATGCGGGAGACCATAACGGTGTACTATGCCAGATATACAATCTATCACAGGCCCTTCCTCACGTGTTTTTACTGTCTTGGCTTCTATCCATTTAGTGAATTTATCTACCATCACCAGTAAGTATTGATTTTTATGGCTTCCCCCTTTAAGAGGTCCGACCATATCAAGCCCCCAGACTGCAAAAGGCCAAGTAATGGGGATTGTTCTCAGAGCGGTGGGAGGCATGTGACTTTGATTTGTAAAGAGCTCGCAGCCAATGCAACGTTGGACTAAGGTTTGGGCATCTGCTCGGGCAGTGGGCTAGTAAAAGCCAGCGTGAAAAGCTTTGCCTATGAGCGCCCGGGCTGCAGCATGGTGGCCGCCCATTCGAGTGTGTATTTCAGTGAGAATTTGCCTTCCCTCCTCTTCGGAGATGCACCTTTGTAGAATACAAGTTGTGCTTTTCTTATATAGTTCACCTTCGTGAACTTTGTAGGCTTTAGAACGCCGGACTATGCGGCAGGCCTCATTTTGGTCATTGGGGAGTTCCTGCCTTTTAAGGTAAGCTAGGAAGGGCTCTGTCCAGGGGGCTAGGACAGCCATGATTTTGTGGGCCGACGGAGTTATCTCCATGTCTGGGTCTCCGATGAAGTCTTGATTGAGTTCGGTCGGGGGTGTGTTCGGATCCGCATTCGTATCGCTGCTCGCGTCCTGCCATGTTACCGATGGCTTAAATAGCCTTTCCACAAATGTGTTTGGTGGGACGGGGTCACGTTTAGCTCCCATACGAGCAAGTACGTCAGCGACCTGGTTATTATCCCGGGCTACGTGATGGAATTCCAACCCCCCAAATTGAGTCGATATTTTCAATATAGCATTGCGATAAGCTGTCATTTTTGAATCCTTCGCATCAAAATCTCCATTAATTTGGGAGATAGCGAGGTTTGACTCTCCATGTACCTCGAGGCGTTGTATGCCCATGGATACAGCTAAGCGGAGACCATGTAATAAGGCCTCATACTCGGCCGCATTGTTCGAGTCCGTGTACATAATTTGCAGGACGTACCGGACTTTATCCCCGGTTGGAGATATCAATATTATGCCGGCCCCCAATCCGGCTAGCATTTTGGAACCGTCGAAGTACATTGTCCAGTGGGAATATGACCCGTACTCTTTAGGGAGTTCGGCTTCCGTCCATTCTGCGACAAAATTGGCCAGCACCTGGGATTTAATAGTCCGTCGTGGTTTATAGGATATTTCGAATGGTAAGAGCTCAATGGCCCATTTGGCTATGCGTCCCGTGGTGTCTTTATTGTTGATAATATCGTTGAGTGGTACCTCGGATGCAACTATGATCGAACACTCTTGAAAGTACTGTCGGAGTTTCCGAGATGACATGAAGACGCATAGGCAATTTACTGATAGTGGGGGTACTGTGATTTCACGGTGCTAGAACCTCGGATACGTAGTATACGGGTTTTTGAACAGGGAACTTATGTCCCTCTTCGGCTCGTTTGACAATGAGCACGGCACTCACTACCTGGTGAGTGGCTGATATATATAGCAGCATTGGTTCGCCAACACCAGGGGCGGCTAGGATTGGGTTGCTCGCTAGTAGAGCTTTTATTTATTCCAATCCAGCTGTGGCCGCATTCGTCCATTCGAAATTGTCAGTGTGTCGTAGCAATCTGTAAAGTGGTAATGCTTTTTCTCCTAATCTGGAGATGAAGCGGCTTAAGGCCGCTACGCGGCCTACTAGTTTTTGCACTTGTTTGAGATCGGTTGGTATTTTGAGCTCTGACAAGGCCCGGATTTTGGCTGGATTAGCTTTGATTCCTCTATGGGATACGATGAACCCTAATAACTTTCCGGCTGGAACGCCGCAAACACATTTTTCTGGATTGAGCCTTATGTCATATTCTCGAAGGTTGGTAAACTTAAGGCGTAGATCCTCCACCAAAGTCTCGACGTGTTTGGTCTTAACGACTACGTCATCAACATATGCCTCCACTATTTTGCCAATTTGCTTTTCTAAGCATGTTTGAATCATGCGTTGATATGTGGCGCCAGCGTTTTTAGGTCCAAAGGGCATAGTGTTGAAACAAAAAAGAATTGTACGGGGTGATAAATGCCGTTGCGGCCTGATCGGATTCCTTCATCTTTATCTGATGATATCCGGAGTAAGCATCAAGGAAGCACAACGAGTCGTGTCCGGCCGTTGCATCGATAATTTGGTCAATGCGAGGTAAAGAAAAGGGATCCTTGGGACAAGCCTTATTTAGGTCTGTGAAGTCGATGCAGAGGTGCCAGGATTTATCCTTCTTCGGT
The DNA here is from genome assembly GCA_902687465.1 of Secale cereale. Classification (NCBI taxonomy): domain Eukaryota; kingdom Viridiplantae; phylum Streptophyta; class Magnoliopsida; order Poales; family Poaceae; genus Secale; species Secale cereale. The sequence continues at coordinate 652,300,439 of LR738711.1, forward strand.
ACCATGACAAGGTTGGCTAGCCAATCCGAATGTTTAATTCTCTGATGAATCCTGCTTCCAATAGCTTGGCTAGCTCTTCTCCCATTGCTTGTTTTTTGGGCTCAGAAAACCGTCGTAGAGACTGCTTGACTCGTTTGAACCCTTTAATAATATTGAGGGTTGTGTTCGGCCAGCCTACGTGGGATTCTCGGCATATCTGAAGGGTGCCAGGCAAATATATCCAATTTTCCCGAAGGAAGGCACGCAGCGTGCTGTCTACCGCCGAATCCAGCTGTGCCCGGATAGATGCTGTATTATTAGGGTCCGTTGGGTGCACTTGGAATTTGACGATTTCATCTGCTGGCTTGAAGGACGTAGACTTCGATCTTTTGGCGAGGATCACATCGTCCTTATCCACCTTTGATCGTAGGGTAGTTAGTTCTTCGGCCGTGAGGGCTTCAGATAATACCTCTAGGGCTAAGGATGTCCTCTTGTTCTCGACGCGGAGTGCTCTATCCTAATTGCCGTGTCGCTCCATGGGCTTGCAGAGCTAATTTGGTAGAACTCGGCAAGTTCGTGATTCGCTCTCTTGCGGCGGTTATTTGAGGAGAACGTCTCGAAGACGGTGAAGACACCGACGTCTTTCTCCCCTGATATGGCGGTGGCAAGAATTGCCGCACCGCTCTTTGCTACATGCTGGAGTACCCAACACGCCCTAAGGCAATGGTTTGGAACGTTGTCCGGGGCTGCGTGTATTTGGCAAGGTGTATCGAGCAATTCGTCCAGTACGGACTTGTGGTTTAAAAAAGGTTTGCTCTTTTTGCCAATAGGCATGTTATCGGATGACCTGCTAGGGTATGTCCGTTTAGCCTTGATAACATGATGTCCGGGTATGGACTGCTCGAGGGGTGTATTCTAGGCTTCCCAAGTGTTTTTCATTGCACAGTACTTTTGTACTAAATGCGGCAGTTCTGTGAAACTCAGAACATGACGTCGATTGAGGGGATTTAAGACTCCCTCGTCCGTACAGTTGCGGTAAAATAGAGAGACCGCCTCGTCGTCGCAACAGTCCTTGATCTTGTTTTTAACAAGCAGGAATCTGGCCCAAAGTGGTTAACCATTTCCTCGGGCTGTTGTTGTATGTTCGCGAGATCATCTATGTCTGGAAATCTGGATTTACTTGGAGAGCTTTTCCCGAGGTGGGTGGGTGTTGGTAATTTTTGGTCCCGACCCAAATGGTATTCGGGGTTTTGACAACCTTCGATGGGGATGATCCGGATTCGACAGGATCTAATCGTCTTTCGAGTCTGGCATCAGTCCTACAGCTCGAAGAACATAAAGTGCCTCCCTACAGGGGCGTATGATGACTTGAGTGACTTGTGCCACCATATTGAGAGTGAGAGCGAGTTCACCACTAGCCCAATATATGACGAGTTGCCCCAATTCCCATGTGAGGAGAGCCACAGCCCCCACCGCTTGAGTGAGATGAGTGACTCCACCATATGCGACATTGCGTGCACCTACCTTGAGGGAGTGAGTGAGCCACCACATAGAGAGAGTGAGATAGTTGATAGGTCATGTGAGGCCACTTTCAACGCTAACGACCTGACCTCCACCTCTATTGTGTCTTCTCATTTGGTGCTAGGTCCCACATATGATGACGCGCCGATCCTCAACGACTTCATCCTACCATTGGACAAGACGATGGCCATGGTGGAATATGATGCACCTTCCACATGGTTCCATCAAGATGAATATAATGACCACCATTTGGTATTTCCCACCTCACCTACACCACATGAGTGGAATGAGAAAGGTAACAAAGGTGAAGGTGATGCTCTCTTCCCACTAGTGGACTATGTTAACTTTGATTGCTTGCATGATGTTGATCCACCTATTGCCATGCTTCGTGCTAGTATGATTTCCCCATGCGATTATTTACCCATTTATGATGAGTTTGATGATTGCCATGTGGAGTCTATTAGTTGTGATGCCATGTTGCATAGGATTTCTTGTGATAATTCTATTGGCCACATCATGTTTGACAACCCGCTTGACTTGTCGTATGCTATGCATGAGATCAACAATATGTCACATTTGCAATCTCATCGTAGTGACTATGCACATGCCATTGAAATAAAACCAATTTGCCCATATGGCATAGATGACAAGCCCATGGTTACTGGCATTTGTTTTTCTTGTGATGATATTGACATGCTTCCTTTGCATCATATCCATCATATGCCATGCCATCATTACCTAGCTTCGGACTTGCATTATTTTGGATATTGTTCCACTTCTCCACATTATGCTTTCAATATTGCTCATGAGGAGACCCCCATAGTTTCCTCATACACCTTAGGAGATTTTGATCCATCCCATCCATTGCATGCTCCCAATACTTGTATGCACAATATGCTCCCCATGAATGAACATGCTATATATGTGCCATATAATTGTATGCTCAATTTGCATCCACATCATGCTATACACAATAACTATTCATTCATGATGGATGACATGTTCTTATACCACGCATCAAATTTCTTTGAGCAATGCTTATCTTGTGCTAATTCACACATGCACATACACATCATGATGGATGATGTGTACATTTACCACGCGCACAATTTCTTTGGTTTGTGTCTATTTTGTGTAGGTACCCATCCATACTCGTCAACTTCACAAACACACGAGTTGACGAAAAGAGCTCTAGAGAGCAACGATGACTTGGGATATCGTGGATTGTCTTTCCCACCGCTCCTTTTGCGCAAACACTTCGCGCATTCCTTCTACATGGCACTCACATGGTTATGGCTTATTGTTCGTTATGTATCATTTGCCCATATTGACATGTTCACATTGCATGATATGCCAATCCCTTTTCCTTTGCCATGCATTTGTGACCCATGCTTTGCATTACACATGATGATTGATTCTCATACTTGTATGTGTATTTGCAAGCTTGGTGGAGATATCACTTGTTATTGCCATGATTCCTTTGCACACCAAGCCTATTATGATGCTTTGATCTTGATTTGTGGTCGTGCTTGCGATATGTCATGTGAATTGCCTATATCCACTATTTGCTCACATGACATGATTGCCATGAGTTCTTCTAGTGTGTTGCATCTTCGCTACACTAGTTTGCACGACTTGATTACGATGGTTGCTTTGTGTCGTGCATCACCCATGATTCATACATGCTCATTCCATGCGGTGGATAGCCACTATTGCCATGCTTTGCACATGATTGTTAGTCCATGTTGTCATATGTCTCCATATGTTGCCTCTCGCATGCTAAATGATTTGCCATGTATTGAGTGCAACAATGCCTTTCATCTTGCAAAAGAGATTGCCCCCATAGAATTCTCAAATATATTTGGAGATTTTGACATATTTCTTGTGAAGCATGCTTGTCTTACCTCTTTGCATCATATGCCTAGTGACATGAATATAGCAATTGTTGCACCATATTATTCATGCACTTTTGCTCCTAATGGTTATGTGCAAGAGAAGAGAACCATCATGATGGATGATGTGTTTATCTACCATGCGCATACACTCTTTGTTTTATTGTGTGCATGTGTAGGTTACTTGGACTTCGTGTCGACTTCCACTTCACGTGAGTTGACCATTTGAGCTCTTGAGAGCGAACCACCTTCTACCACAACGCTTCTACATCGCACTTACTTGTACTTCAGCATTGTGAAGAATGCACGAGGACATGCTTTCAAGGTGATATCCTTCTCTCCCGAGAACCCAAAAACCATGAGCATGAATATTGTGGATCATACTACATGTGTTGCTCGCACCATGGGACTTATTTGTCATCTTGGACCCCTTGATCGCGCACATGTTAGTGATATTGCTTTCATTCACGATAGCCACATTGCCATGCCTCATGTTATATATGCCTTGTGTGTTGCATCCAATTCTTGGATTACTTGTCCCTATCATATGCTTGGTTGCAACAATGTCATCTCTTCACATATGCCATGTCCCATTGCTTTTCACATGATTGACTTGATTGCCTCACACATGTTGAACAATTGTTCTTTCTATTGTGTTGAATGCCACTCGATTTTCACTACACCCTATGCACATTATGCTTGGATTGTCTTGCACTTGACCCTTGTGTTTAGGCACTTCATTTTCTTTGGTGTTGTGAATGATTCATATGCCTACCATAGACATTTCATTGAGCGCTTTATGCATGCTTGCTATGACTTTGAGGTAGATGCTTATTCTCTTGTCATACATATGTGCATCTCTACCTCACATTTACATGCTTGTTTCCATGATGACCTATTGTGCTCAATTGATGTGCTTAGATGCCATGCCACAACCCTTTTTCACACCCTATGCTATGCTTGATGACAACATTTGTTGGGTGAATCACCTCTTGAATACTTGGTTTTGCACCAACGCTAACCACATTTATTTTTCCAAGTGTTTGTTTTCTTTGCTCCTTTTGAAGGAATCACTAGACGGTGCAACATTCGAGAGTGCCCATGTAGATCTTCAAGATGAGGAGTACTTCGTGATCGTCCACATCTACACGATGACGCCATCTCTTTCCCATGGTGATTTGGTTTTCGATCCGAGGTCGGATCTTTCCCAAGGGGGAGGGGGTGACGCGGAGTATCCTATGGACATCACCATATCAAGAGTCCGCTTGGCAAGTGACACGTGTGACCTCTACTTCTCATACATAAAGGTGAATCATCTCCTTTACACGTATTCACTTGACCCCTTCGAGGATGGTATACTACTTGACACTCCACTCGTGTGCATGCATAGGTATTGTCGGAGCTTCACGGATGATGAGGAGGAGTGCAAGCGGCAAGGATCACCTACACCATCAGCGAGGGAAGCGTGGAAAAGAAGACGGAAGAAACGGAGCTACTGCAAGCTACAGGCTCCGGACGTCCGCTACACACCGGACGTCTGACGCGTCCCAGGCGACCGGACGACCGGCAGCCACCGGACGTCCATGACATCGTCAACAGAACGTAATCGGTGGAAAATAGCGGAAGCCCGTGAGATACCGGACGTCCGGTCCCTCCCGAGCCACCGGACGTCCGATGCCCAGCGGACGTCCGATCCCTGCCTGTGCGCAGCCGCGGGCCTATAGCCTTGTATCCCTTCCCACTTACCCTTTTGCCCACCTAGACTATATATACTCCTCCACCCCCACCATTTTAGGGTAGCATTGGTTTAGCTCATATGTGAGATAGAGCTTTGCTCATCCATTACAGATCTACTCCATGAGAGAGACCGCGGCCCCTCTATAGATCCACCTTGGATTCAAGACCCCCTAACAGGGAGATCCTTTGCGGATTCAAGACCTCCTCACGGAGATGAACTTTACCTTGTATCTTTCCCTTTGTTGTTCATGTACCTTGTGATCTTGTGTGCTTGATTGTCTAGTGGATGTGTGATTGGACTTGTTCTTGAGTGTTTTCCCTTGTGTTTTCTCCCCGTGTTCATCGTGTTCTTCGTGGGATCCTCTCCATTTCGTGAAAGATCGGCCATCTAGGGTTCCACCCAACATCATATGGTATCAAGAGCCACGGTTTCTCGCGAATTTGGAGCCCCCTCCACCGATTTCTAGCCTTCTTTTGTGTGATTTCATCCTAAATTTTGAAAATCCCCACCAAAAATAACCCAATTTTTTTGTGATTTGTTGGTTCGATGATGTTTTGTTGATTTTGATCCATGGATTTGCTTGGTTTCAAGTGGATCTAGCATTTCTCCAAGTTTCCCCATCTTTCACCCACGAAATCTCATCAATTTCGAGCCCAAAATCTCCATTTTCCGCCCAAAATCGCGTCTCAAAACTCGCATCTCGCGTTGACCCCGACCCACCGGACGATCGGCGTTTTACCGGACATCCGGACCCTCGCGAAGCACCGGACGTCCGCAACTCACCGGACGACCGGAACCCCATTACAGAACGATATTACCGGATTTCTGAGCCCGACCGGACGTCCGGCCACCGGACATCCATCCATTTCCGGACGTCCGGTACCTGTAGATTCCCATTTCGGCTGATTTTTGTTTTGGTCATAACTAATTTATCTGAACTTCGATTTTGACGTTCTTTAGCTCGTTTTGAAGCTAGTAACATCCCCCATACCACAAAAATACTACCATCATCATTTGACACCATCAAATTTTGTCAAATTTGGCAAGTTTGCCTAGGCCTTCCACCATATCATCCGCATAGCCACCATAGCCTTCCGCAACCTAACCCATTTTGTCCACAATAGCATTTGTGGTTGCTTGAGTAGTGATTTGAGTCTCCTAAGGTGTTTAGGCTACTTAGGGACAATTGCTTCTTCATCAACCACCACCACCACTTCCACATACCCATTGCCACTATACATATCCGCCAACCCAACCTAACCCAATTTTGTTGAGCTTGTTTGAGTTGTGCCTTGTGTCTCCTAAGGTGTTTCGGCTACTTAGGGACCGTGCCTTCAACTCCGACACCGTGTATAGCCCATCATACACTTCCACTACCATAACCCATTTTGACCGGGTGTCCACCAACATTTTCGCAACCACCACCGCTTGTCCGCTACCACCATTTGACATTTGTCCTTGAGATTTTGAGTTGTGGTTTTTCCGTTTCCTAAGGTGTTTCGGCTAATTAGGAACGGGTCTACATCAAGAGCACCGCCTCTCGTCATCATCATCGGACGGTAACTTTGACGACATCTTTGTATATTCCCATTGCAATTGCATTGTTAACCCCTAGCCCATTTTGCGTCACTTACCTATCGATACTAGCCTTTGAGTATTGCCGGCAACATTACTTGTGCACATTAGTGATCATCGATCCATGTCTCCATTGCATACATACCATATCATATTGGTATCATCATATCATCTCGTGTGCCACAAGATTGTTCCCGCATATACACAATTGCTATCTTGGTTTGTGCATCGTGGCCATATATATATAAAAAGAATAAGCTTTTAAGCAAAAGAGCCACAAAGAAGCTTGTAAGCAAGAGCCATAGCATCACAAAATATCATATCCGATCATCTTGGATCAACAACGGGAACCATACATACATAGCATACTTGGGACAGAAAGTTGATACATTTTGCATCTTATAGGTTGTGCACAAGTGTCGTATCCGCCTATTGAGCAATCGTGCTAGCGTCTCTCTTGAGTTGTGCAACACGAGCGTTTTCCGTGGATTCCACATTTTGTGCTCATTCCTTGGTTGCACGACCCCATTTATCTATCCGTGTGGGTGTGTTTCCGTGTGCCACATATTGCTATTGGTCTACTTGTTACATTTGCAAATTTGTGAATCTCTTTCAACATTATTGACTCTTTCTAACATTTTGCATAAATTTTTGTGCCACTATACTCACCGAGCCACTCGATAAGCTTTACTTGATAGGTGTGAGTGAACAAGTCCGGTACCAATTCCACTATTCTTCCATTTCACATTGAGTGAAACGGGATACATCCTCAACATTCGGAAAAGGTAACTTGGTATTGTTTATCTCATTTCCTACTCACCTTTGCTCGAGTCTTGTGATGGATAGGCAAAGCATTTCATCTCCGGTCTACACCAACAATGACAAGTTCAATGCTGCTCAAATGAAGGAGCTCAAAGCCCTCCTCAAAAACCGCAAGAGGTCTCCCTCATCTTCGAGAAGACGCTCTAGTGCACATCCTTCGGAGCTACCATCTTCGACGAGATCACATCGGCATCGACAACATCAACGACAAGAATGTGAAGGTCATGAGCTCAACACCAACAACCGCTCAACGACTTCACCATGTACCTTGGCATCTTCGCCAAGCGACTTCAAGGCATCTTCGCCTTTGGACATACGGCATCTTCGCCAACAAGCACCCCAAGCTTATGCTCAAGAGAAGCTACCCAACATCAAGTCCGCGACTTCCACGAGCTACTACAACCTCGACAACGACCACGAGATTCCTTTCTATGGGACTCAAGACCCCGAGGAGTATCTCGAGTGGGAGCGCAAGATGCACAACTACCTCAAGCTACATCAAGTTCCCTACGAAGATCAAGTGAAGTGCGTCACAAGACACCTCCACGACAACGTGTCAACATGGTGGCTTCACACACCTTCGACGAGCTTCAATGTGAATTGGCCCAAGACGAAGAAAGCTATGCGGTGAGAGTTTGTGTCTCCTACCTACACGGAACAACTTATATGCCAATTGGAGAACACTATACAAGGATCCAAGTCCATCAACAAGTACTACAAGGAGATGAAGACGGCCTTGCGACGAGCCGGCGTGGACGACCCCATTTCGATGAAGCTCCACTTCGTGATGGGATTGCACATTGACATCTACAAGACTATCTTCCTCGAGAACTACAAGTCCCTCGACGATAACTACATTGGTGCTCTCAAGGCGGAACAAGAACTCATGAAGGCCAAGACTTCTCCACCGCAAGCACACTTCTCGAAGACCAAGATCCAAGACGGCAAGCATGAGGCTAGTACTGAAGGAAATATGCCCTGGAGGCAATAATAAAGTTATTATTTATTTCCTTATATCATGATAAATGTTTATTATTCACGCTATAATTGTATTAACCGGAAACTTAGTACATGTGTGAATACATAGACAAAACAGAGTGTCCCTAGTAAGCCTCTACTAGACTAGCTCATTGATCAAAGATGGTTATGTTTCCTAGCCATAGACATGAGTTGTCATTTAATCAACGGGATCACATCATTAGGAGAATGATGTGATGGACAAGACCCATCCGTTAGCTTAGCACTATGATCGTTTAGTTTACTGCTATTGCTTTCTTCATGACTTATACATGTTCCTATGACTATGAGATTATGCAACTCCCGAATACCGGAGGAACACCTTATGTGCTATCAAACGTCACAACGTAACTGGGTGATTATAAAGATGCTATATAGGTGTCTCCGAAGGTGTTCGTGGTGTTGGCATAGATCAAGAATAGGATTTGTCATTCCGAGTGTCGGAGAGGTATCTCTAGGCCCTCTCGGTAATACACATCATAATAAGCCTTGCAAGCAAATGACTAATGATTTAGTCACGAGATGATGTATTACGGAACGAGTAAAGAGACTTGCCGGTAACGAGATTAACTAGGTATGGTGATACCGACGATCGAATCTCGGACAAGTAACATACCGATGACAAAAGGAACAACGTATGTTGTTATGCGGTTTGAACGATGAAGATCTTTGTAGAATATGTAGGAGCCAATATGAGCATCCAGGTTCCGCTATTGGTTATTGACCGGAGATGAGTCTCGGTCATGTCTACATAGTTCTCGAACTTGTAGGGTCCGCATGCTTAACGTTTGATGATGATCGGTATTATGAGTTTATGTGTTTTGATGTACCGAAGGTAGTTCGGAGTTTCGGATGAGATCGGGGACATGACGAGGAGTCTCAAAATGGTCGAGACGTAAAGATCGATATATTGGACGACTATATTCGGACATCGGAAAGGTTCCGAGTGATTCGGGTATATTTCGGAGTACTAGAGAGTTACGGGAATTCGCCGGGGAGTATATGGGCCTTATTGGGATTTAGGGGAAAGGGAGAGAGGAGGCTGCGCCCCTCCCATGGCTTAGTCCGAATTGGACTAGGGAGAGGGGTTGGGCCCCCTCCTTCCTTCTCTTCTCTTTCCCTTTCCTTCTCTCCTACTCATACTACTTGGAAGGGCTTCTAGTTCTACTAGGAAAGGGGGAATCCTACTCCCGGTGGGAGTAGGACTCCCCTAGGGCGCGCCATAGAGAGGGTCGGCCCTCCCTCTCCTCCACTCCTTTATATACGGGGGTAGAGGCACCCCATAGACACACAAGTTGATCAGTTGATCTCTCCAACCGTGTGCGGTGCCCCCCTCCACAGTAACACACCTCGGTCATATCGTTGCAGCGCTTAGGCGAAGCCCTGCGATGGTAACTTCATCATATCTATCACAACACCATCGTGCTGACGAAACTCTCCCGTGAGGCTCAACTGGATCAAGAGCTCGTGGGACGTCATCAAGCTGAACGTGTGCTGAACACGGAGGTGTCGTACGTTCGGTACTTGATCGGTTGGATCGCGAAGAAGTTCGACTACATCAACCGCGTCACTAGACGCTTCCGCTTCCGGTCTACGAGGGTACGTAGACACACTCTCCCCTCTCGTTGCTATGCATCTGGTAGATAGATCTTGCGTGATCGTAGGAAAATTTTGAAAATACTACATTCCCCAACAGTGGCATCATGAGCTAGGTCTATGCGTAGATGATATGCACAAGTAGAACACAAGTGAGTTGTGGCGATAATAGTCATACTGCTTACCAGCATGTCATACTTTGGTTCAGCGGTATTGTGAGATGAAGCGGCCCGGACCGATATTACGCGTACGCTTACGCGAGACTGGTTTCACCGTTATGAGCACTCGTTGCTTAAATGTGACTGGCGGGTGTCTGTCTCTCTCACTTTAGGTGAATCGAGTGTGGCTACGCCCGGTCCTTGTGAAGGTTAAAACAACACATACTTGACGAAACATCGTTGTGGTTTTGTATGCGTAGGTAAGAACGGTTTTTGCTAAGCCCGTAGCAGCCACGTAAAACTTGCAACAACAAAGTAGAGGACGTCTAACTTGTTTTTGCAGGGCATGTTGTGATGTGATATGGTCAAGACATGATGAGTTATACGGTTTTGTATGAGATGATCATGTTTTGTAAAGTTATCAGCAACTGGCAGGAGCCATATGGTTGTCGCTTTATTGTATGAAATGCAATCGCCATGTAATTGCTTTACTTTATCACTAAGCGGTAGCGATAGTCGTGGAAGCAATAATTGGCGAGACGACAACAATGCTACAATGGAGATCAAGGTGACGCGCCGGTGACAAAGGTGATCATGATGGTGCTTTGGAGATGGAGATCAAAAGCACAAGATGATGATAGCCATATCATGTCACATGTTTTGATTGCATGTGATGTTTATCTTATTATGCTTCTTATTTTTCTTAGTACGACGGTAGCATTATAAGATGATCCCTTACAAAATTTCAAGGTACAAGTGTTCTCCCTGAGTATGCACCGTTGCGAAAGTTCTTCGTGCTGAGACACCACGTGATGATCGGGTGTGATAGGCTCTATGTTCACATACAACGGGTGCAAGCCAGTTTTGCACACGCAGAATACTCGGGTTAAACTTGACGAGCCTAGCATATGTAGATATGGCCTCGAAACACTGGAGACCGAAAGGTCGAGCGTGAATCATATAGTAGATATGATCAACATAAGATGTTCACCATTGAAAACTACTCCATCTCACATGATGATCGAACATGGTTTAGTTGATTTGGATCACGTGATCATTTAGATGACCAGAGGGATGTCTATCTAAGTGGGAGTTCTTCAAGTAATATGATTAATTGAACTTTAATTTATCATGAACTTAGTCCTGGTAGTATTAGCATATCTGTATTGTAGATCAATAGCTCGCGATATAGCTCCCCGTTTATTTTATATGTTCCTAGAGAAATATAAATTGAAAGATGTTAGTAGCAATGATGCGGACTAGGTCCGTGATCTGAGGATTATCCGCATTGCTGCACAGAAGTATTATGTCCTTGATGCACCGCTAGGTGACGAACCTATTGCAGGAGCAGATGCAAACGTTATGAACGTTTGACAAGCTCGGTATGATGACTACTTGATAGTTTACTGCGCCATGCTTTACGGCTTATAACCGGGACTTCAAAAACGTTTTGAACGCCACGGAGCATATGAGATGTTCCAAGAGTTGAAATTAGTATTTCATACTCATGCCCGTGTCGAGAGGTATAAGACCTCTTACAGTACATTGCCTACAAGATGGAGAAGAATAGCTCAACCAGTGAGCATGTGCTTAGATTGTCTGGGTACTACAATTGCTTGAATCAAGTGGGAGTTAATCTTCCAGATAAGATAGTAATTGACAAAGTTCTCTAGACACTATCACCAAGTTAGTAGAACTTCATGATGAACTATAATATGCAAGGGATGACAAAAGTAATTCCCGAGCTCTTCGCGATACTGAAATCGGCGAAGGTAGAAATCAAGAAAGAGCATCAAGTGTTGATGGTTAACAAGACCACTTGTTTCAAGTAAAGGGCAAAGGGATAGAAGGGGAACTTCAAGAAGAATGACAAGAAAGTTGTCACTCCCATGAAGAAACCCAAAGCTAAACTCAAGCCTGAAACTAAGTGCTTCTACTGCAAAGGAAATGGTCACTAGAAGTGGAACTGCCCTAGATACTTGGTGGATAAGAAGGATGGCAAACTGAACAAAGGTATAGATATACAGATTATTGATGTGTACTTTACTAGTGTTCATAGCAACCCCTAGGTATTTGATACCAGTTCAGTTGCTAAAATTAGTAACTCGAAACAAGAGTTGCAGAATGAACAGAGACTAGTTAAAGGTGAAGTGACGATGTGTGTTGGAAGTGGTTCCAAGATTGATATGATCATCATCGCACACTCCCTATACTTTCGGGATTAGTGTAGAACCTAAATAAATGTTATTTGGCATTTGCGTTAAGCATGAATATGATTTGATCATGTTTGTTGCAATACGATTATTCATTTAAAGTCATAGAATAATTGTTATTCGGTTTACATGAATAAAGCCTTCGATGGTCATACACCCAATGAAAATAGTTTGTTGGATCTCGATCGTAGTGATACACATATTCATAATATTGAAGCCAAAAGATGCAAGGTTAATAATGATAGTGCAACTTATTTGTGGCACTGTCGTTTAGGTCATATTGGTGTAAAGCGCATGAAGAAACTCCATAGTGATGGACTTTTGGAATCACTTGGTTATGAATCACTTGGTGCTTGCGAACCATGCCTCATGGGCAAGATGACTAAAACTCCGTCCTCCGGAACAATGGAGCGAGCAACAGATTTGTTAGAAATCATACATACTGATGTATGTGGACCGATGAGTGTTGAAGCTCGTGGCGAGTATCGTCATTTTCTGACCTTCACTGATGATTTGAGCAGATATGGGTATATCTACTTGATGAAGCACAAGTCTGAAACATTTGAAAAGTTCAAAGAATTTCAGAGTGAAGTAGAGAATCATCGTAACAAGAAAATAAAGTTTCTACGATCTGATCGTGGAGGTTAATATTTGAGTTACGAGTTTGGTCTTCATTTGAAACAATGTGGAATAGTTTCACAACTCACGCCACCCGGAACACCACAACGTAATGGTGTGTCCGAATGTTGTGACCGTACTTTATTAGATATGGTGTGATCTATGATGTCTCTTACCGATTTACCACTATAGTTTTGGGTTATGCATTAAAGACATCTGCATTCACGTTAAATAGGGCACCATCTAAATCCGTTGAGACGACGCCTTATGAACTGTGGTTTGGCAAGAAACCGAAGTTGTCGTTTCTTAAAGTTTGGGGCTGCGATGCTTATGTGAAAAAGCTTCAACCTGTTAAGCTCGAACCCAAGTCGGAGAAATGTGTCTTCATAGGATACCCAAAGGAAACTGTTGGGTACACCTTCTATCACAGATCCGAAGGCAAGATATTCGTTGCTAAGAATGGATCCTTTCTAGAGAAGGAGTTTCTCTCGAAAGAAGTGAGTGGGAGGAAAGTGGAACTTGATGAGGTAATTGTACCTTCTCCCGAATTGGATAGTAGTACATCACAGAAACTAGTTCTAATGATTCCTACACCAATTAGTGAGGAAGCTAATGATGATGATCATGAAACTTCAGATCAAGTTACTGTTGAACCTCATAGGTCAACCAGAGTACGTTCCGCACCAGAGTGGTATGGTAACCCTATTCTGGAAGTCATGTTACTAGACCATGATGAACCTACGAACTATGAGGAAGCGATGATGAGCCCATATTCCGCAAAATGGCTTGAGGCCATGAAATCTGAGATGGGATCCATGTATGAGAACAAAGTGTGGACTTTGGTTGACTTGCCCGATGATCGGCAAGCCATTGAAAATAAATGGATCTTTAAGAGGAAGACTGATGCCGATGGTAATGTTACTGTCTACAAAGCTCGACTTGTTGCGAAAGGTTTTCGACAAGTTCAAGGTGTTGACTATGATGAGATTTTCTCACCCGTAGCGATGCTTAAGTCCGTCCGAATCATGTTAGCAATTGCCACATTTTATGAAATTTGGCAAATGGATAACGAAATTGCGTTCTTTAATGGATTTATTAGAGAAGTGTTGTATATGATGCAACCAGAAGGTTTTGTCAATCCTAAAGGTGCTAGCAAATTGTGCAAGCTCCAGCGATCCATCCATGGACTGGTGCAAGCATCTCGGAGTTGGAATATACGCTTTGATAAGTTGATCAAAGCATATAGTTTTATACAGACTTGCGGTGAAGCTTGTATTTACAAGAAAGTGAGTGGGAGCACTACAGCCTTTCTGATAAGTATATGTGAATGACATATTGTCGATCGGAAATGATGTAGAATTTTCTGGAAAGCATGAAGGAGTGTTTGAAAGGAGTTTTTCAAAGAAAGACCTCGGTGAAGCTGCTTACATATTGAGCATCACGATCTATAGATATATCAAGACGCTTGATAAGTTTTTTCAATGAGTACATACCTTGACAAGTTTTTGAAGTAGTTCAAAATGGATCAGTCAGAGAAGGAGTTCTTGCGTGAGTTGTAAGGTATGAAGTTGAGTAAGACTCAAAGCCCGACCTCGGCAGAAGATAGAGAAAGAATGAAAGTCATTCCCTATGCCTCAGCCATAGGTTCTATAAAGTATGCCATGCTGTGTACCAAACCTGTTGTGTACCTTACCATGAGTTTGGCAAGGAGGTACAAAAGTCTAGGAGTAGATCACTGGACAGCGGTCAAAATTATCCTTAGTTACTGGATAACTAAGGAAATGTTTTCTCGATTATGGAGGTGATAAAGAGTTCGTCGTAAAGAGTTACACCGATGCAAGCTTTACACTAATCTAGATGACTCTAAGTATCAATCTGGAAGTGGGAGCAATTAGCTAGAGTAGCTCCATGCAGAGCATTGTAGACATAGAAATTTGCGAAATACCATACTGATCTGAATGTGTCAGACCTGTTGACTAAACTTCTCTCACAAGCAAAACATGATCACACCTTACTACTCTTGGGTGTTAATCACATAGTGATGTGAACTAGATTATTGACTCTAGTAAACCCTTTGGGTATTGGTCACATGGCGATGTGAACTATGGGTGTTATTCACATAACGATTTGAACTATTGGTATTAAATCACATGGAGATGTGAACTAGATTATTGACTCTAGTGCAAGTGGGAGACTGAAGGAAATATGCCCTAGAGGCAATAATAAAGTTATTATTTATTTCCTTATATCATGATAAATGTTTATTATTCATGCTAGAATTGTATTAACCAGAAACTTAGTACATGTGCGAATACATAGACAAAACAGAGTGTCCCTAGTATGCCTCTACTAGACTAGCTCATTGATCAAAGATGGTTATGTTTCCTAGCCATAGACATGAGTTGTCATTTGATCAACGGGATCACATCATTAGGAGAGTGATGTGATGGACAAGACCCATCCGTTAGCTTAGCACTATGATCGTTTAGTTTTACTGCTATTGCTTTCTTCATGACTTATACATGTTCCTATGACTATGAGATTATGCAACTCCCGAATACCGGAGGAACACCTTGTGTGCTATCAAACGTCACAACGTAACTGGGTGATTATAAAGATGCTCTACAGGTGTCTCCGAAGGTGTTCGTGGTGTTGGCATAGATGAAGAATAGGATTTGTCACTCCGAGTGTCGGAGAGGTATCTCTGGGCCCTCTCGGTAATACACATCATAATAAGCCTTGCAAGCAAATTACTAATGATTTAGTCACGAGATGATGTATTACTGAATGAGTAAAGAGACTTGCCGGTAATGAGATTAACTAGGTATGGTGATACCGACGATCGAATCTCGGACAAGTAACATACCGATGACAAAAGGAACAACGTATGTTGTTATGCGGTTTGACCGATAAAGATCTTCGTAGAATATGTAGGAGCCAATATGAGCATCCAGGTTCCACTATTGGTTATTGACCGGAGATGAGTCTCGGTCATGTCTACATAGTTCTCGAACCCGTAGGGTCCGCACGCTTAACGTTTGATGACGATCGGTATTATGACTTTATGTGTTTTGATGTACCGAAGGTAGTTCGGAGTCCTGGATGAGATCGGGACATGACGAGGAGTCTCGAAATGGTCGAGACGTAAAGATCGATATATTGGACGACTATAATCGGACATCGAAAAGGTTCCTAGTGATTCGGGTATTTTTCGGAGTACCGGAGAGTTACGGGAATTCGCCAGGGAGTATATGGGCCTTATTGGGCTTTAGGGGAAAGGGAGAGAGGAGGCTACGCCCCTCCCATGGCTTAGTACGAATTGGACTAGGGAGAGGGGTTGTGCCCCCTCCTTCCTTCTCTTCTCTTTCCCTTTCCTTCTCTCCTACTCCTACTACTTGGAAGGGCTCCTAGTTCTACTAGGAAAGGGGGAATCCTACTCCCGGTGGGAGTAGGACTCCCCTAGGGCGCGCCATAGAGAGGGCCGGCCCTCCCTCTCCTCCACTCCTTTATATACGGGGGTAGAGGCACCCCATAGACACACAAGTTGATCAGTTGATCTCTCCCAACCGTGTGCGGTGCCCCCCTCCACAGTAACACACCTCGGTCATATCGTTGCAGCGCTTAGGCGAAGCCCTACGATGGTAACTTCATCATATCCATCACCACACCATCGTGCTGATGAAACTCTCCTGTGAGGCTCAACTGGATCAAGAGCTCGTGGGACGTCATCAAGCTAAACGTGTGCTGAACGCGGAGGTGACGTTGTCGGGGGAAACTGTCCACCACGAACACCTATGGGACCGGAGCCCCTTGTCTGTGCGGTACGAGGGCGGAGGGAGCACGAAGAGCAGATCGTAGCGAGCACGCGGGCAGTTTTACCCAGGTTCGGGCCGCGGTAGACGCGTAAAACCCTACTCCTGCTTAGTTGTGTATTGAGTTGGAGAGCTCGGGAGCTTGAAGAAGCAGCTACACCGAGCGTATGAGCGATCTAGGTTCCGAACCCCCTCCACGTTGTGCATGGGCCTCCTTTTATAGTGCAAGGGGTCACCGACAGGTGTCAACGTAGGAGAAAGGGGTAAAAACGTAAAAGAGGTGGTAGTTGTAACAGTGCGGGAATAGTGGAGCTACAGTGCGCGAACAGTGGTCGCTACCTACTTTGACAGTGGGGGACAAGGGCATTTAATGCCCGTCGCCGTCGACCCCAAAAGCTCCCGCCTTCGCGTCTCCGTTCGCCACGGCGATGGCTTCACCACCGTGGAGTGCCACCGTGTCCCCCAGGCTGCACAGCCATCCGCCACGCGTCCCTGGGATGGCCCCAGGGCGACGCGTGGGCCGATGAGCTGGAGCGCGGGCACACAGCACAACTCTCCCGACAAGCACCTTGCCGGGGTCTTGATCTTGCCGGGCCCGGGAGCTTGCCGGGCTCTGAAGCTTGTCGCTCCCCGGACCCTCGCCGGGACGCATATAGCGCCGAGGCGTGTCTTCTATGATGTAATCTTCTAGTCTTCCTGGCAAGCTCCTCTTGCTAGGACCTTGCGTGAGTGAGGTAACCTTGAGCCTAGAACGGCCTTCCCGGCAAGCTCCGCTTGCCGGGGTCTCGATCTTCTGTCTTGTATACTTTGTATTTGAATGGTTTGATATGGAGCAGGAAGGTCTCCGGCGAGCACGCGGTAAACCCTGCCGCGGGAAGCTGCAACTGCCCGTGCACAAGTTGGGGTACTGAGGTACCCCTACCTTAGTACACCGACAGGCGCCCCCGGGCCTGGGCCACACACGGTGCCGAGCGCTGTTGGGCCAGGCCCAAAACAGTGCACGGGCACACGCGGCCCACGGCGCGCCGAATCCACTTCCGCATCCGCCGCGTCCCCCCGTAACGGCACGCGTCGATTGCGGCGTCGTGGGATGGGACGTGCCCACGTTCCTTCAATGGAAAGGGCGAAACGCCCCCCACTTCCCCATAAAAGCAGAGGAAGCAGGAGCGGTTCCCCTCCTTACGCTTTCATTGCATCCTCTTCTTCCTCCAGAGATCCCCTTTGCGCTCCGCCTCTACACCTCCGCCGCCGTCGGGCTCTTCGTCCCTCTTCCTCCGCCGCCTCCGCCATGGCCCCGAAGACCGAGAAGGCGAAGGCGGAGAAAGCCAAGAAGGAGAAGTCGGAGCAAGCGGCGAAGCTCGCCGCGTATCGGAAGCGGAACCTCGTCTTCCCGCCGAAGCTCAGCGCGCGGGAACTCTGGAACAAGTATTGCTTGTTCTGGTCCAAGGGAACCAAGGCGCACCCCCGCACTCGAGCTTATCCGGCCGCCGCCAAGGACAACTACCCCGGCGGGTACTATTTCTTCGCAGCCTTCTTCCACTGCGGTCTTTGCCCTCCTTTTTCCGATTTCTTCTGTGACATAATGCACACCTATGGCCTCCATCTTCTTGACTTCACCCCCAACGCCATCCTCACAATGGCGGTTTTCGCACACATGTGCGAAAACTATATAGGAATTCACCCAAATGTAGCGCTGTTTAGGCACTTCTTCACCCCTAGAGCAGAGGCCGGCGCCCCCCTCTCCGGAGGAATTTCTTGGGTTTTCCGTCTGAACAAGAAGGAGTCCTACTTGCCGGGGGAGCTTCGCGGCAAGTGGGAGGAGTGGCGTGCGGAATGGTGCTGGATTGTCGAGGACCAGCCGCAATCCTTCACCACGCCGCGCACAACGCCCATCGTGCGCGGCAGGGACTGGAGCGAGCTGGATTCGGACGACGGCAAGCTCAACGTCGCCCTCATCAGGATTCTACGTCTCCGGACCGCTAGGCTGTCTGTCGCAGAAGTAGGCACAGACTTCCTCCGCCGCCGCATCGCCCCTCTCCAAGACAGGAAAAGGCCGGCCTGGGAGTACGGCAACTCGGCGGATATCATGAGGTTGCGGCCCGGGCTCAACTACAACTTCACGTCGCTGGAGCTGAAGGGGATGGTCCGGGAGCTGTTTAAGCACGACCCGGCCCACCCGGAATGGTTCAGGGGGCCCCGGGGAGTGGTGCCCCTTTGCAACAGTACGGCTTGTGATCCTCTTCGCGCGATGATGCCCGCGTGTGATTCGCACGGCGTGGACCGCACGTGGATTCCGCCCCAGCCATCAGACATTCTCAGCTTCTTCAACAACCTTGTGGAGGTGGCGAAGAACAAGAACGAGACCCGGGAGCTGACGCGGGACACCACCGACCAGGAGATAGCGTACATCGCTTCTCGGGTTGAAGAGGCCGCCGTAGCCGCAGCGGCAGGAGAGTTCAGCTACACGCCCGACGAGGCAGATGCTGCGGAGGCGTCCTGCCAAGCGGAGGAGGCGGAGATCCGCAGGCTACTGAAGCTGCCTCCCGACGAGCTCGCCGGGGTCCCATCCTTGAGGCACTCCGGGATCATCGGGATCCAGACGGAGGCCGCGGCGAGAGGCCACGCCGCCGGAGGGAACAGGGGCGCCGCAGGGAGCGGAGGCGCCGGAGGGAGCGGAGGCGCCGGAGGGAAGGAGGCCGCAGCGCAGGGCGCTGGGCCCAGCAAGCCAGCCGGGGAGGAGGGGGAGGAGGACGCCGAGGCCGCCGAGGACTCCGGCGGGTCTACGGAGCTCTACGCCGACGACCTCTCCTCGTCGGAGACCTCCCCGCCCCGGGCAAGCCCTAGGCGGTCTCCATTGAAGCGTCTCCGCAAGACGGCGACGGGGGAGGGGGCGCAGGCGCCCCGGCAACAACCAACTCGCCGGGCAGCGCGAGCTCCCCGGGGGAGCCAAGCTGCGTCGGGGGCGACCGGCGCACCGGCTACAGCGGAGGCGGCCCGCGCGCAGGCCACGACGGAGGCGCCCCGCAAGCAGGCCACGACAGAGGCGCCTCGCAGGCCGGCGTCGAGCCGACAGGAGTCTTCACGGGGCGGAGCGGCGGCTCCGCCCACTCCCCGGGCCTCGGCTACCACAGGGGCTGGGTCTTCGCAGCCCCCAGCCCCAGGGACCGCCAAGCGCCCGAGGGAATCTTCGCCTCCCGCTCCTCGCGCAGACGCGCCCCAGGTGGAGTTTGACTTCTCCGCCTTGAGCGACGACGACGAGGAGGAACAGGAGTAAGCATTCGAGATCTTTATCTTCTCAAACTTCGTCTTGATTATTGTTGATGCTAATATTGTCTCTTGCTTTGATTCCAGGACCTTGGCTCAGCGCGCGGCGAAGAAAGCCAAGGTGCCCGTGGTCGAGGTCGCGGATGACTCGCCCACCGCGGCAACTGGGGACGCGCCGGAGCCAAGTCTGCCGGACCCGAGCGCTGCTCCGAGGAGCAGCCCCCAGCGCAGCCCCCAGCGTAAGTCTGGATTCTGTACTTTCACTCGCCGGGCGCGCTTGGAGATTTTGACTTGTTCCAGTATCTTGATATTTTTGTCTTGACTTGTGCAGAGGTGGAGCCACAGCCGCAGGAGTGTCCGGAGGCCGCCCCCGAGGAGCCGCAGGCCCCGCCGTCCCCGCCAAGGCCGGCCTCCCCGGCAAGGGAGAGCGCTCCGCCAAGGGCGGGTACTCCGCCAAGGGCGAGTACCCCGCCAAGGGCGAGCAGGCCGGCGAGGGTGGCTACTCCGCCAAGGCAGAGCTCCCCGGCGAGGGAGCCCGCCGCTGACGACGTCCGCCAAGGTAGGTCTTGTAACTTTGTCTTCTTGGCGTTGTTTCTTTTTGGATATTTGCTTGAACTTCCTTTGCTTCTTCTTCTTCATCTAGATCCTCCTCCCCCCGAGCAGATGGAGACGGAAGTCATCATCATCGAGGAGGAGGGCGCGCAGGGCGGCGGCGGCGACGCCCCTGTCGCCGAGGACACGGCGGGAGCCGCCGAGCCAGCTGCGCCAGAGACCGCTCCGGCTGCGGACGCAGCGGCCGGGGGGGGACGGCGACCGCACCGCCGGCCCGGAGGCGGCGGGAGCATCAAGTGTTGCGCCGGCCGCCGACCCCTCCGCCGGAACGGAGCAGGCCGGCTATTACCTCGAAGCCCCCAACGGCGTCTTCATCCAGGTGCCGTGGGGTTCTTCGTCGCGAGCTCCCGCGGAGGGCGAGGCCTTTGACGGAGAGGTCCTCGCCTCCGCGGGCTTGAAGATTGTCGAGGCGCCCGGTGGAAGCGAAGGGCCCGAGGAGGAGAAGCTGCTTCACCAGCTCCTGGCCCTTTACCGGGCCAGGCAGGCGAAGCTTGCTTGTCGGGAGGCCCTCGCCGCCAAGGCCGCCGCGGAGATGGAGAAGCGCGCGGCGGAGCTCAGCGCCGCCAACCAGGCGGCCCTCCGCGAGGTGGCGGAGGAGCGCGAGCGACTCGCCGGAGAATACCAAGAGTGGGTGCTGGAGAAGGCCGAGGCCGAAGAGCAGCAGCGGCTCGCCGGGGTGGAGCTGTCCCGGCGAGAAGGAGAGCTCGCCCAGCGGAAGGTCAACCTCGACGCCCACGAGGAAGAACTTGCCGCTCGGGAGCAGGCCCTTGGCGGGGAGCTGAAGGAGGCGAGAGCTGCCGCTGCTACCGCGGAGACCGCCAAGGAGGAGCTTGCCGCCAAGGTCGCGTAGTTGGAGGAGTCGCTGAAGGCGAGCGTGGAGAAGGTCGCCGCGCTCAATATAGAGCGCGAGAAGGACGCCCACACTAACTCAGAACTCTAGGTGCGTCTTTCTGAGAGGGGCGACGAGTTGAAGGCCGCCAAGGACTCCATCGAGGATCTGGAGCTGAAGGTCTCCACACTGAAGGACTCGCTTGACGCCGCCCGGGATCGGGAGACCAAGTTGAAGGAGGAGCTCCGCAAGGAGCGAGCCTTGGTGGATAGCGCCAACAAGGCGGCCGAGAACTTCCGCCGTACCATTGAGGTATGGACCGAGGACTTGGTATCTTCTGCGTCCAACATCGACCAGGAGCTGCTGGCGCTGAAAGTCGAGCATCTCATCTACTCCCCGGATCCGAACCTCCCTCACAGCGCCAAGCTCAGCCTCTTCTTCAGAGGGATCGCGCCGGCTCTTGCAGGTCTTCGGAAGAAGATCCCCGCGCAGCTGGCCGAGGAGTCGCGCCTGCTCTGCACGGGAACCTTGGAGCGCGTGCTGACGAAGATTGTATACCGCAATCCCGGCATAAACCTCACCAACGTTCTTCGCAGCCTGCCGGCCGACGCAAACATGGAGGTGTTGAAGGAGCAGGTCGCCCACATCATCGCCAAGGTGAACAAGATCTCCAGGATTGAGGGCGACCGCGTAGATTAGGCCTCCATTATCTTTATCTCTTTTTGTTGCTGCATAGGATGTTTGTGAACTCATTAATCATTGCGACAAGTTATCCTTTGTAAGATATTTATCTCATTTTGATCAATCAGTGCAATGCTATCTTCCTTGTCTTGGTCATTTACTTTGTATGCTTTTCACCCTACACTCCCGGGGAGCTTGCCGGCAAGGGGCCTTTGCCGCGAGCGCTGAGTGCTGGACTCTGAGCAGCCTGCTAGCCAAGGTCTCACCGGCAAGCAACTTTGCCGCAGCTAGTCGCAACGCACTTAGCTTGCTGAGCGAACTCGAAAACAAAGTAAGGGCGCGACACTTGTCGCAGCTCGCTTAGATCGTTGAGCGTACTCAGAAACAAGACAAGGGTGCGGCTAGCTACGGGTAGGTTCCTCCGCGCACAGGTTTTCCATACAAAGTGTGATTGTTCAAGGAAGACAACTAAAATTTAAAAATTTGAACTGGCCAAATTCTAATAACTTAGCTTTCATATATTGCTTCCTTCTCGGTAAGGCTTTTCTTTCTTGGACAGCACTTGGTTCCTCCTCCATCTCCTTCCCCCCCGGCAAACTTGTGCGTGAGGAACGTTCCTTCTGCTTAAGAGGCAAAGGAAAAGAAGAGGGAAACAAGACATGGCCTTTCGGCGTGCTAATGCTTATCGGATGTGTATGTTGCACAAGATGCCAAATAATACATGCAAATAGCAAAGAAAAGCATGCAAAAGGCAAATAGCGCAAAACACAAAATCTTTACTGATGCACGGGGTCTGCGCCCGGCTCTGTACAAAGGGTTACATGCAACAGCGGCAAGGCTTGTACAAAAGGTGGTTGCCGGAGCGGATCACGGCAACCGCGCCTTATGGGTGAAACTTGCGAAGATGCTCTATGTTCCAGGAGTTGCTCACCGGTAAGCCTTCTTCGGTCTCGAGGCGGACAGCGCCGGGCCTCGTGACTTGTCTCACCCGATAAGGGCCTTCCCACTTCGGCGTCAACTTGTTGGAATTCTTGGCGGACTGAACACGCCGAAGAACAAGGTCGCCTTCCTCGAGACTCCTGGCCTTGACCTTGCGGCTATGGTAGCGACGCAAGGCTTGCTGGTATCGAGCAGCTCGTACAGCAGCCTGGAGACGTCCCTCCTCGAGGAGCAAGGCATCATCTTGTCGCAGTTGCTCTTGCTCGAGCTCATCATAAGCGAGCACTCGAGGAGATCCATATACGAGTTCCGTGGGGAGAACTGCCTCTGCTCCATAGACTAGAGCAAAGGGTGTCTGTCCGGTGGCTCGACTTGGTGTCGTTCTGATTGACCAAAGAGCCGCCGGTAGCTCCTCTATCCAATTTCTTCCGCACTTGCGCAGCCTGTCAAAGGTCCTTGTCTTGAGTCCACGCAGCACTTCAGCATTGGCCCTCTCCGCTTGACCGTTGCTCCTCGGGTGAGCAACAGAAGCGAAATAGACCTTGGCGCCAAGGTCTTGGACGTACTGCATGAAGGTGCGACTAGTGAATTGTGTACCGTTGTCGGTGATGATCCTGTTAGGGATCCCGAAACGGCAAACAATCGACCTGAAGAACCTGACTGCTGACTGTGATGTCACCTTTCTCACTGGTTCCACTTCTGGCCACTTTGTGAACTTGTCGATTGCAACGTACAAGTACTCAAAGCCCCCGACGGCTCGGGGGAAGGGGCCGAGGATATCGAGTCCCCAGACCGAGAAGGGCCAGGACAAAGGGATTGTTTGGAGAGCTTGAGCTGGTTGATGAATCTGCTTTGCATGGAACTGGCACGCTTCACACTTGGTTACTAGTGCAGTTGCATCTTGGAGGGCTTCTTGCCAAAAGAACCCTTGCCGGAAAGCTTTCCCGGCAAGCGCCCTTGCGCCAATGTGGTGGCCGCATATGCCTCCGTGTATTCTTGCCAACAGCTTCTGTCCATCTTCCCTGGAGATGCACTTCAGTCTGACACCATTGAGCCTTCTTCTGTATAGCTCGTTATCCACGAACTGGTACATACTTGACTGCCTGGTTATCTTCTCTATTTCTTCTGGGTCGTCGGGAAGTTCTCCAGTTTGTAGAAAACGGACGATCTGCCGCGCCCATGCCGGAGCTTGAGGCTCAACGGCGAGGACTAAAGGCATGAGGGCCGCTGCGGGAACCTCAGCTTCTACGGCGAGAACCTCTGGCTCCGCCGGAGCTGAAGGTCCCCCGGCAAGCTCGCCGGGGCGAGGCTTGTCGGGAACGCTTGCTTCAACTGCACAGACCCGAGGATCTGCAGGAGCAAACCGTTCCTCAGCGTTCTGATTGTTGATCTTGGGGGCCTTGGCGGTGGTTTCAGGGAGATCCGCCGGCAAGTAGTCGCCGGAGACCAACTTTCTCTTCTTGGACTGCCCAATTGATGGTGTAACGGATGGCTGAGTCAGCTTGAGCAAGAAGGTCCCTGGTTCCACAGGTAACTTCATTGAAGCACACTTTGAAAGGCCATCTGCAATTTCATTCTGAGCTCTCGGGACGTGCTCCATCTGCAGACCTTCAAAGTGCTCCTCAAGCTTCCTTACTTCATCTACATAAGCTTCCATCAAAGGGCTCTGATAACTCTTGTTGACTTGCCGGACCACCAACTGAGAATCTCCCCGCACAATCAGCTTCCTGATCCCAAGTTCGGCCGCAATCCTGAGGCCGGCAAGCAAGCCTTCATATTCTGCAGTGTTGTTTGTCGCTTGCTCCCTGGGAAAGTGCATCTGGATAACATATTTGAGGTGCTCTCCGGTGGGTGCGATGAGTACCACGCCAGCACCGGCACCTTGCAGCGAGAAGGCACCATCAAAATACATTACCCATTCACTTGTCGCTTCCTGTACGGGTGCACTTGTTTCTTGGACTTCTTCATCGGGCGTTGGGGTCCACTCAGCTATGAATTCTGCCAAAGCTCGGCTCTGTATGGTTGAAGTACTTTCAAACTTGAGTCCAAAGCTCGACAGCTCCAGTGCCCACTCAACGATCCTGCCTGTTGCTTCTGGGTTGTGCAATATCCTCTTCAGCGGAAAGCGAGTGACCACTGTTATCTCATGTGCCTGGAAGTAGTGGCGCAGCTTTCTCGAGGCCATGAGGAGGCCGAAAAGCAACTTTTGCACACCAGAGTATCTTGATCTAGCCCCCTGGAGAAGGGAACTTACAAAATACACTGGGCGCTGCACCATCTTCTTCCGCGCTTCATCCTATTCCTGCGCAGAGTTGTCCTTGTCGGGGCCAGAGCTTGTCGGAGCAGCCCCCTGCTTGTTGCTGGATTCGCTTGTCGGTGGCGTAGCCTCCTCGTCGGACTCCCTCTCTGCTACTAACGCAGCACTAACCACCTGGTTGGTTGCTGCTAGGTATAGCAACAACTTTTCCTGTGGTCTAGGTGCGACAAGTATTGGAGTGGAGGACAGGTACCGTTTCAAATCTTGCAGCGCTGCCTCCGCTTCCGGAGTCCACTTCATGGGACCTGCCTTCTTCAAGATTTTGAAGAAAGGTAGGGCGCGTTCTGCAGACTTCGAAATGAACCTACTGAGGGCAGCCACACAACCTGCAAGCCTTCTGACATCCTTGACGCGCTTCGGGGCCTCGATTTGCTCAATGGCTTTAATCTTGTCGGGGTTAGCTTCAATCCCCCTCTATGATATAAAGAACCCGAGAAGCTTGCCGGAGGGGACTCCAAAGACGCACTTCTCAGGGTTCAACTTGAGCTGTATCTTGCGCAGGTTCTGAAATGTCTCTTCCAAATCTTGGACTAGGGTTTCTTTGCTCTTACTTTTCACCACGATGTCATCCATGTAAGCCTCTACATTTCTGTGGATCTGTGGCTCGAAAGCAGTGTACACTACCCTTGCAAACGTTGATCATGCATTCTTCAGTCCAAATGGCATGCGTATGAAGCAATAAGTGCCACATGGAGTGATAAATGCAGTCTTCTCTTCATCCTCTTTGGCCATAAAGATCTGGTGGTAGCCTGAATATGCATCAAGAAAACAGAGTAGCTCACATCCGGCAGTGGAGTCAACAATCTGGTCAATGCGCGGCAAAGGGAATGGATCCTTGGGACATGCTTTATTCACATCGGTGAAGTCTATGCACAGTCTCCATTTCCCGTTGGCTTTGCGCACGACGACTGGATTTGCTAACCACGTCGGATGGATCACACCTCTAACTAGGCCTGCTGCCTCTAGCTTCTTGATTTCTTCATTGATAAATTCTTGGCGCTCCACGGCTTGCTTCCTCACCTTCTGCTTGATGGGCCGCGCATGAGGACAGACAGCAAGCTTGTGCTCAATTACCTTCCTGGGAACACCGGGGATGTCAGATGGTTGCCAGGCAAACACATCGACATTCGCCCGCAGGAAGGCAACGAGCGCGCTTTCCTATTTGCTGTCAAGCGTGGCACTGATGGTGAAGGTACCACCAGTACCGTCCTCCTTGGCGGACACCTTCTTGGTTGCCGGAGGAGCGGCCATCCCTTTCTTACACTTGCCGGTGGAGCTCGATGGGACGTCCTCGACGGCGGCGCAGCACTCCGAAGAGGTGCGGCTGCCGGAGTGGGCCCCAGAGCCCTTGCCGGACTTGGTCTTCGTCTTCTTCCCCCCGGGAGCTTCAGCGGCAAGTGGGTCCTTCTCGGCCGCAGCTGCTGCATCCCGGTAGATCTTGTCGGCGCAGACAAGCGCATCTTTCTTGTCGCCATGGACAGTGATGACGCTTATCGGCCCCGGCATCTTGAGTACGTTGTAGGCATAGTGGGAAGCTGCCATGAACTTGGCGAGGGCGGGACGGCCGAGTATTCCATTGTATGGTAATGGAATATCGGCGACGTCGAAAGTGATGCGCTCAGTTCTGAAGTTGAGCTCCCCGCCAAAGGTCACCGGCAGAGTGATCTTCCCCTTGGGCTTGCTCCTTCCCGGGTTGATTCCTTGGAAAGAACCAGTCTCTTCGAGCTCGCCATCTGGGATTTGGAGTTTCTTGATCACAGCAGAGGAGATCAAGTTCAGCCCGGCCCCGCCGTCAACCAACATTTTGGTGACCTTGAGGTTGCGGATGGTGGGTGAGACCAGCATCGGCAAGCACCCGACTGCAGTGGTACGGTCAGGGTGATCCTCAAGATCAAAAATGATGGGCGTGCTGGACCATTTGAGGAGCCTGCGCGACTCCACGGGCGGCTCTGCTGCATTCACCTCACGCACCCACTGCTTTAGCTGACGGTGGGAGGTGTGCAGAGAGGCGCCACCGTCGACGCACAGGACCTCCGTGGCCTTCTGGAACTCCTGCTCGCTGTTATCCTCGTCCTCCATGTCTTCGTCGTCGTCTTCTTCATCCTTGTCGCGGCCCCGGGGAGGTCGGTCACCTTGCCGCTGCTTGGCCTTGCCGCGGCGTCCTCCCCGGCCATTGAATGGCCGCTTCTTGCTTGGCTCTCCGCCGCCACCTTGGGCCTTCTCCTTGTCGCGCCTCTCGTACTCAGCCTTCTGCTGTTCGACGAGATACTCGACGCGCTTGCAGTTGGAGAGGTCGTGGCCCTTGGTGCGGTGGATCTTGCAGTACTGCTTGTCGGAGCCGTCCTGCTTGTCGGCTGCCGCTACAGGGGCAGGCTCCTTGCCGGAGCCGCCAGCCTGTGTTTGCTTGGCGGGAGCCTCCTTGCCGGACTTCTCGACGGCAAGCACCTCCTTCTTGTTTTTCCTTCTGTTATTCCGCCGCCGGCTCTTCTTTGCCGGGGCGGCGTCGTCGCTGTCGCTTCCTCCTGCGCCAGCATCCTCCCCAGGGAGTCTCCTCCCCTCTTCTGCGCGTGCGCACTTATCAGCCAGAGCGTAAAGCTCGCTGACATCCCGAATCTTGGTCATCGCCATTTCTTCACGCATGCGGCGGTTACGCACGTTCTGGTGGAACGCGCTGATAACCGCGGCAGGGTGGACGTCGGGGATGTTGTGCTGTACACGGCTGAAGCGTTGGATGTACTTGCGCAGGGACTCTCCTTCCTTCTGGGCCAAAATGTGGAGATCGCTCTCCTGGCCGTGGGGTTTGTGGCCGCCGGTGAAGGCGCCAACAAACTGGTGGCAAAGGTCGGCCCAAGAAGAGATGGAACCTTCCGGCAAGTGCATAAGCCACGAACGAACGTTCGGCTTTAGCACGAGCGGGAAGTAGTTCGCCAAGATCTTCTCGTCGCGCCCCCCGGCCGCCTGCACCGCGATGGTGTAAACGCTGAGGAATTCTGAGGGGTGCGTCTTGCCGTCGTACTTCTCCGGTACGTCGGGCTTGAAATTCTTCATGCTGGGCCACTGGACGCGCCGCAGCTCACGGGTAAACGCAGGGCAGCCTGCCGCGTACGGCAAGTCGCCTGGTTCACCGGGCGCGCGCGCGTCGACAGCGTCCCCAGCCCTCTGGTCCGATTGTCGCCGAGCTTCTCGGCGGCGCTCGATTGTTGTTCGAGCGTCTTCTTGTCGCCGGTCGTCGAGGACCTGGCGCTGGTCCCGACGGGCCCGCGGATCCGACGATGCCGTGGAGCCGTCGTCGGCGTTGTTCCGGCGGGGTGGCGTCTTCTGCT
Organism: Secale cereale; assembly: GCA_902687465.1. NCBI lineage: Eukaryota > Viridiplantae > Streptophyta > Magnoliopsida > Poales > Poaceae > Secale > Secale cereale. The sequence goes on from LR738711.1 coordinate 652,329,345, forward strand.
TCCGCGGCGGGGAGTGCACGCTTGTCGCACCCCCGGCGGTCTTGTCGCCGTCGGCCTTCGTCTTCTCAGCTTGCCGCGGCCGCGAGGCCGCCGGCTGCTGTGGAGAATCGTTGTTGGCGAAGGCTATCAGGCTCTGGATGGTGGCCCTCCAGTCTTCGGCCTTGTCTGCCGCTGGAGGGAAGTCAAGGAGCAGTTGTGCCCTTGCGAGCGCTTCTGCTGGAGTGGAGGGGAACGGGGGCGAACGGTGCGAGGAGCGGGATATGCTCGGACTCCTAACAACGTTAGAAGGAGCAGGGTCCCGCGCCGGCGCCTTCGCTTTGCTTGTGCCCGGACGGTGGTCCGGGGCGTCCCGCGAACCTCCGGTTTGTCCTTGCCCCAGCAAGCGGATACCACCTCCTGTGACATGGCGCTGCTGGGTTGTCGTGTGCTGAGATGGACGCGGCGCGTCCACGGAGACCGAGGCTCGGTCGTCCGTCCTATCCTTTGATTTAGTGGCGCCGCGAGTGTCCTCGCCGGCGACCACTCTTCCGACGGCGTCTCCCCCGCCCACCGTTGGTTCCGGTGGCGGTGGATGAGACGCAGACGGGCCTCCGACCTCCGAAGCCTTCTTCTTCGGGGCCATGATGCTGTTGCTGATGAAACTGGAGAGGTTGATGAAGAATGCGCCCGCGCGAACGCCGGATCAGATTCGCACAACCTCGACGCCCCCTACCTGGCGCGCCAAAGATGTCGGGGGAAACTGTCCACCACGAACACCTATGGGACCGGAGCCCCTTGTCTGTGCGGTACGAGGGCGGAGGGAGCACGAAGAGCAGATCGTAGCGAGCACGCGGGCAGTTTTACCCAGGTTCGGGCCGCGGTAGACGCGTAAAACCCTACTCCTGCTTAGTTGTGTATTGAGTTGGAGAGCTCGGGAGCTTGAAGAAGCAGCTACACCGAGCGTATGAGCGATCTAGGTTCCGAACCCCCTCCACGTTGTGCATGGGCCTCCTTTTATAGTGCAAGGGGTCACCGACAGGTGTCAACGTAGGAGAAAGGGGTAAAAACGTAAAAGAGGTGGTAGTTGTAACAGTGCGGGAATAGTGGAGCTACAGTGCGCGAACAGTGGTCGCTACCTACTTTGACAGTGGGGGACAAGGGCATTTAATGCCCGTCGCCGTCGACCCCAAAAGCTCCCGCCTTCGCGTCTCCGTTCGCCACGGTGATGGCTTCACCACCGTGGAGTGCCACCGTGTCCCCCAGGCTGCACAGCCATCCGCCACGCGTCCCTGGGATGGCCCCAGGGCGACGCGTGGGCCGATGAGCTGGAGCGCGGGCACACAGCACAACTCTCCCGGCAAGCACCTTGCCGGGGTCTTGATGTTGCCGGGCCCGGGAGCTTGCCGGGCTCTGAAGCTTGTCGCTCCCCGGACCCTCGCCGGGACGCATATAGCGCCGAGGCGTGTCTTCTATGATGTAATCTTCTAGTCTTCCTGGCAAGCTCCTCTTGCCAGGACCTTGCGTGAGTGAGGTAACCTTGAGCCTAGAACGGCCTTCCCGGCAAGCTCCGCTTGCCGGGGTCTCGATCTTCTGTCTTGTATACTTTGTTTTTGAATGGTTTGATATGGAGCAGGAAGGTCTCCGGCGAGCACGCGGTAAACCCTGCCGCGGGAAGCTGCAACTGCCCGTGCACAAGTTGGGGTACTGAGGTACCCCTACCTTAGTACACCGACAGACGTACGTTCGGTACTTGATCGGTTGGATCGCGAAGAAGTTCGACTACATCAACCGCGTCACTAGACGCTTCCGCTTCCGGTCTACGAGGGTACATAGACACACTCTCCCCTCTCGTTGCTATGCATCTGGTAGATAGATCTTGCGTGATTGTAGGAAAATTTTGAAAATACTATGTTCCCCAACAAGTACCACCATGATGTCCAAGCCAATGGAGCTCCAGGACGACGCTCCCAAGTCCGACTTCACTGCCATCCCTCTTTGTGGCATTGATGATGTCGAGTCCTCTTCGACTCTTTTTCAAGACGGTGCGGCGACGACTACAACTACGGAAACATTCGAGGACCAAGCTTTGGAGGCGAATGACATGGTGTTGAGCAAGGATGATGCTTCCATCTTTGGAGGTGAGAGTGATGATGTGCCATCTTCGGCCTTCATCCACGGCGACGATGACGAGATGGTTGAGCATGGGATTATCCCTTCGACCACGGCGGCGTATGATGACTTAAGTGACTTGTGCCACCATATTGAGAGTGAGAGCGAGTTCACCACTAGCCCAATATATGACGAGTTGCCCCAATTCCCATGTGAGGAGAGCCACAGCCCCCGTCACTTGAGTGAGATGAGTGACTCCACCATATGCGACATTGCGTGCACCTACCTTGAGGGAGTGAGTGAGCCACCACATAGAGAGACTGAGATAGTTGATAGGTCATGTGAAGCCACTTTCAACGCTAATGACTTGACCTCTACCTCTATTGTGTCTTCTCATTTGGTGCTAGGTCCCACATATGATGACGCACCGATCCTCGACGACTTCGTCCTACAAGTGGACAAGACGGTGGCCATGGTGGCATATGATGCACGCCCCACATGGTTCCATCAAGATGAAGATGATGACCACCATTTGGTCTTTCCCACCTCACCTACACCACATGAGTGGAATGAGAAAGGTAACAAAGGTGAAGGTGATGCTCTCGTCCCACTAGTGGACTATGTTAACTTTGATTGCTTGCATGATGTTGATCCACCTACTGCCATGCTTCGTGCTAGTATGATTTCCCCATGCGACTATTTACCCATTTATGATGAGTTTGATGATTTCCATGTGGAGTCTATTAGTTGTGATGCCATGTTGCATAGGATTTCTTGTGATAATTCTATTGGCCACATCATGTTTGACAACCCGCTTGACTTGTCGTATGCTATGCATGAGATCAACAATATGTCACATTTGCAATCTCATCATTGTGACTATGCACATGCCATTAAAATAAACCCAATTTGCACATATGGCATAGATAACAAGCCCATGGTTATTGGCATTTGTTTTTCTTGTGATGATATTGACATGCTTCCTTTACATCATATCCATCATATGCCATGCCATCATTACCTAGCTTTGGACTTGCATTATTTTGGATATTGTTCCACTTCTCCATATTATGCTTTCAATATTGCTCATGAGGAGACCCCCATAGTTTCCTCATACACTTTAGGAGATTTTGATCCATCCCATCCATTGCATGCTCCCCATACTTGTATGCACAATATGCTCCCCATGAATGAACATGCTATATATGTGCCATATAATTGTATGCTCAATTTGCATCCACATCATGCTATACACAATAACTATTCATTCATGATGGATGACATGTTCTTATACCACGCATCAAATTTCTTTGAGCGATGCTTATCTTGTGCTAACTCACACATGCACATACACATCATGATGGATGATGTGTACATTTACCACACGCACAATTTCTTTGGTTTGTGTCTATTTTGTGTAGGTACCCATCCATACTCGTCAACTTCACAAACACACGAGTTGACGAAAAGAGCTCTAGAGAGCAACGATGACTTGGGATATCGTGGATTGTCTTTCCCACCGCTCCTTTTGCGCAAACACTTCGCGCATTCCTTCTACATGGCACTCACATGGTTATGGCTTATTGTTTGTTATGTATCATTTGCCCATATTGCCATGTTCACATTGCATGATATGCCAATCCCTTTGCCTTTGTCATGCATTTGTGACCCATGCTTTGCATTACACATGATGATTGATTCTCATCTTGTATGTGTATTTGCAAGCTTGGTGGAGATATCACTTTTTATTGCCATGATTCCTTTGCACACCATGCCTATTATGATGCTTTGATCTTTATTTGTGATCGTGCTTGCGATATGTCATGTGCATTGCCTATATCCACTATTTGCTCACATGACATGATTGCCATGAGTTCTTCTAGTGTGTTGCATCTTCGCTACACTAGTTTGCACGACTTGATTACGATGGTTGCTTTGTGTCGTGCATCACCCATGATTGATACATGCTCATTCCATGTGGTGGATAGCCACTATTGCCATGCTTTGCACATGATTGTTAGTCCATGTTGTCATATGTCGCCATATGTTGCCTCTCGCATGCTAAATGATTTGCCATGTATTGAGTGCAACAATGCCTTTCATCTTGCAAAAGAGATTGCCACCATAGCATTCTGAAATATACTTGGAGATTTTGACATATTTCTTGTGAAGCATGCTTGTCTTACCTCTTTGCACCATATGCCTAGTGACATGAATATAGCAATTGTTGCACCATATTATTCATGCACTTTTGCTCCTAATGGTTATGTGCAAGAGAAGAGAACCATCATGATGGATGATGTGTTTATCTACCATGCGCATACACTCTTTGTTTTATTGTGTGCATGTGTAGGTTACTTGGACTTCGTGTCGACTTCCACTTCACGTGAGTTGACCATTCGAGCTCTTGAGAGTGAACCACCTTCTACCACAACGCTTCTACATCGCACTTGCTTGTGCTTCGGCATTGTCAAGAATGCACAAGGACATGCTTTCAAGGTGATATCCTTCTCTTTCAAGAACCCAAAAACCATTAGCATGAATATTGTGGATCATACTACATGTGTTGCTCGCACCATGGGACTTATTTGTCATCTTGGACCCCTTGATCGCGCACATGTTAGTGATATTGCTTTCATTCACGATAGCCACATTGCCATGCCTCATGTTATATATGCCTTGTGTGTTGCATCCACGAGAGAGACCGTGGCCCCTCTACAGAGAAGATCCACCTTGGATTCAAGACCCCCTAGCGGGAAGATCCTTCACGGATTCAAGACCTCCTCACGGAGATGAACTTTACCTTGTATCTTTCCCTTTGTTGTTCATGTACCTTGTGATCTTGTGTGTTTGATTGTCTAGTGGATGTGTGATTGGACTTGTTCTTGAGTGTTTTCCCTTGTGTTTTCTCCCCATGTTCATCGTGTTCTTCGTGGGATCCTCTCCATTTCGTGAAAGATCAGCCATCTAGGGTTCCACCATACATCAATGGAGTATCTAGGTGACATTAGGGTTTTGGTTGATTTGTGTGTTAAGGTGTTATTCTAGTACGAACTCTATGATAGATCGAACGGAAAGAATAGCTTCGTGTTATTTTACTACGGACTCTTGAATAGATCGATTAGAAAGAATAACTTTGAGGTGGTTTCGTACCCTACCATAATCTCTTCGTTTGTTCTCCGCTATTAGTTACTTTGGAGTGACTCTTTGTTGCATGTTGAGGGCTAGTAATATGATCCAATTATGTTATTATTGTTGAGAGATTTGCACTAGTGAAAGTATGAACCCTAGGCCTTGTTTCCTATCATTGAAACACCATTTATGCTCACCTTTATCTTTATTTACCTTGCTGTTTTTATATTTTCAGATTACAAAAACCTATATCTACCATTCATATTGCACTTGTATCACCATCTCTTCGCCGAACTAGTGCACCTATACAATTTACCATTGTATTGGGTGTGTTGGGGACACAAGAGACTCTTTGTTATTTGGTTGAAGGGTTGCTTGAGAGAGACCATCTTCATACTACACCTCCCATGGATTGATAAACCTTAGGTCATCCACCTGAGGGAAATTTGCTACTGTCCTACAAACCTCCGCACTTGGAGGCCCAACAACGTCTACAAGAAGAAGGTTGTCTAGTAGACATCAAGCTCTTTTCTAGCGCTGTTGCCGGGGAGGTGAGTGCTTGAAGGTATACTTTAGATCTTGCAATCGAGCCTTTTAGTTTCTTGTTTTATCACTAGTTTAGTTTATAAAAGAAAACTACAAAAAAATAGAATTAAGGTTACCTGTATGCTTCATCTTTTTAATATCTTTCGTGAAAATGATGGGAAGGAAAATTGTGTTCAAGTACTAGAAGAAGAATTACATAGAATGCTTGGCATAAAATATGTGAATGATGAGCATGCTTGCAATGTTGTTAGTATGAATTCTTTGAATACCCATGATGCTAATGATATGCAAAGCCACAAGCTTGGGGATGCTATGTTTGATGAAGATGATATGTTTAGTCCCCCAAGTTTTGATGGCCAATCTATTATGATGAAAGCATGCCTCCTATTTATGATGATTATATTTATGAAAGTGGATTTGGAGAGGTCATGACTTTATTTAGTGATGAATCCACTATTTCGGAAGAGGTTCCAATTGATTATGAGAACAAAGTTGATGTCTATGATGATTATTCTGATGACTTGTATGCTATTAAGAATAATGATAACCATGAAACTTGTCATCATGATTTTAGTTTTCAATTGGATTATGCTTCACATGATAGTTATTTTGTTGAGTTTTCTCCCACTATTATTCATGAGAAGAAATTTGCTTATGTGGAGAGTAGTAAAATTTCTATGCAAGTAGATCATGAAAAGAATGCTTTATGTGCTGGTTATATGGTTGAATTCATTCATGATGCTACTGAAATTTATTATGAGAGAGGATCATATGCTTCTACATATTGCAATAATATCAAGTTTCCTCTCTATGTGCTTAAAATCTTGAAGTTATGCTCGTTTTCCCTTCCTATGCTAGTTGATTATCGTTCCCATAAGTTGTTTGCTCACAAAATCCCTACGCATAGGAAGTTGGTTAGACTTAAATGTGCTAGTGTGACGCCCGAGACTGACGTCCCAGAAGATTCCAGAAGATTCCCGAGATTCCAGATGTTCCGGGTCCTCCCGTGGGTTGCATTGTGCTTGTGTTATTTATTTTTGCATTGCATCATGTCATCATGCCATCATGTCACATTTTAATTTTTGCATCTCAACCTTAAATAAATCGTGTGGGCCTTCGGTCCATTTAAATCGAGGGAAGGTGACTTCTCTTTATAACATATAAAAGCCTCCTAATAATTATGGAGCTATATTAATAATTATTCCATTGCTCCGGAATCACCATAACACACTTGCATTAATTCCCCATGTCTTTTTCACTTCGAGTTCTCCATCAAAAAAACCTTCCCTATATTTCTTTCCCTTTTATCGAGACTCCTCCTGAAATCTAGACTTCTTTTGAACTCCTTTAAGGCAAACTAATTATTTTAGTTTGTTTTTCCCTTTTGTTGTTGGAACTATTTTTGTGGGGTCGGAAGTATCCCGTAAAGCCTTATAAAAATGTTCCATATTTTATTTTTCTGTTCTGGCCTCTTTTCTTATTTTCTTTTGCACTTTTTCTATTTTTATTTCTGTTAAGGAAATAAAAAGAAAAAGGTGCAACACCAGGTCTCCCTGGCCCAATTCCTTCTGGCCCAGCCGCCTCCTCCTTCGGCCCAACTCCACCAGGCCAGCCCGCTTACCCCCCTAACCCTAGCTCGCTCCCGAGCCTCTTTCTCTCCCTCCTGCCGAGCGCCGCCACCCACCCCATCGATCTCGATCTCTCTCTCTGCCCGTTTCCCTCGCCCCGAGTCCCTCGCTCGATCTCTCCCCGAGCGCCTCTCGACCGCGCCCCCTCCTTCGCTCGCACGTCTCGTCCCGCACCTTGTTTCCCTCGACCGAGGCGCCGCGAGCCGCGGTCTGCAGCTCCCCGAGCGCGGCGCTCCAGGGCCTTGCCTCGCCAGAGTCCCGCCTCCTCCCGCGAACGGCCAGGGGCCCCTCCTCCTCCGGCCGTCCTTCTCCTCATCGCCTCCTCGCCGCGGGTAGGCCAGGAGCCAGCGAGGCTGGCACTCGCGACGTCCCGCCGGCCAGCGCCAGGAGGCTGGCGCGCTCGTCCTCCCCGTCCCCAGGCTCCCGCGGCCTCATCCTTCCTCCGTTCCAGCTCCTCCCGTGCTGCGTCCCCAAGCCGCCCAGCGTCTCGCCCGCGGGACGATCCGGTCGGTCAAGAGTACCCCGCGGCTGCTTTCTCCAGCGCCTCGCGGCCTCTCCTTCTTCCTTCTTCCGGCCGCGCAGCCGCGACGCCCGAGGCCCTGCCGCCTCGCCCCGTTGGCTCCCAGGGCTCTGCCTCCGTCGCCGTGGTCTCCCTCAGCCACCCTGCCAAGCCGGCCGAAGCCGCTGCTCTTCCGTCCCGTGGCCTGCTTCTGCCGTGTTTTGTTGTTCTGCTGCTGCCGTGGCCTCGTGCTACCCTTGTTTTAGCTGCTGTAGTTTTTGTGTTGTTTGGTGGCTTTTGCTGTTGACTTGACAGAGAACGTGTACATCTACGGGAAGACGAGCTCGTGAACGGCTACGGATATGAGTACATCTACAAAACGCCCCGTGTACGCCTACACGACACAAGACGATGCGGCGAGTACCCCTACGTCGAACGCCATGACAAGTACGACTACCGACGCCCGGAAACGCCAAGTACCACTACATCCGTGTACGACTACATGACCGACAAGTACCACGACGACCCGAACGACTTCCGTCGCGTGTACCACTACCGTCGCCCGGAAAAGACGGATGCGCCAAGTACATCTACGAACGAGTTCGTCTACCGTCGCCGTGTACCACTACCATCGCCCCGTGAACAACTACCGCCGTCGTGGAACCGCCAAGACGAACGGAACAACTACTTCCTCTACGAGTTGCGGAACGACTACTTCCTCTACGTCCACTACTACGGCTACTTCCACTACGTCCCTCGACGTCTCGAACCGCCCCGAAACGCACGCTTCGAAGGTATAACCCCGAGACGTGACCCGTGTGATGCATGCTTGCTTGTGTTGTATGAAATGTCTCTCGTGTGTGCTTCGTGCCCGTTCCACCTTTTGTCATGTTCCTCGGTTGCCTCGTCGCCGACCCGTGGGAACCCGGCAACGGGATCACCCCATCATCTCGTTTGACTCGCTTCGTCACCTTTTGCACCGGTCTCTCAACGAGATACCGGAACCGATATGTTGCATGGCTTCATTTTCGGAATCGTTGCCGTGGCACCCTTTTCTTCCACCACGGTGACAAATGCTTCTTATCCTTTAAGTCAACCTTTTAATAAAACTTGCATAAAGCTTAATCATGTCATCCGCATCATTTAACAACATTATATATGTTAATTGTTGTTTGCTTATAATTATTAAACATGCTCATGAGGATTTTCCGGATATGTGGTTGTTATTCTCCGGCCTCATTTAAATTGCCTAGATAGTGTAGTTTTATTATGCTTCACCTCTTGCCATGTTAAAAAAACATTTTAATCTTGTCTTGTAAATAATGAGAGTCAACTAAATAATTAATATGTGGTGTTTCGTCAATATGCAACTCGTTGCATATTGATCTCCACTTAACTTGTAGTTTTGTTTGTGCACTTTGCCATGCCTTGCATATTTAAACCGGACATGCATCATGCTTGATTGTGCATCGTATGCCATGTTTATGTTTGTGTGTTTACCGTGTTGTTTCTTTTCTTTCCGGTTGCTTCTCTTGTTAGCTTCGGTTTCGTTCCGGAGTTGTGAGGATCCGCTCGACTGTTGCTCCGTCTTCTTCTTGGTTCTGTTCTTCTCCCTTGTGGAATCCCAGGCAAGATGACCGAACCCGGATACCATTACTATTTTTGCCTATTGCTAGTAGTCTCGATCTATAGTTTTGCCTCGATGCCCATGTTTTCCTGTCAGCCTCCTACTTGTAACCTTTGCCATGTTAAGCATCCTACCTACGCAAACCGTTGCTTGGCTAAGTACGCTTCGCTCAGCCCCTCTTATAGCATTGTTAGTTGCAGGTGAAGTTTGAAGATGCTTGCTTCCTGTTGAAGTTTGGTTGGGTTATATCACACTATATAAATGCTAAATGAAATCATCTATATACTGGCAGGGTGGAAGGCTAAGCCTTTTGCTTGGTGTTTTGTTCCACTCATGCCGTTAGGAACCGTATAAGCCGGTGTTATGTTCCTTGATTTTGCGTTCCTAACACGGTTGGGGTGTATGGGACCCCCTTGATAAACCGCTAAGTGCTAAGTCTTTTCCAGCAAGTCCCAACATTTGGTACTATTTGCCTCATAATAACAACTTAATTAAATTAATTAAATTTGCATAGAGGGTCGCTCCCTCGAGGATCCTTTATTTCTACATAGCAGGGGGGGCCAGTGCCGATGGTGTTGGTCCCAAACGGGGAGCCTGCGGGAACCACCACGGGGAAACTCGAGGTTTGGGTCCTGTAGCATCACCCATCCGGTCGTGTCCTGAGACTTAGATACGCGCGGCTACTATCAGGGTGTCGACACGCCGGGAGGATTTGCTGGATTAGCCTTACCTTAGTTCGGTTTAACTTGAGCACGGGATTCCGAGAATACTCGGGTCTTCCCACCTATGGAGTTGCGACTTCGCGGATCGTGGGCTTGTGATGGGCCAAGTTGGAACACCCCTGCAGGGTTTGAACTTTCGAAAGCCGTGCCCGCGGTTATGTGGCAGATGGGAGCTTGTTAATTCCGGTTGTAGATAACTTGACACAATGTTCCAATACACTACCAGCGTGTGTACCGTGACTGTCAATTTCCGAATTGGGATTCGGGAGTTGAACACGGTGGGGTTATGTTTGACCGGCTTTAGTTAGGATCACTTCGTGATCATCTTTCGACCGATGCACTTCTCTTCTCGCTCTCTTTTACGTAAGATAGTGCTAGTTGCTGCTGCAGACTCTTGTTTGTTCCTTCACCTCTCGTTCTTTCTTCAACCTTGTCCTCACCCAAGGCTTAAATAGTCTTGTTACCCGGGAACGGGATTGCTGAGTCCTTTGTGGCTCACAGTTACTTCACCAAACCAGATGCAGGTTCAGCCGGGTTTGATGCAGGAGCTGGTTCAAGTACTGCACCAGGAGCTCGATGAAGAGTGTGGCCGTTTGCTTGTGACGTTTCGTTGTTCAGTAGTGGTTTCTACTAGGATTCGATCCTGACCTGTGGCTTTATGTTGTTTTGGTATCTTTCTTTGGATCTTCACCCGTAGTCGGGTTGTGTTGTTCTGAATGATGTGTGCTTATGTAATGTATTGTGTGAAGTGGCGAGTGTAAGCCAACTATCTCCTTTTGCAATTTAATCCCTCTTTTACATGAGTTGTGCAAAGATACCAAACTTGAGATCATTCTAGGATGGGCTTATACCTTTAAGTCGTGCCTCGACACGTAGGAGGTATAGTCCCATCCTGGGCATTACAAGTTGGTATCAGAGCCTTCTCCGACCTAGAAGCCCCCACTGCTTGATCGAATCGTTGACGGTTGAGTCTAGGCACACACTGAAAACTTTTTGAGTCCTATATTATATCGGAGAGTAGGATTTCTTTGCTTCTCATCCCCTTTTCATTCTGGTGAGGACTCCTGACGATTACTCTTGCCTCTTCTACTTTCAAAAATTGCACCAAATTTTTTTTTTAGGATCCCGCGAGTATTCTGGGATTGTTTCGATGTTCTTGTGACAAGGATATTGTTCCCGATGCCTCCTGTTACCGAGGAGTTGAGCTTCGGGGTATCATTGTAACAAGCATATCGCGACAGTACTAAATACTTAAGACGGCCGACATCGAAAATCTCTCCTATACGGCCAGTGGCAAGATAACCCCGACATCACCCAGTACTGGGGAGGTAGTTCGAGAGTATTGCCATAGCTTGTTATAGTGGATGCTTTTCGAAGGTCCGAGGTAAACAGTTTCCGAGAAAGACTGGTTATGTGTTGAAGGATGGATACACCTGGATGTAGGTGTAGAGTTGATTGCGCGGTGCTTCCCGTGTATCCCCAACACCTGATTGCATAACTGGAAATTTTCGGAAATCTATAGGTGGGTTCATCTAGTAGTTCTAGGCATTCTTCCAACGGATGCTCGATATGAAGTTTGGGGTTCTACATTGAGTGAAGTGGTTTTATGGACTTGTTCTGATCGGGAGTTGCATCTTAAAGGGTCCTTGGCTATGCTGATCCGGGGATTGCAAAACCCTTTTGTAACACGTTCCATGAGCTTTCAGCACGAAGATGTCGAACGAAACTTCTATCCTGTATTTGTTCTATCTGATCCTTGTTCCTTTTATTTACTTTTTGTTCTCTCAAGTGGCTTCTCGACATGTTGATGTATCTACGGAATTCATTCGTTCAATATCTATCCTTTGTTTTGTTTTGATTCTGGTATTCGAGTTGCTTCGATGTCAAATGTTGATTCCATAACCTTCCTAATCGGTGTTCTCATACTTCTATGGGAGTGCTATTTCTTCTTGATCATCAAGATGGTCATGTTAAATTCTTTTTTCAACCGGTGTCCATTTTGTTCATCCCAAGATGTCTTTGTTTTCCCACCCTCCCACCCTTCTTCTTCTCGGAGCAAGAATTCTCAAATGAAATATCCATTTTATTCATGTGATGTTTCTTCATTCTTTTCCTTCAATGTTCTTATCCGGTGATTTATCGTGAAGATGCTCAAGAGCTTTAAGTTCATCATTCTTTTGTTCTCATATTCTTTCGGTGGATGTAATTCAAGATTTCGGTTTCATCTTATCCTTTTTCCTCATTTCACAATGCTTTCTTATTCCGGTGCACCAATTAATCATTCTCCTCTTGCTATTCATATCCGGGGTGCTGAAGATTCATAATTCCATTCTTATTCCGTTCAAGCTAGTTTGAGCATTGTTATCTTATTCAAGCCTTTTAATTCAACCGGTGCAATATCTCTTAAGCAATCTTTTCAACGGTGATTTCTTTGAGTGGGCCCTAACCCACAGGTCTTCCCAGGATCTTACCTGACTCTTCTTTTTCCGGAGTTATACTTAAATTCTATTCAAAGTGTGACGTAAGTATGATTCCATCAGTCACATGCCTTCTCCAAGACCGCTTTCAAATTATTTTCATCTTTGTTTCAACCCTTTTAATTCTTCATTCCGGAGTGCTCAACAATTCTTCATGGCATTTCTCGTCTTCATTCTCAACATTTGGAGACCGGAGAAGTGTTTTTCTTAATCTTGGCCCGTCTTCTTGAAGATTGTGATTCTAGCTTCATGCCATCCTCATTATTGTTCAGATTGTGAGGAATTCTTTTACCCGTCCGAAGCATTTCATGAATTCTTTTCTTTGTGATCCTCCGAAGGCCATCATTTCAGCATATTTCTTCGTTCTCAGTTTTCAACTTCGTCCTTCAAATATTCTTCATTGATGTCTCTTCGTTCCTCTCCATATTCTTACGGTGGTTCTTTCAAGTTTACCCTTCAGTTGTTATCGTTTTCATTCATTATGTTCTTTCACAATCCTACCGGTGCCTTGTTGAAGATTTATCCAAGCTTGTGCGAGATCTCTCTTAATCCTTTTCCAACGAGAATAAGTAGTATGCCAAATCCTTTGGTTGTCATCAATTTTAATTGGTGAAGGAGATGCATAACATAATTCTTATTCTTGTTCCTTCAAGGTGATTGAATTCTTTTGTCTGGAGCTTGTTCATCATATCATATTCTCGGTTCTAAGTTGTTCATCTTGTTTTCCGGAGCTTCAAGTTGTTTCAATTATATCATTTCAAACCTCCATCTAATTCACCGCGGGCCTTCAATCTTATTCTTTTCACCTTTCACTTCTCATGCTTTCATTACCGGAGTTTTCATGGTGGTTCATCATCATTTAATTCATCCTCGAAGTCTTCATCAAGATTCTTGTTGGAGCTCAAGCATTCTTCATCATGCTTCCAATTGCAATCCTTTCTACCTTATCTTTTCAGATGGTGTTATGTCATTTTGACAATTCCTTCATGTTTCATGATTCACGAGTTTTCAAGAATGAGATATTTAAACCCATCATTTTCTTTGTTCAGGCGATCTTTTCAACCCTTCAATCTATGCATTGGAGTTATCTTGGGTTGTATTCCACCTAAAAGCTTTCCCTAAGGATTGTTGCTAATTAGGGTGCTTATAAATGACCCAAGTTCTTCATTTATCATTCCGGTGAAATAAGTTTTTCGTCTCCTTGTTGATCTCAATCCAATTAATGTTTTCGTTAGTGGCTGGTTGTCACCTCATAATTTTGAGATGTTTTCCATAAGCCCACAACGAGCTTATTCTTTTCGTTGTTGATTTTTTTTTCCAACAACTCTATTCAACCTTCTTCGTAAGGATGCTCTTTCAAATTCAATTTTGACAGATGTTGTCATTTTCTTCTCCGTTCAATTCTGTCTTTCATTTTATGCTATTCTGTCATTCCGGAGGTTTTTTCTGATATTACTCTCTTTAACTATCATCTCGTTTTTATCAAGATCATGTTCTTTCCCTTGCTTATCATTTAACTGGAATGTTGTCACCTACATTCAAGTTCTCTCATCTTATCTAGTTTTGCCTGTCTTTTCAACCGGAGTGCTGTCTGAATCTTTCTTACCTCTTGTGCCATTCTTTTAATTGTTTCAGAGGCTGTGTGCTGTTGTTTTCATCAAGTATCAATCCTTCTCCTCTAGTTCTTGTTAATTCCTTCCATTTTCAACCGAAGTGCTGCCCGAATTCTGTCATTCTTATTCCTTGGCTATACAATTGCAGTTTCATTTTCTTTTGGTCTGTGAGCTCTTGTTTCATGTCTTTCAACCTCTCAAGGTTCTCGTGATGTTCCATGTTCCTCCTTTTACCGGAGTGCTTTCATCTTCATTCATCTCCGTTGCTTTCTTTCTTTAAACTTGTTCAACCTCTCAAGGTTCTTTGGTTTCACTCGTTCGTCAAAGAAGCAACTTTGTTTTACCTCTTCCTCTTCCGTTTTTACCCGGTGATATCTCTAGGATCTCGGGTCGAGATCCTCTGTTAGTGTGGGAGAGTTGTGACGCCCGAGACTGACGTCCCAGAAGATTCCAGAAGATTCCCGAGATTCCAGATGTTCCGGGTCCTCCCGTGGGTTGCATTGTGCTTGTGTTATTTATTTTTGCATTGCATCATGTCATCATGCCATCATGTCACATTTTAATTTTTGCATCTCAACCTTAAATAAATCGTGTGGGCCTTCGGTCCATTTAAATCGAGGGAAGGTGACTTCTCTTTATAACATATAAAAGCCTCCTAATAATTATGGAGCTATATTAATAATTATTCCATTGCTCCGGAATCACCATAACACACTTGCATTAATTCCCCATGTCTTTTTCACTTCGAGTTCTCCATCAAAAAAACCTTCCCTATATTTCTTTCCCTTTTATCGAGACTCCTCCTGAAATCTAGACTTCTTTTGAACTCCTTTAAGGCAAACTAATTATTTTAGTTTGTTTTTCCCTTTTGTTGTTGGAACTATTTTTGTGGGGTCGGAAGTATCCCGTAAAGCCTTATAAAAATGTTCCATATTTTATTTTTCTGTTCTGGCCTCTTTTCTTATTTTCTTTTGCACTTTTTCTATTTTTATTTCTGTTAAGGAAATAAAAAGAAAAAGGTGCAACACCAGGTCTCCCTGGCCCAATTCCTTCTGGCCCAGCCGCCTCCTCCTTCGGCCCAACTCCACCAGGCCAGCCCGCTTACCCCCCTAACCCTAGCTCGCTCCCGAGCCTCTTTCTCTCCCTCCTGCCGAGCGCCGCCACCCACCCCATCGATCTCGATCTCTCTCTCTGCCCGTTTCCCTCGCCCCGAGTCCCTCGCTCGATCTCTCCCCGAGCGCCTCTCGACCGCGCCCCCTCCTTCGCTCGCACGTCTCGTCCCGCACCTTGTTTCCCTCGACCGAGGCGCCGCGAGCCGCGGTCTGCAGCTCCCCGAGCGCGGCGCTCCAGGGCCTTGCCTCGCCAGAGTCCCGCCTCCTCCCGCGAACGGCCAGGGGCCCCTCCTCCTCCGGCCGTCCTTCTCCTCATCGCCTCCTCGCCGCGGGTAGGCCAGGAGCCAGCGAGGCTGGCACTCGCGACGTCCCGCCGGCCAGCGCCAGGAGGCTGGCGCGCTCGTCCTCCCCGTCCCCAGGCTCCCGCGGCCTCATCCTTCCTCCGTTCCAGCTCCTCCCGTGCTGCGTCCCCAAGCCGCCCAGCGTCTCGCCCGCGGGACGATCCGGTCGGTCAAGAGTACCCCGCGGCTGCTTTCTCCAGCGCCTCGCGGCCTCTCCTTCTTCCTTCTTCCGGCCGCGCAGCCGCGACGCCCGAGGCCCTGCCGCCTCGCCCCGTTGGCTCCCAGGGCTCTGCCTCCGTCGCCGTGGTCTCCCTCAGCCACCCTGCCAAGCCGGCCGAAGCCGCTGCTCTTCCGTCCCGTGGCCTCCTTCTGTCGTGTTTTGTTGTTCTGCTGCTGCCGTGGCCTCGTGCTACCCTTGTTTTAGCTGCTGTAGTTTTTGTGTTGTTTGGTGGCTTTTGCTGTTGACTTGACAGAGAACGTGTACATCTACGGGAAGACGAGCTCGTGAACGGCTACGGATATGAGTACATCTACAAAACGCCCCGTGTACGCCTACACGACACAAGACGATGCGGCGAGTACCCCTACGTCGAACGCCATGACAAGTACGACTACCGACGCCCGGAAACGCCAAGTACCACTACATCCGTGTACGACTACATGACCGACAAGTACCACGACGACCCGAACGACTTCCGTCGCGTGTACCACTACCGTCGCCCGGAAAAGACGGATGCGCCAAGTACATCTACGAACGAGTTCGTCTACCGTCGCCGTGTACCACTACCGTCGCCCCGTGAACAACTACCGCCGTCGTGGAACCGCCAAGACGAACGGAACAACTACTTCCTCTACGAGTTGCGGAACGACTACTTCCTCTACGTCCACTACTACGGCTACTTCCACTACGTCCCTCGACGTCTCGAACCGCCCCGAAACGCACGCTTCGAAGGTATAACCCCGAGACGTGACCCGTGTGATGCATGCTTGCTTGTGTTGTATGAAATGTCTCTCGTGTGTGCTTCGTGCCCGTTCCACCTTTTGTCATGTTCCTCGGTTGCCTCGTCGCCGACCCGTGGGAACCCGGCAACGGGATCACCCCATCATCTCGTTTGACTCGCTTCGTCACCTTTTGCACCGGTCTCTCAACGAGATACCGGAACCGATATGTTGCATGGCTTCATTTTCGGAATCGTTGCCGTGGCACCCTTTTCTTCCACCACGGTGACAAATGCTTCTTATCCTTTAAGTCAACCTTTTAATAAAACTTGCATAAAACTTAATCATGTCATCCGCATCATTTAACAACATTATATATGTTAATTGTTGTTTGCTTATAATTATTAAACATGCTCATGAGGATTTTCCGGATATGTGGTTGTTATTCTCCGGCCTCATTTAAATTGCCTAGATAGTGTAGTTTTATTATGCTTCACCTCTTGCCATGTTAAAAAAACATTTTAATCTTGTCTTGTAAATAATGAGAGTCAACTAAATAATTAATATGTGGTGTTTCGTCAATATGCAACTCGTTGCATATTGATCTCCACTTAACTTGTAGTTTTGTTTGTGCACTTTGCCATGCCTTGCATATTTAAACCGGACATGCATCATACTTGATTGTGCATCGTATGCCATGTTTATGTTTGTGTGTTTACCGTGTTGTTTCTTTTCTTTCCGGTTGCTTCTCTTGTTAGCTTCGGTTTCGTTCCGGAGTTATGAGGATCCGCTCGACTGTTGCTCCGTCTTCTTCTTGGTTCTGTTCTTCTCCCTTGTGGAATCCCAGGCAAGATGACCGAACCCGGATACCATTACTATTTTTGCCTATTGCTAGTAGTCTCGATCTATAGTTTTGCCTCGATGCCCATGTTTTCCTGTCAGCCTCCTACTTGTAACCTTTGCCATGTTAAGCATCCTACCTACGCAAACTGTTGCTTGGCTAAGTACGCTTCGCTCAGCCCCTCTTATAGCATTGTTAGTTGCAGGTGAAGTTTGAAGATGCTTGCTTCCTGTTGAAGTTTGGTTGGGTTATATCACACTATATAAATGCTAAATGAAATCATCTATATACTGGCAGGGTGGAAGGCTAAGCCTTTTGCTTGGTGTTTTGTTCCACTCATGCCGTTAGGAACCGTATAAGCCGGTGTTATGTTCCTTGATTTTGCGTTCCTAACACGGTTGGGGTGTATGGGACCCCCTTGATAAACCGCTAAGTGCTAAGTCTTTTCCAGCAAGTCCCAACATTTGGTACTATTTGCCTCATAATAACAACTTAATTAAATTAATTAAATTTGCATAGAGGGTCGCTCCCTCGAGGATCCTTTATTTCTACATAGCAGGGGGGGCCAGTGCCGATGGTGTTGGTCCCAAACGGGGAGCCTGCGGGAACCACCACGGGGAAACTCGAGGTTTGGGTCCTGTAGCATCACCCATCCGGTCGTGTCCTGAGACTTAGATACGCGCGGCTACTATCAGGGTGTCGACACGCCGGGAGGATTTGCTGGATTAGCCTTACCTTAGTTCGGTTTAACTTGAGCACGGGATTCCGAGAATACTCGGGTCTTCCCACCTATGGAGTTGCGACTTCGCGGATCGTGGGCTTGTGATGGGCCAAGTTGGAACACCCCTGCAGGGTTTGAACTTTCGAAAGCCGTGCCCGCGGTTATGTGGCAGATGGGAGCTTGTTAATTCCGGTTGTAGATAACTTGACACAATGTTCCAATACACTACCAGCGTGTGTACCGTGACTGTCAATTTCCGAATTGGGATTCGGGAGTTGAACACGGTGGGGTTATGTTTGACCGGCTTTAGTTAGGATCACTTCGTGATCATCTTTCGACCGATGCACTTCTCTTCTCGCTCTCTTTTACGTAAGATAGTGCTAGTTGCTGCTGCAGACTCTTGTTTGTTCCTTCACCTCTCGTTCTTTCTTCAACCTTGTCCTCACCCAAGGCTTAAATAGTCTTGTTACCCGGGAACGGGATTGCTGAGTCCTCTGTGGCTCACAGTTACTTCACCACACCAGATGCAGGTTCAGCCGGGTTTGATGCAGGAGCTGGTTCAAGTACTGCACCAGGAGCTCGATGAAGAGTGTGGCCGTTTGCTTGTGACGTTTCGTTGTTCAGTAGTGGTTTCTACTAGGATTCGATCCTGACCTGTGGCTTTATGTTGTTTTGGTATCTTTCTTTGGATCTTCACCCGTAGTCGGGTTGTGTTGTTCTGAATGATGTGTGCTTATGTAATGTATTGTGTGAAGTGGCGAGTGTAAGCCAACTATCTCCTTTTGCAATTTAATCCCTCTTTTACATGAGTTGTGCAAAGATACCAAACTTGAGATCATTCTAGGATGGGCTTATACCTTTAAGTCGTGCCTCGACACGTAGGAGGTATAGTCCCATCCTGGGCATTACAGCTAGTTATATGCTTCATGATGCTCTCTTTATGTTTCAATTCTTATCTTTTACGCGAGCATCATTGAAATCATCATGCCTAGCTAGGGGCGTTAAATGATAGCGCTTGTTGGGAGGTAACCCAACTTTATTTTTGTTCTTTGCTTTTTGCTTCTGTTTAGTAATAAATATTGCATCTAGCTTATGTTTACATGTGGTTTTGTGTTTTAGTTAGTGTTTGTGCCAAGTAGAATCTTTGGGAAGACTTGGGTGAAGTTTATTCGATCATGCTGTAAAAAATAAAAACTTTAGCACTCACGAGATTAGCTACCATTTTTTTACAGAGGAGTGCTTTTAAGTTGATTATTTTTGCAGATGATCAATAGACAAATTCCTCATGTCCACCAATTTATATCAAAATTTTATGAGTTACAGAAGTATTCGAAAGTTACAGATTACTACAGACTGTTCTGTTTTTGACAGATTTTGTTTTCTATGTGTTGTTTGCTTATTTTGATGAATCTATGAGTAGTATCGGAGGGTATGAACCATAGAGAAGTTGGAATACAGTATATATTACACCAATATGAATTTAGAATGAGTTCACAATAGTACCTAAGTGGTGGTTTTATTTTCTTATACTAACGGAGCTTACGAGTTTTCTGTTGAGTCTTGTGTTGTGAAGTTTTCAAGTTTGGGTAAAGATTCGATGGACTATGGAATAAAGAGTGGAAAGAGCCTAAGCTTGGGGATGCCCAAGGCACCCCAAGGTAAAATTCAAGGACGACCAAAAGCCTAAGCTTGGGGATGCCCCGGGAAGGCATCCCCTCTTTCGTCTTCGTCTATCGGTAACTTTACTTGACGCTATATTTTTATTCACCACATGATATGTGTTTTGCTTGGAGCGTCAATTTGTTTTTTTTGTTTTTCTTGCTGTTTGAATAATATCCCAAGATCTGAAGTTCTTAAATGTTAGAGAGTCTTTGAAAGGATCGATATGGTTGACTAGAGGGGGGTGAATAGGCAACTAACAATTTTTAGCTTTTCTTAACCAAATTAAACTTAGAAACAAAGTAAGTTGTCTAGATATGCAACTAGGTGGACAACTTATAGGAAGCAACAATAACAATCACACAAGCAAGCAAGCTAAGGTATACAAAGAAAGCTTGCACAAGTAAAGGAAAGAAATAACCACAAGTGGAGCCGGTGAAGACAAGGATGTGTTACCGAAGTTCCTTCCCTTTGAGAGGAAGTACGTCTCCGTTGGAGCGGTGTGGAGGCACAATGCTCCCCAAGAAGCCACTAGCGCCACCGTATTCTCCTCACGCCCTCACACAATGCGAGGTGTCGTGATTCCACTAGTGGTGCCCTTGAAGGCGGCGACCGAACCTTTACAAACAAGGTTGGGGCAATCTCCACAACCGAATTTGAGGCTCCCAACGACACCACGAAGCTTCACCACAATGGAATATGGCTCTGAGGTGACCTCAACCGTTTAGGGTGCTCAAACACCCAGGAGTAACAAGATCCGCAAGGGATTAGTGGGGGGAATCGAATTTCTCTTGGTGGAAGTGTAGATCGATGCCTTCTCAAGCAATCCCTAGGAAATCAACAAGTTTGATTGGCTAGGGAGAGAGATCGGGCGGAAATGGAGCTTTGAGCAACAATGGAGCTTGGGAAGGAAGAGGTGAGTCTTCTTGGGAAGAAGACTCCCTATATATAGTGGGAGGGAAAATCCAACCGTTATCCACAAATCTGCCCGCAGAGCACGGTACTACCGCACATAACGTGCGGTACTACCGCACGGCCCAGCAGTACTACTGCACAGGGTGCGGTACTACCGCTGGCGCGGTACGAGCCAGAACTAGCCCCTGTTGCATTAAAACACCGGGCGGTAGTACTGCAGGAGCGGTACTACCGCACGTCCTTGCGGTACTACCGCAAGGCAGGGTCAGACTGGCCGAGGAGGAGTGCAGACTAAATAAAATACGTCCGCAGCTACTTTCGCAGAGTTACGGTCGTTGCAAAAACCCGACACGGTACTACCGCTTGCACGAAGCGGTACTACCGTGTAGGACGCATAAGTAAAAAATTACTTCCGCGCCTACTACCATACTAGTTACGACGCTCGGCCGGTCACACGGTACTACCGTGTCCATGATACGGTACTACCGCATGGTGCAGTACTACCGTAACCCTGGAGCAGTACTACCGTGGGGCCGTGCGGTACTACCACGTTCTTTGAGCGATACTACCGCATGCCTAGCAGTGGTAGTAGTAGGATGCCACTGTTTTTGTAATGACATGGAAAACAATTGGAGCTCCAGAGAAGCGAAGAAAAGGTGGTGCGAATAAATAGACGTGTACGTGTTGATTCCACCCAAACCTTTCCGAAGCGGACCCCCTCTTAATAGTACGGCTTTCCTATGACTCAATTCCACTGAAAAGAAACAAAAGGAAACACCGTCTTCCATAGGTTCCGAGGGGCACTTAATCGTCTTGTGCTTAGGTGTGATATATCTGAAAAGCTCAGTGCACACGATTAGTTCGCAAAAGCATTGTCATCAATCACCAAAACTACTTAGGGAGAAATATGCCCTTACAGTCTTCACATAGTTACATTATTATTCAACTACTCATTGATCTTCACTTATATCTTTTGGAGTAGTTTGTCATTTGCTCTAGTGCTTCACTTATATCTTTTTAGAGCACGGCGGTGGTTTTATTTTGGAGAAATAGATGAACTCTCATGCTTCACTTATATTATTTTGAGAGTCTATTAGAACAGCATGGTTAATGTGCTTTGGTTATAAAACTAGTCCTAATATGATAGGCATCCAAGTTGGGTATAGTAAAAACTTTCATATAAAGTGCATTGAATATGATGAGAAGTTTGAGGCTTGACGATTGTTTTGAGATATGAGGATGGTGATATTAGAGTCATGCTAGTGGAGTAATTGTGAATTTGAGAAATACTTGTGTTAAAGTTTGTGATTCCCGTAGCATGCACATATGGTGAACCGCTATGTGACGAAGTTAGAGCATGAGGTATTTATTGAGTGTCATCCTTTGTGTGGAGGTCTGGGGCGCGCGATGCTTAACTCCTACCAACCTCCCCCGTAGGAGCATGCGTTGATTACTTTGTTTTGATGACTCGTAATTTTTTTAATAATATATGAGTTCTTTATGACTAATGTTGAGTCCATGGATTATACGCAGTCTCACCCTTCCACCATTGCTAGCCTCTCTTGTACCGTGCAACTCTCGTCGGTACCATACACCCACAATATACCTTCCTCAAAACAGCCACCATACCTACCTATCATGGCATTTCCATAGCCATTCCGAGATATATTGCCATGCAACTTTCCATCGTTCCGTTATTATGACACGCTTCATATTGTCATATTGCCGTGCATGATCATGTAGTTGACATCGTATTTGTGGCAAAGCCACCATCACAATTCATTCATACATGTCACTCTTGATTCATTGCACATTCCGGTACACCGCCGGAGGCATTCATATAGAGTCATATTTTGTTCTAGTATCGAGTTGTAATATCAAGTTGTAAATCAATATAGGTGTGATGATCATCATTATTAGATAATTGTCCCAAAAAAAGAGAAAGAAAAAAAAGGAAAGGCCAAAGAAAAAAAAGGCCAAAAAAAGAAAAAGAAAAAGAAAAAAAGAAAAAAGAAAAGAAAAGGGACAATGCTACTATCCTTTTCCACACTTGTGCTTCAAAGTAGCACCATAATCTTCATGATAGAGAGTCTCTTGTTTTGTCACTTTCACATACTAGTGGGAATTTTTATTATAGAACTTGGCTTGTATATTCCAACGATGGGCTTCCTCAAATGTGCTAGGTCTTCATGAGCAAGCAAGTTGGATGCACACCCACTTAGTTTCTTTTTGAGCTTTCATACACTTATAGCTTTAGTGCATCCGTTGCATGGCAATCCCTACTCACTCACATTGATATCTATTGATGGGCATCTCCATAGCCCATTGATACGCCTAGTTCATGTGAGACTATCTTCCTCCTTTTTGTCTTCTCCACATCCACCACTCCATTCCACCTATAGTGCTATATCCATGGCTCACGCTCATGTATTGCGTGAAAGTTGAAGGGTTTGAAAAAATTTGAGTATGAAATAATTGCTTGGCTGAAACCGGGGTTGTGCATGATATGAATATTTTGTGTGATGAAGAGGGAGCATAGCCAGACTATATGATTTTGTAGGGATAACTTGCTTTGTCCATGTTATTTTGAGAAGACATGATTCCTTTGTTAGTATGCTTGAAGTATTATTATTCTTATGTCAATATAGACATTTATCTTGAATCTTTCGGATCTGAACATTCATGCCACAATTAAGAGAATTACATTGAGAATTATGCTAGGTAGCATTCCACATCCAAAATTCTGTTTTTATCATTTACCTACTCGAGGATGAGCAGGAATTAAGCTTGGGGATGCTTGATACGTCTCCAACGTATCTATAATTTTTGATTGTTCTATGCTATTATATTATCCTTCTAGGATGTTTTATGGGCTTTTATATACACTTTTATATGATTTTTGGGACTAACCTATTAACCTAGAGCCCAGTGCCAGTTTCTGTTTTTTCCTTGTTTTTGAGTTTCGCAGAAAAGGAATATCAAACGGAGTCCAATTGACGTGTCAATTTTTGATGATTGTTTATGGACCAAAAGAAGCCCTCGAAGTAAAAGAGTTGGGCCAGGAGAGTCGCGGGCTGCCCACGAGGGTGGGGGCGCGCCCACCCCAAGTGGTGGCGCCCCCCTATCTCGTGGACAGCCCGAGACCCCCCCTGACGTGAGACCTACGCCAAAAATTCCTATAAATACTGAAACCTCAAGAAAATAACCTAGATCGGGAGTCCGTCGCCGAAAGCCTCTGTTGCCACCGAAAACCAATCTAGACCCGTGTTGGCACCCTGCCGGAGGGGGGAATCCCTCTCCGGTGGCTATCTTCGTCATCCAGGCGCTCTCCATGACGAGGAGGGAGTAGTCCACCCTCGGGGCTGAGGGTATGTACCAGTAGCTATGTGTTTGATCTCTCTCTCATGTTCTTGAGATGGCATGATCTTGATGTATCGCGAACTTTGCTACTATAGTTGGATCTTATGATGTTTCTCCCCCTCTACTCTCTTGTAATGGTGAGTTTTCCCTTTGAAGCTATCTTATCGGATTGAGTCTTTAAGGATTTGAGAACACTTGATGTATGTCTTGCATGGGATACCTGTGGTGACAATGGGGTATTCTATTGATTCCCTTGATGTATGTTTTGGTGATCAACTTGCGGGTTTCGTGACCTTGGGAATCTATGCATAGGGGTTGGCACACGTTTTCGTCTTGACTCTCCGGTAGAAACTTTGGGGCACTCTTTAAAGTTCTTTGTGTTGGTTGAATAGATGAATCTGAGAATGTGTGATGCATATCGTATAATCATGCCCACGAATACTTGAGGTGACAATGGTGTATCTAGGTGACATTAGGGTTTTGGTTGATTTGTGTCTTAAGGTGTTATTCTAGTACGAACTCTATGATAGATCGAACGGAAACAATAGCTTCATGTTATTTTACTACGGACTCTTGAATAGATCGATCAGAAAGAATAACTTTGAGGTGGTTTCGTACCCTACCATAATCTCTTCGTTTGTTCTCCGCTATTAGTTACTTTGGAGTGACTCTTTGTTGCATGTTGAGGGCTTGTAATATGATCCAATTATGTTATTATTGTTGAGAGAACTTGCACTAGTGAAAGTATGAACCCTAGGCCTTGTTTCCTATTATTGCAACACCGTTTATGCTCACTTTTATCTTTAGTTACCTTGCTGTTTTTATATTTTCAGATTACAAAAACCTATATCTACCATCCATATTGCACTTGTATCACCATCTCTTCGCTGAACTAGTGCACCTATACAATTTACCATTGTATTGGGTGTGTTGGGGACACAAGAGACTCTTTGTTATTTGGTTGCGAGGTTGCTTGAGAGAGACCATCTTCATCATACGCCTCCCACTGATTGATAAACCTTAGGTCATCCACTTGAGAGAAATTTGCTACAGTCCTACAAACCTCTGCACTTGGAGGCCAAACAACGTCTACAAGAAGAAGGTTGTGTAGTAGACATCACCCAGCTTCAACGACCCGGATGCCTGAGGACCTCTGAATACATGACTCCCTCACATATGGCAGTGTATATGGTAATCTCGGTGGGTCTGGATAGGAGTGTTTCAGTGGGATTGGGATGATTGTTTAGGGTTTTGGATAAGATGGAAGTGGAGAATATTTTAGGGTTTTGGAGCAATATCACTAAGCACTTGAGCAATTGAGTCATAATCAAAACCGCATCCCCTTTTAATAGTATTGGCTTTCCTATGGATTCAATGTGATCTTGGATCACTTAACCAAAAATGTAGAGTCTTGAAGCATTGCCAATCTATATCCTTAGCATTTTGAGGGGTCCACATCCACTAGTCCTTGCCATGCCAATCATTGATCTTTTCTGAAATCTAACATCAATGTGCATTACATCACTGACATATATGTTGTTATTAACTACCGAAACCACACGTGGATTTAATGCACTTTCAAGCCGACAAGTATTTTGTCCGACCATACCGGAGATTCCTCCTCCTCGTTATGATGATTGACTGATGATTTGCTAACACAACCGACGAGGAAAGAGCAAAAGGCGACATATGGTGGTGGTGTTTGTACAGATCTGCCGCCGGTTGTTACTTCGGAGGATGTTGCAGGACTGCCCGAACATCCCTGTTGGAGACTGCCTGAACATCCCTGTTGGAGATTTTGGTGGTGCTATGAACTTCCTCCCTCTCGTCAATGACGTTGTGTGCAAGCAAGTCTTGTCGCGTCTCGATACCTGCTTGCGAGGGCATAGTCATCTTTTGCGTGGAATACGTCATGACCGTATGCATATGTAACTGTTGGGATCGTGGAAAATGGAGGTGGCAACATGGGAGGACTTCGAATTGGTGGTGCTTCTCAAGTACCTAGTCTCAAGCTCTGGGGTGAAACCCCTAGGTATAAACCTGATTGGCCATACCTGACGATGGAGTCGCTTTGCGTCGTTACCTTGTTGAAGTATTTGCGTGGAGTTTGTTTAGACTTGATCTTCAGGGTGAAAACCCACGATCTTGCCCTTGATGGTTGGACACAGTGACATCGATGCTCATGCATCTTTCCCTTCCTGAAGACGTCCTCATTGAAGAACCCTACTTGTGGTCATTATGTTATCAAGCTATGGTTGGTGTCGATGGTCGTTGCAGCATTTTGCAGATCATTGTTTTGATGGCCTCGTTTTTTTTTCTCGCATAGACGAGCATTGTTGCATGACTTTGCTTTTGCCCATGTGTTTTTGTGTGTGTGTGTGTGCGTGCGTTGGTATTGGCTATGGGCATCTTAGCTATGCAGATATTGAGTGTATGCTTCTTGTGTTTGTATTCTCTTGATGCTTCATTATAAGTCAATAAAAACCTCCATTTATAAATAAAAAATATACCATTCAAATGTAACCTGTATTTAAAGTGCAAGATATAACGATTTTCATCGCCATTCAATAAAAGCAGGTGTTGCGCCAAACGGCTGCTTAGATAAGGGATCTGAGTGGCACTAAGTATACGTCAAATTAATTAGGACAACAACAAGGACATCCACCTCAAGTGAAAGAGTAAGCGAAAACATCCTTCTAGCAGCTAGTCATGAATCGATCTACTCGTCATCCTTCTAGGAGCTGGTCATCAATCGATCTACACATCCTGTTGCTTGACTGACGATCTCATCTCCTCCAGCAACTTGGTGGGCGACACGAACTCTCTGACCTCCGGCATATCATACAGTTCCTCGTATGTCAACCACATGACCACGGGCTTGTCCTCGTTGGGAACGACGGGGCTGGAAGGCGGTGCAGCCGGCGGCCAGTCCGGCCCGAAAGATCTTTCCAAGGAAGCCGCAGATGGGGGGCAGTAGAAGTCTTCCGCGCTCATGCCCAATGCCAGCCTCACCTTCTCCTTATTCCGCAGCCACCAAAAGAAGTCATTCGGATCCACAACCCCGGGCTCGTCAGCCGAGCTCTCCTCGACAAGCCCCTCTTGTTTCACGTCTTGTTTCTCCACCGGATCGTCGTCCTGGTCCATTTCGCGGCGGCGGCGGCGGCATTGGCGCGCCGGGGCAGGGCTGCCGGCGTCGGCCTTCCTCTTGATGGCGGACGACGACGCGGCGGGTTCCTTGTCCTTCTTGGCGGCGCGCGGGCTGAAGTAGACCTTGCAGAGGGTGACCTCGTCCTGACCGTCGTCGTGCAGGCCGAGCTCCACCATGAGCCACCCGGAGCGGACCCGCACGCCGTCCTCCTTGGTGACGAACGAGAAGTTCTGGCGATGGCCCAGGAGGCCTCCGCCGTGGTGGTGCGCCGAGACGACGGGCTTGGCGCCGGCCTCGGAGTGCCAGCACCCCCCGTGGGAGTCCACCGTGCGTGCCCTGCGGCCGCCGCCTTTGGCCCGCACGGCGGTGAAAAAGTACCACGCCTCGTCACCGTTGCTGGCGGCGGCCGCGGCGTACTTCTTCGTGAGGTCGTCGGGGTGGGCGGCGTAGACGTCGCCTTCGTGGATGAACTTGCACGACATGTCGCGCTTGGTGACTCGCGGGCCGAGGTACGCCGCGATGAGCTCTTGCTCGCAAGGGTGGGCGTCGATGGCGAAGGGCGGGGGCCCCGGCGCCCTGGAGCGGCGGACTTGGGCAACCATGGCGGGCGACGGAGTTGCTCGAGGGTGATGGAATCGCTTGTGAGCGGACGGGTTGGAATCGACGGACCATCGCTCGCCATACATATATACTTACCCACCTACGGCCGATCACGCCTGCTGCTCGGATTCAGAATTAGACTCGAGTTGCGAGTAATCATTACGGTGACGCGTGCGACCGAGTTCGTGTCTGCTACCCGGATCCCAGGACCCCACAAGGTTTCCATATCTGGGCGTTTGGGCTAGGCAAAGATGTGCTTGTCCATGTCAGCAGCACACGGTTTTCCATTTTTCACCTTCCTTATTTACTGAGGCCCTGTTTGGTTCATAAATCCTAGGACTTCTTTTAATCCCAACTTATAAGTCATAAATTCTTAAAAGTCCTTACATGTTTGGTTCCTGGGACTTAACATGGACTAGTACATCATATTACAACTATAAGTCCCTATAAGTCCCTCCTTAAGAGTCTTATTTGATAAGTCTCAAATGCTCACTTTAAGTCCCTATAAGTCTCTCCTGTTTGGTTTGGATGGGATTTATAGGGACTTATTTAAGTCCCTAGACCAATAAGTCCCTGAAAACAAACACCCTCTAAGCTTGCGAACAATATGGAATGCCCAGTATACTCAACTAGCAACGGCCGCAAATGCAGGGTAGCGACCCCAACCGGCCGACCCAGGACAGCGGTTTTGTTCGTTTGGGTCGGCCCAACGGATACCCATATATGATTTTACGTTTCGGCCGGCGCATACGCACAACGCTCCGATTTATATATATTTTCACGGGAAAACAAACCCATCAAAATTTTGAATATAAAAAATATTAATTAAACAATAATGCCGGCCACAAAGGCCCGCTAGAGTCCATGCTTCCACATTACATTAACTAAAAACACTAATTTTAACTAAACTACGAGGTGATGCACTACCCCTGGCATCATCCTTGTCGATGTCGGGGCCAGTGAGGTCAATCAGTGTCTGCGCCGGGCCAGCCCAAGGGAACGTCGTGTTCCAAAGCCTGGTGATGTCGTCCGACGGGGGCTTGTCTGCGTCGGGCCAACCCAAGGGAACGCCGTGTTCCAAAGCCTAGCGATGTCGTCCGACGGGGGCTATGTCACCGCCTGCTGGGCAAGGCGCGCCTCCTCCTCTGTCTCGCGGCGCTCCTCGGTGTCGCGCTGGAGCATCTCCAGGTACTCGCCCTCATCGCGCTCCTCGGCCATCCTACGCTGGCGCCAGTGCTCGAGGTAGTCGCGCTCTTGCTCCGACGTCGCCCCCATCCAAACCGGGGCGCGCTGACCACTTGTGCACTACCCCGGTCCAAGAGTAGCGCTCGATGGGGGGACGGCACAACGCAGTCCCTCTTCACGCTTCTGGAACGGATGAGGACACCCTCCCTCCCACGCTTGAATTAAAAAGGCCGACCGCCATCGCAGACGCATGGGCCCAAGGTGAAGGATCAACATAAATTAAACTGACCGCGATAGTTGGACAGCCACCGGATGGAACGCGGCGGATACCGAGAAGACGCGTGAGGTGTCCGCTTCGCGTCTGCGCCAATGCAAAGCGGACACCTTCCACGAATGGGCCGGCCCATTGGGCCCCACTTTTGTCCACATCGACCCAATCGGGCCCAAACCGACGCGGCGGACAAAATGGGTACTGCGCTGGAGTTGCTCTAAGAAAACAACCAAAATCAACACAATGCTAGTCGCGAGTGCTACAGGCACATTTTTTTTTACCGGAAGACAAATACTATAATTCTACGATTATAGGTCATACAACACATATGATAGTGAACCAGTTTCCTTCCATTATATCTTTTCTACGCATACATGTACAAATCAGAATACCCGACAGAGTAGAGGGAGAATGAACATATGTACTCCCTCCGTAAACTAATATAAGAGTGTTTAGAATACTAAAATAGTGATCTAAACGCTCTTATATTAGTTTACAGAGGGAGTATATATTATAAGCAAACCGCCGATGATCAAAGCCAGCTCACCACACCTCTGCTCCTTTTGTGGCACCAAGCAACATGGCAATTGCAGCAAGTGAAGCCTGCATGTGGCACCAAAAAGTTCAATCACAGCAAGTCCAAGTTCCTCCCATGACTACTATACTGTACATGATCAACAATTCCTTCAGCATTTATGTGTAGTGATATTTTATTTTATTTTTTCATTTTCTTGAAAATATATGCATTTTGCAGGATCAACTATTCCTTTATTGTTTCTGTGTAGCAACTACTCCCTCCGTTCCAAAATAGATGACCCAACTTTATACTAACTTTAGTACAAAGTTGGATCATCTATTTCGGAACGGAGGGAGTAGCTAAATATGTGCATCAACGTTTGTATAACTGTTAGTCGAGCTGCAATATGAATTTTGGGTGGATGTACTTGTTTCTTCTTCTTCTTCTTCTATATTTAAATCACATGCAGTTCTCCTGCATGGTTCAAAGAAAAATTAAAGCCTATCATTAAGTAGCTGCCAAACTACCTCCCCTTTTTCTGCCTGACTCTTTGATCTTAAACTTGAGAATGCTGGTTTTAAGAACGAGTGATTGCCCTTCTCCGACCCTTACTGCCCAACCGGAGAGTGGACGGCTAATGTGTTCCACTTATTGAGCAGGGTCTATGTTCGGTCCATGACCCCTGGACGCCGAGGGCGTCCTTGGGGTGATCTCGTAGTTCCTAAGGGCTGGAGACAATGGGGTTGGTCCATGGACTTTCCTTCCTTTTGCCACATTTCGCTCAAAGGGTTGAAGTGAGATAATGCATCAAGTTATTCTCACGGGCCAACTTGATCCTCTTCCTCAGGGATCCCAGATGAGGGAAGCCCAGGAGAGCCGCCGACTCCAACTATCGTCCATGTACGATCCATACTACTCCCTCCGTTCCCAAATATTTGTCTTTCTAGACATTTCAAATGGACTACACATACGGATGTATGTAGACATATTTTATAGTGTAGATTCACTCATTTTGCTTCGTATGTAGTCACTTGTTGAAATCTCTAGAAAGACAAGTATTTAGGAACGGAGGGAGTAGATCTGACCAACTGCCCATCCTAACTCCTCTACCTTTTTGACAGCCCACCTTTTTGTCTCAGTAGAGTCTTTCAGTGGCATGTTTCAGTCCTCTTCCCCATTAAAATCCTTCTTTCACTCAGGACATTTCACTATTGAAAAATCAGAAACTACATAGCTGCATTTAGTATTTGATTCGGATTCCCTATTTAAAGATAATGCCATCTATCATATGCGCTACAGTTATAATGAAGCAACAGGATTCTGCTATTGTATTTGTGGCTTACATACATTATTTTAGATACCTGATGCTGCAGCTACAGTCTGAACTATCAGAAGAAGAAAAAAAAACATGATATTAAGCTGTTCACCAGCCATGCAACGAAAACTGGAAAGCACGTAGATGTAGCTGGCAGTGAAAGTACGTAGATGGAGCTGGCAATAACTAGGAAACAGCAGATGATCGCATTGGTAGAAAGGACTTACAGCAATTGTACAAGCAACATATCCTGGTTTCTCCCTGTAGTCATGTACTCGCACGCAGATCAGAACAAAAGCTCCAACATACCACGGAATGGCAGCAAAGAAGAAGCCAATAATGAACCTTTTGCAAACAGTAGAAGCAGCAGTTTCTCAGGGTCCAATCCAAGTTTCTGAGATGCAATCTAAAACAATTAATGTTTAGAGAAACTTACAGAAACCAACCCATGCCAAGGCCACAGCATGGAAGACGTCGCATCCTCACAGGCCTTCCTTCAACAACAGGTATATAACCTAAGAAACAGCAACATGGTAAAATGCATACGCTAAGTTAGGACAAAGTTCAAATTCAATTTTGTTTGTTTCATTTCTTCCTTGAAGGAAACTGCATATATGGATTTGAGGCTTTCATGACATTCTTAATTGTACTGCTCTGCAAAATTATGTTGAATCATTTTTTGTGCACAACATATATCAGACAATAGCACCATCAGGTTCCTCCGTAAAGTTCACTTTGATCTACAGAAACCCATTTATTGCTTAACTATTTTCTTAGTTGATCTATTTGTATGTTCTTGTATGTTGATTTTTTTTCCAGCTAACTGTATATCTTCAGGACATTGGATTACAACAGCCTACATAATTCGCTTTTCTCTATTAGCCTCCAAAGCTTCTAGAAAGACATGGCTAATATCATTAACTGCAATTAGGAAAATAGTGATGGTGAAAAGACTGGATCCCTAAAAAATCACAATCTTGAGCACCGTGTCTCACACACCAGCAAACAGGTGGCGTCTGGAGTGTGGCTCTCCGAAGTGAGATTAAGATCCATTTATGTTGAGTCATTAACTGGAACAGGATGGCACATGAGGCCTAAAATTTTGGTATGCGGGAAAACACCAAGGAAAGTATATGCCTGGTTACCCCATAAGAACAGAATCCTAGATTCAAGTATCTGAGGAGTAAGAAACTCCTAATACAATATTTGTTTTATAATGCATCCCCCCAGATCTTAGAAGGCATTGGAAGTTTTAAACCCTATGTGAACAGAATGATCTAGGTCTGGAAGGACTAAGGAGCGCGATAGGAGATTTATTGTCAACACTTTCAGATTAAACTACTGAGAGGCGGCATACCTAGCTAGCTTAGGGGACATTAACCAGCAGGCGGTTAGTGCGGACTGCAGAGTGCTCTGGGACTTGTCCGCATGTGGAATTTGGTGTTTATTTATGTTTTGTTCCCCTTGGAAAACAACCTTCCGATGTGTTTATTCCACTCATACTAGAAAACACAGCCCTCCTGCCAGTTTGCTCAAAGAAAAAACTGTGTTCCGCTCTCCGGTTTTCAGTTTTCATTCTAGTTCCACTCTCCGGCTCAGACAATAGGGAATAGGCACGACAGGTCTGGTTCTACTCCTGATTTCTCCAAGGGCTCGCAAGTTGCACTAAATGAACAACACAAGAGAAATTCTCCAGCAACAACAAAAGGCAGCACAGCTAATCCGGATGATTCCCATGATACGCATAAGCAGAGAAGCACATGATCGGATCGCGCGACAAGGGTTTCTCCCGTACCTTGCACGGCCTGGTAGCCCTGGGCGTAGTAGGGCGCGGCGGCCGAATAAGCCTGCAGCGGAGGGTAGACCGCGTAGGACGGCGGCGGCGGCGGCGGGTAGTTCCGGAACCCAGGCGGCGGGGCAGGCTGGGGGAACCCGACCGCCGGCTGCGGGAACTCGCCGGAGGCGGACGGGGCCCCGAAGGTGCCGTACTGCTGCTGTTGATAATACGGCGGAGCCGACGGCGGGAATCCGGACGCGGAGGCGGGGGCGGGGGCGGAGTGGCCCTTGCCGTCGGTGCCGGGCATCTCGCCGCCCATGGCGCGGGCTGTGGGGAGGGTTTGCTCGGGTGTTGGGGAATCGAGACGCGGGAGAGATGGAGACAAAGACAACTGGTCGCCTTGGTACATTTGCTCGGGTGTTTGTTTAACGATGGCGTCTGCACAGCCTGTCAGGTTCCACTGGCTGTCAAACCAAATCAGAATTTGTTTTACAACTCAAAACGCGCTAATTTTTAGTACTCCTTGCACGGTTTCATTCGCGAAATCGTTTCTCACGACAGGTTGGTACAGTAGCTGTCTGTAAAAATGACGTGCCAGGTTTCTGCTTCGAGAGAAATCTTAAATTCTGCGACCACATAAAAACGTGTCGCTCGTCTTGGCTCCCAAGCAATCAGACCGTGGTGGCGTGTTCGGATCGTTGGCAACGTGGTTCTTCTCAGCTCAGTACAGCTCAGCTTGGTTACAAAAACAGTAGCCCGTACTGAGCTTTCGGGCATGCGCTTTCCGCTTCAGTGGCGTCATCGAGGAGATGCCACGGCACAACGAGCCTTTTTGTCACTGAAAATAAAGGGAATAAATACACGAGAACGAGCAGCAGCCAATACACGAGTTTCTATTGTTTCTAAACGAACTGTCTTCGTCTCGTTGATATATGATGATGAATTGATGATCAGACGGTAAAGTCAAACGGAGACAGAGGCCGCATCAGCCAACAAATTGTTTAATGTACAACGCAGACAAATTAATTCATGTACAACGCAGCCGCAAG
The DNA here is from genome assembly GCA_902687465.1 of Secale cereale. Taxonomy (NCBI): domain Eukaryota; kingdom Viridiplantae; phylum Streptophyta; class Magnoliopsida; order Poales; family Poaceae; genus Secale; species Secale cereale. The sequence continues at coordinate 652,363,427 of LR738711.1, forward strand.
CCCCTCTTGATCTGATCTTGACTTCACAACAACCAGGAGCAGGAGCACCGCCACTTGCAAAGCTGCTTCAGCTGGAACACCTCAGACCTTCGATGGTGGATCCTGGAAACCGCAAACCATGTTGGCGGGTACAGCGACATCGATCATCTTTGGGTAAGACAGGTTCAGGTCTGGCCAAGGAGAGACAGGGTACACGATCAATTCAGCTTCCATTTAAGAATCGATTGAAACTAGGAGTAGATCAGGTCGATCTGGTAAGCAGGCTTTCTAGGAGACAAACACAGGTATTCATCAGTAATTCCGAACGGAGGGAGTATTAGACAGGGACAGACCGGTACTTACTTTCCATTATCGTCTTGAAAGTTTCCTGCAAACACAACATGCAAGGCATAGTTAGGAATGAACCAACACCTTTTATGGGGTAAAAAATTAAGGAATTTTAGCCTAATTAGCGGGTACCTTATCTTTTGATAGTCGGGCATTATAGGCAACCTCCTCTTCGACGGTAGTTACCTGCAAATAGTATAACTCAAGGGACTAGCAACTTGGTAGAGAATATTTAAGATGCTGAGTAAGCCACTTACCGTGAAACCTTTGTAGTCGTGAGCAGGATAAAGCAGGGTATCCTTTGGTAACGTGAATATCTGTGAAGGAACAGTTTTCAGTTAGTTGAATCCATTGGGCTGTGTGCATTCACTTGGTGCAGAGGCTGGTAGATCAATAAAAGTCTTCTTGCATAATTTAATTAAATCCATGTATTATGTTGCAGTTTTTTCTGTGATACTATACAAGATTTCATGTACTGTACTTGCCTGTGAATGCACTGATTGGTACAGCTGATCGGAGCTTCCTCCCTGGAATGGCATGGAATAAAAACGAACTATCAAAGACAAAAGCAATTGTCTGTGGCCAATCAGAATTTCTCTAAAATTCAAACATCCATATGCAAGCAGAACTTATGTCCGACTCACAGACTACACCTACTATGAGGCATAACAGACAATGAATTTCAATGCCTAAAAACTAGTCTTTAGCTCTAAAACACCATTAGTACTTCTGCTTATGCAGTGTTTCCTTCAGATATGGTTTTCCTGTTTTTTTCTGGCTAAGATATGCCTTTCCTGTCTTCCAGATCATGAAGAAGTGAGCGTGGTCACAATATTACCTGGAAGTCTGTCCTTCCGCATGCACGTATAATTAAGGCATCCCCGGTGAAAGCCATCCTTGGTGAGGGTTGATCAGGACTATCACCTGTTACATAAGTCACACAGCCAGCAGTATGGCCAGGAGTAGCTCGCACCTGGAAAGAATTTCAATGTTTCTGCTATCAGAAATTTCATCATATCTACCAATCCTAGTAGCTTTGATCAGCTAGCCATATCAGAACATTGCCCTCCTGAAAGACGAGCCACAACATAAATAATTCGAGTGCTGCTCTTCTCAGCACTTGATTGCACATTTTGTTTATACTTTAACTGCTTTGGACATGTCACAATTGCAATACACTCTTCAAAGTAAATTTCGTCATATCTACCAATACTAGCAGCTTTGGTCAGCTAGCTTTATGAGAACATTGCCCTCCTGAAAGACAAACCACAACATAAATAATTTGAGTGCTGCTCTTCCCAGCACTCGATTGCACATTCTGTTTATTCTTTAGCAGCTTTGGATATGTCAAATTTGCAATAACATTCTTAAAAGTAAGTTTCAATAGTAATATAGAACAATTCCTTCTCGATGAATCAATACAATGACAAAGCACTTACATAAAAACACACTTGCTAAATCCATACATATACTTATATATTGTTCATTTTCTACAAACAAAATGTAATTCGTTTTTATATAAGTTCAACCTATAACATTGCACGCTCTTCTAACTTTTACTGCAGGCAGAACAGCAGATCGTCTTGCTCGTAAGAAAAACGGCATAGTTAAACAATGCAAACTGTAAGATGAAACCCTGTGAGATCAAACTGCACTATCTTGGTCTCAACCTTGTTTTTTTAGTTTGCCCCCTTAGTTTTCTTACTTTGGTAATTCTTTTGCCAGCTTTGCTATTTTTTTTAGGTCATTCAGGATGCGATTTTTGTAACCATGGTGACCTTTGAAGGAGCTTTTTAAAGACAATCAAACAGAAAAACTCAGTGTTCTCTGTAACTCAGATTAGCTGTTTACACTGGAGACCCTGGTGCTAATATTGCGGCATACAGAAGCTGTAATTTATATACACTAGCTACTAAATGAAAGAAAAACGCGAAGCAAAATACAGTAGCATATTAAAATGGTGCTCTACCTCAAGGAAAAGCTTCCCAAAGTATATTTTGTCCCCGTGCTCAACAGACTGGTCGGCTTTTGCTTCACTAGCTTTTGAAATAACAGACTTGGCTCCTGGTAGCTTAGTCTGACAGACATTCCATCAGCTGACCATGTTTTACCAAAGAGAACAAAACTGTTGAAACTCCTAGAAGTTCGATGAAACATCTGGAGAAGTCCAGAAGTGCTTACTTTTATTAGTCCTGTTCCAGTGACGTGATCGGCATGCACATGAGTATTCATAGCGTAGATGAGTTTCAAGCCTAATTCCTTGATAAGATTGAGATCCCTATCAACTGTTCTGTCAACAGGGTCAATCAACTGGTAGCAAAAAAAGAAAGTCAGGGAGGAGATTGAAAAGATGCAAGCAAGCATAGCTCGAAATCTCATTCATAAATTACGAAGGCACTAGTTGCTCCTGGGTCCTGATCATCTTCCAAAGACACAAATGCTTCTGATCCAGCCAAGAGCTCTTATCCTACTAATATGATCTGTTTTTTCATAAGCATGAAATTTTTGACATATATAGGGAAGATAACCTCTAAGTTTGCTTTCACTTATGCTTGCCTTGAGCCTATTTGGAGCAATTGGACAAATTAGGTGGTATCTACTCCTTACATTCCACAGCAGTTCAACAGGCACTTGTGCAACTGTATTCTCGAGTTGGCATCCAACTCAAAAGAATCCACCCAGCAAACCAGCCAAAATTACTCCTAATAACATGACCCAGTCCAGGTCAGGGAGTTGCGCTCACCACGGCGGGCTTCTCGGGGTCGCCGACGTCGGCGAGGAGATAGGTGTAGGTGGAGCTCTCCTTCTCGAACAGCTGCCTGAAGAGGAGCTTGCTGTCGGCGCAAGCACCGGTGCCGTAGGCCGCCATTGCAAGGGCCGGCAGCGGGGAGATCGGGCGGGGAGCGCAGGACGGCGACCTGGCCCTGGCTGCAGCTGCCAGTTGCGGGATCAGGTGGCGGTATAAGCGGAGCGGCACCATTGGTGTATTATATAAGGAGGAGGTGGAGGTGGCCCGGTGGTGCAGGAGTGGAAGGGAGTAGCGGCGGCCAAGCAAGGCTGGCTTGGTTCTTATCGCGCGGGTTTGGACGGCGTCGCCCGCGGCGTGGACCTCGCGGTGGTTCGGGGAGGGCTTCTATGGATGATAATATAAAGAAGTCGCGGCGAGGCGATGGGCGCGATGGCGTGACGAGATCGGCGACGAGGTATCCCGGTGGCCGGTAGGGGGTGAGAGGGGATGGGCGGACGGCGCGGCGGATGATGGGGTTGCCGAGGTGGAGATGCCGGATCCCGGGTACATGATTTTGGCACTTTTTTTTGCTATGCCAACTCTGCTGGTTCAGCTGTCGAAATTGCACGCGGCATTTTCAGAAATGAAACAAACCAAGTAGTACTCGCAGTCTCTAAAATTTCTAACTTGGAGTCTTGGACTCGATTGGTGCTGAGTAGTATGCAGCAATTTTGTATATATAAATTATAAGGAGGTACTCCTAGTGCGGTACTACAAATCATGCAGCTTTGTTTGGCACCAGGGAGCATCCGACAAATCACAAACACTACTCTGAAGCTTGTGACTTCTACTATTAAGAAGAGTTTGTGATGTATGACCTCATTCATTACGCATAGCGCTTGTCTAAAATAGGTGCTCGGGTGCTTTACAAGTCCAGCACGTATACCTAGGTTGTCAATTTTATCACTGTAATATAAACTATAAAAAACAAAAACAAAATATACCGTTTGGAAATAGAATATCTGAAGTTTATAATGATTTTTTTTTAATATATGAGTTTTATTTTAGAGACTGCGAGTACTACTTGGTTGGTTAAATTAACGACTTAAGGGTACGCGCACGTTTTATAAACTGAGAGAGAGGGATTAGTAGAAGTCACAAATCACAAACACCATCCTTGTGAGTTTTAATGTGCGTTGTAACTATTCGGTGAATGAAAGTTCCTTGTTCATTCTTTTTGAAATAAAAAGAAATCCTTGTTCGTCTTTTACATACTACTGTACCTCTCATTTTGGATGTTCACTCTCAACGCACAATTTGTGCTTTTGGACTTAGATGCATGTCCATTATCAACACACAAATTGCCTGAATCAATAGTTATATGTACATTGTAGGCACGTAATATTTCCCGACCACAACCCCTACATATCCACCTAGGCACAAAACTTGCTCGACCGACCCAGTTGCATACTCATCATCATGTTACAACTCGACCGACCTAGTTGCATGTCCCTTTTTTCCGTTTCATCATTTGTTTTAAATTATGAACTATTTAAAATACATGTTTTTTGTGTCTATTTATATTCTCTATTTTCTTCTTTTCCATTTTTTTTTCATTTTCCCTCTTTTCTTTCTTTATTTTTTCTTGTTCATTTATTTGTTTTAAATTCATGTGATTTTTTTACTTTGTCATCTATTCGCTTCAAATGTCATGCAATTGCCCC
>LR738711.1:652368256-652404062 GCA_902687465.1 Secale cereale
CCCCTATTTTTCTTGTCCCGGTTGCAAGTCCACAATCGACATGCAACTAGGGGCTCAACCCATTTTTGCCCTAGTTACAAGTCTAACTATAACCCAGAATGATATTGGGGCCCACATTTTTTTTTCTATCCGAGTTGCTAGTCCACCCTCAATGGGCAATTGAGGGTCTGGTCAATTTTTCCCTAGTTACAACTCCACCTTTGATACACAAATTGGGGCCCGACCATTTTTGTCCTAGTTGCAACTTGCAAGTCTACCATTCGTAAATAGATCTTACCCATTTTTTGTCCCAGTTATAAATCCACCCTCGACATGCAATTGCATTGCCACAATGGGAATGCAATCAGAGGCGGGAGGAGGGATATCGACCAGTTGCATCACCATTATTTTATAAAAAAATTTAATGATTTTATTTCTTTACAAAAAATCATGAACATTTTATTGAAATTATTAACCTTCCAAAAATCATGTTTTTAAAAAACTTTGTTTTAAATTATTATTTTATACATGTTTAACATTTTCCAATACATGATTAACATTTTTCTTTCATATAAAACTTTTTAAATATATGTTTTTAAAATACTCTTTCCAAATACATGTTGTACATTTTCTGTATATACCTAAAATTTCATGTAGTGAACATCTTTCAAATACAAGATTAATATTTTTTCAAATATATGTTTTGAACATTTTTTTCATTATGTGTTTAACATTTTTTTAAATACACGTCAAACATTTGATTGAATGATACAAAACATTTTTTATACTACGCGACATTTTTTTTAAATGGCACAAACATATATTTTGTAAATGCCACATACATTCTTTTGAATGGCAGGAAAATATTTTCCCGAATTATGAGAACATTGTTTTTGCTGTATAACATTGTTTCCTAAAAAAAGTACATACATTTTTCGAAACGTTTGAGTAGTTTTAAATGTCACAAACTATTTTTTAGGAATTTTATCAGAATTTGTTTTAAATTATGCTAATGAAAATTTTATGTTGTATTAACATTTTTCGAAATCGTGATGAACATTTTTAAAACATGTGGACAGTTTTCTAATATTTACATGAACACAAAAAATGCAAGGTTTTTATGTATGTCTAAATTATAAATGAATATACAGTTTATATGAGAAAGCACCATTCCTTAAAAAAAGACGAGACATGGAACAGAAAGAAGAAAAGAAGAAAAAGTCGAATGGAGGGAGTCTAGGTAAATGGAAGGAAGCTAGCGTACGTAAAGTGACACGTTTTTTTAACACAGCACAGAAGCAACTGCCCATACATACGTGCATACACTCACCCCTATAAACGCATACGCACACCCTATTCCTATGAGCACCTTCGAGAGACTGAGCGGATATATCATCTTAAGATTTACGAAGTCATCATACACGCCTCGTCGGCGACGGGAACGTCTCCTCCCACTGAAACCACATCGCGCGGAAAAACCTGAAATAAATCCTGAAATAAATTCAGTAATAATGCGAGTACTAGGACTTGAACCCCGGTAGGCTGGTATTGCCTCTTCTTGTTGTTGTAGAAGAATACTGATTTATTGCAAAGACATGTTGTTTTATTTCTTTATGTCCCTTTATGACGGGATATCACTATCTCTCTAAACATCAAACTCCGGGGCGGGCGGCCCGGTCATTGACCGTTTATGATATTTTGACTCGGTCGGACGCCTCAAACGGGCCTCAAACGCTCGGCCTGATCGGCACCCCTCATATTCAGCCCACATATGAAGCGGATATAGAGCGCCCGGGCACGCCCGTCACGTCGGACCCGACCCATGCTGGTTCAGCCAAACACACATATATTCTTCCTCATTCGCTTGCCGGACCAAACCCTAGCCACTTCATGTTGAAAATATGCCCTAGAGGCAATAATAAATTGGTTATTATCATATTTCCCTGTTCATGATATTTATTATTCATGCTAGAATTGTATTGATCAGAAACTCAGATAGATGTGTGGATACATAGACAACAAAGTGTCCCTAGTGAGCCTCTTATTGGGGAACGTTGCATGGAAAACAAAACAAATCTACGCACACGCAAGATCTATACATGGAGATGCATAGCTACGAGAGGGGAGAGTGTGTCTACAAACCCTTGTAGACCGTTAAGCAGAAGCATTTATCAACGCGGTAGATGTAGTCGTACAACTTCACGATCCGCCCGATCAAGTACCGAACGCACGGCACCTCTGAGTTCAGCACACGTTCAGCTCGATGACGTCCTCGCCTTCTTGATGCCTCTAGAAACCCTAAGAGAGTCGATGAAATTTTGTTCCAGCCGCCGCAAGTTCCAGAACCACGAGATCCAATCTATATCCCTATTCCGGTACTCCGCGGGAGGGGAACACGATCACGCATGGGTTCATCATCCTCATTGGTGCCTCTCCGATGATGCGTGAGTAGTTTACCACAGACCTACGGGTCCATAGGTAGTAGCTAGATGGCTTCTTCTCTCTTTGTATCTCAATAGAACGGTCTCTCGAAGATCTATTTGATGTAATGACTTTTTGCGGTGTGTTTGTTGGGATCCGATGAATTGTGAGTTTATGATAAAATTTGCCTTGATTTTATATTCAATCTTGATTATTATAGCCTCGTATTTCTTCTCCGATACTTGGGTTTTGTTTGGCCAACTTAATCTAGTTATCTCGCAATGTGAAGAGGTGCTTTGTAATGGGTTTGATCTTGCGGTGTCCTTTCTGTTGGGGAACGTAGTATTTCAAAAAAAAACCCTACAATCACGCAAGATCTATCTAGGAGAAGCATAGCAACGAGCGGGAGAGTGTGTCCACGTACCCTCGTAGACCAAAAGCGGAAGCGTTTAGTAACGCGGTTGATGTAGTCGAACGTCTTTACGATCCGACCGATCCAAGTACCGAACGTACGGCACCTCCGTGTTCAGCACACGTTCAGCACGATGGCGCCCCTCGAGCTCTTGATCTAGATGAGGACAAGGGAGAGTTTCATCGGCACGATGGCGTGGTGACGGTGATGATGAAGTTACCAACGCAGGGCTTCGCCTAAGCACTGCAACGATATGACCGAGGTGTGTAACCGTGGAGGGGGACACCGCACACGGCTAAAAGATTGGCTTGTGTGTCTTTGGGGTGCCCCCCTCCTTCGTATATAAAGGAGGGAGGGAGGAGGCCGGTCGGCCCTAAGGGGCGTGCCCAAGGTGGGGAATCCTACTCCAAGTAGGAATCGCCCCCCCCCTTTCCTAGTCCAAGTAGGAGAAGAAGGAAGGAGAGGCAGAGGGAGAGGGAAAGAGGGGTCGCGCCCCCTCCCCTAGTCCTATTCGGACTCCCCTTGGGGGGGCACCTCCTGGATGCTGCCCTCTCTCTCCCCTAAGGCCCACTAAGGCCCATTACTTCCCCGAGGGGTTCCGGTAACCCCTTCAGCACTTCGGTTTTATCCGAAACTATCTGGAACACTTCCGGTGTCCGAATAACATGGTCCAATATATCAGTATTTATGTCTCGGCCATTTCAAGACTCCTCGTCATGTCCGTGATCTCATCCGGGACTCCAAACAATCTTCGGTCATCAAAATCACATAACTCATAATACTAATCGTCATTGAACGTTAAGCGTGCGGACCCTACGGGTTCGAGAACTATGTAGACATGACCGAGACACATCTCCGGTCAATAACCAATAGCGGAACCTGGATGCTCATATTGGTTCCTACATATTCTACGAAGATCTTTATCGGTCAACCGCATAACAACATACGTTGTTCCCTTTGTCATCGGTATGTTACTTGCCTGATATTCGATCGTCGGTATCATCATACCTAGTTCAATCTCGTTACCGGCAAGTCTCTTTACTCGTTCTGTAATACATCATCTCGTGACTAACTCACTAGTCATTTGCTCGCAAGGCTTATTATGATGTGTATTACCGAGAGGGCCGAGAGATACCTCTCCGACATTAGTGACAAATCGTATTCTCGATCTATGCCAACACCACAAACACCTTTGGAAACACATGTACAACATCTTTATAATCACCCAGTTACGTTGTGACGTTTGATAGCACTCAAGGCGTTCCTCCGGTATTCGGGAGCTGCATAATCTCATAGTCAGAGGAACATGTATAAGTTATGAAGAAAGCAATAGCAATAAAACTAAACGATCATAGTGCTAAGCTAACGGACGGGTCTTGTCCATCACATCATTCTCCTAATGATGTGATCCCGTTGATCAAATGACAGCACACGTCTATGGTTAGGAAACTCAACCATCTTTGATTAACGAGCTAGTCAAGTAGAGGCATACTAGGGGCACCTTGTTTTGTCTATGTATCCACACATGTATCAAGTTCCTGGTTAATACAATTCTAGCATGAATAAAAGAAATTTACCATGATATATAAGGAAATATAAATAACAACTTTATTATTGCCTCTAGGGCATATTTCCTTCACTTTCGCAGTGACAGAAGGGGCAACAAGGCACGCATGCATCGTTGCTATTAAGGATAAAAAGATGGAGTCTATTCCTATATGAATAGATCTTGTCTACATCATGTCATTGTTCTTATTGCATTACTCTGTTTTTCCATGAATTTAATACACTAGATGCATGTTGGATAGCGGTCGATGTGTGGAGTAATAGTAGTATATGCAGGCAGGAGTCGGTCTACTAATCTTGGACGTGATGCATATATACATGATCATTGTCGTGGAATTTCATGGCAGATGTCCTAGGGTGAGGACTTAGTTGTGAGGCCAACGCATATTTGTAGTATCTTGAGAGTAGTTGAGCGAAATCGAGAGACGCAACGTAAGACAAGGATTTTGATAGCTTCGGGCCCCAGGAAACATCATCTGGTAATAGCCCTATATGTTGTTTGTGGCTAGATCTCATTATGACCCTCATGGAGTCGTCGCATAAACCGGCTCTCCTTCTTGTGTCTAGCCCTAGAGATTATTTTCCGTCCCCTTTGGATCGGATATGAACTCCTTCATCCAGACTCCTTCATTTGTTGCTTCCGAAGCAGCTATGTACCCCGCTTCTCACGTAGATCCCGCCATGACGCTCTGCTTGGAACTGCACCAACTGACAGCTCTACCGTTCAGCAAAAATAGGTATCCGGTTTGTGACTTAGAGTCATCCGGATCAGTGTCAAAGTTTGCATCGACGTAACCGTTTACGACGAGCTCTTTGTCACCTCCATAAACGAGAAACATATCCTTCGTCCTTTTCAGGTATTTCAGGATGTTCTTGACCGCTGTCCAGTGATCCACTCCTGGATTACTTTGGTACCTCACTGCTAGACTTATAGCAAGGCACACATCAGGTCTGGTACACAGCATTGCATACATGATGGAACCTATGGCTGAAGCATAGGGAATGACTTTCATATTCTCTCTATCTTCTGCAGTGGTCGGGCATTGAGTCCGACTCAACTTCACACCTTGTAACACAGGCAAGAACCCTTTATTTGACTGATCCATTTTGAACTTTTTCAAAACTTTATTAAGGTATGTGCTTTGTCAAAGTCCAATTAAGCGTCTTGATCTATCTCTATAGATCTTGATGCCTAATATATAAGCAGCTTCACCGAGGTCTTTCATTGAAAAATTCTTATTCAAGTATTCTTTTATGCTATCCAGAAATTCTTCATCATTTCCAATCAACAATATGTCATCCATATATAATATCAGAAATGCTACAGAGCTCCCACTCACTTTCTTGTAAATACACGCTTCTCCAAAAGTATGTATAAAACCATATGCTTTGGTCACCTCATCAAAGCGTATATTCCAACTCCGAGATGCTTGCACCAGTCCATAGATGGATCTTTGGAGCTTACACACTTTGTTAGCACCTTTAGGATCGACAAAACCTTCTGGTTGCATCATATACAACTCTTCTTTCAGATATCCATTAAGGATTGCAGTTTTGACATCCATTTGCTAGATTTCATAATCATAGAATGCGGCAATTGCTAACATGGTTCGGACAGACTTAAGCATCGCTACGGGAGATAAAGTCTCATCGTAGTCAACTCCTTGAACTTGTCGAAAACCTTTCGCAACAAGTCGAGCTTTGTAGACAGTAACATTACCATCAACGACATTCTTCCTCTTAAAAATCCATTTATTTTCAATGGCTTGCCGATAATCGGGCAAGTCAACCAAAGTCCACACTTTGTTCTCATACATGGATCCCATCTCAGATTTCATGGCCTCAAGCCATTTTGCGGAATCTGGGCTCATCATCGCCTTCTCATAGTTCGTAGGTTCATCACGGTCTAGCAACATGACTTCTAGAACAGTGTTACCGTACCACTCTAGTGCGGAACGTACTATGGTTGACCTACGAGGTTCAGTAGTAACTTGATCTGAAGTTTCATGATCATCATCATTTGCTTCCTCACTAATTGGTGTAGGAATCACTGGAACTAATTTCTGTGATGAACTACTTTCCAATTCGGGAGAAGGTACAATTACCTCATCAAGTTCCACTTTCCTCCCACTCACTTCTTTCCAGAGAAACTCCTTCTCTAGAAAGGATCCATTCTTAGCAATGAATATCTTGCCTTCTGATCTGTGATATAAGGTGTACCCAACAGTTTCCTTTGGATATCCTATGAAGACACATTTCTCCGACTCGGGTTCGAGCTTATCAGGTTGAAGCTTTTTTACATAAGCATCGCAGCCCCAAAATTTAAGAAACGACAACTTGGGTTTCTTGCCAAACCACAGTTCATAAGGTGTCGTCTCAACGGATTTAGATGGTGCCCTATTTAACGTGAATGCAGAAGTCTCTAAAGTGTAACCCCAAAATGATAGTGGTAAATCGGTAAGAGACATCATAGATCGCACCATATCTAATAAAGTACGGTTACGATGTTTGGACACACCATTACGATGTGGTGCTCCAAGTGGCGTGAGTTGTGAAACTATTCCACATTGTTTCAAATGAAGACCAAACTCATAACTCAAATATTCGCCTCCGCGATCAGATCATAGAAACTTTTTTTTTGTTACGATGATTCTCTACTTCACTCTGAAATTCTTTGAACTTTTCAAATGTTTCAGACTTGTGTTTCATCAAGTAGATATACCCATATCTGCTCAAATCACCTGTGAAGGTTAGACAATAACGATACCTGCCGCGAGCCTGAACACTCATTGGACCGCATACATCAGTATGTATGATTTCCAATAAGTTAGTTGCTCGCTCCATTGTTTTGGAGAACGGAGTTTTAGTCATCTTGCCCATGAGGCATGGTTCACAAGCACCAAGTGATTCATAATCAAGTGATTCCAATAGTCCATCAGCATGGAGTTTCTTCATGCACTTTACACCAATATGACCTAAACGGCAGTGCCACAAATAAGTTGCACTATCATTATCAACTTTGGATCTTTTGACTTCATTATGAATATGTGTATCACTACGATCGAGATTCAACAAAAATAGACCACTCATCAAGGGTGCATGACCATAAAAGATATTACTCATATAAATAGAACAACCATTATTTTCCGATTTAAATGAATAACCGTCTCGCAACAAACAAGATCCATATATAATGTTCATGCTCAACACTGGCACCAGATAACAATTATTTAGGTCGAAAACTAATCTCGAAGGTAGATGTAGAGATAGCGTGCCGATGGCGATCACATTGACTTTGGAACCATTTTCCACGCGCATCGTCACCTCGTCCTTAGCCAATCTTCGTTCAATCCGTAGCCCTTGTTTCGAGTTACAAATATGAGCAACCGAACTAGTATCAAATACCCAAGCGCTACTACGAGCAATAGTAAGGTACACATCAATAACGTGTATATCAAATATACCTTTGTTCACTTTGCCATCCTTCTTATCCGCCAAATATTTGGGGCGGTTATGCTTCCATTGACCAGTCCCTTTGCAGTAGAAGCACTCAGTTTCAGGCTTGGCTCCAGACTAGGGTGTGACGTCCCCGATTTGACCATACACTAAACATGCACGCAAATGTGTACGACCAAGATCAGGGACTCACTGGAAGATATCACAACACAACTCTAGACACAAATTAGAATAATACAAGCTTTATATTACAAGCCAGGGGCCTCGAGGGCTCGAATACATAGGCTCAAAAACACAAGAGTCAGCGGAAGCAATAATATCTGAGTACAGACATAAGTTAAACAAGTTTTGCCTTAAGAAGGCTAACACAAACATCAACGATCGAAGAGGCAAGGTCTCCTGCCTGGGACCTCCTAACTACTACTCGAATTCGAACTCCATGTAGAATCATCCTCGGGATCCTTTGGCTCCTGGACTCCACCATCTGGTTGCATCAACCGAGAAGAGATAAAAAGGGGAAAAGAGGGAGCAAAGCAACCATGAGTACTCATCCAAAGTACTCGCAAGCAAGGATCTACACTACATATGCAATGGTATCTGTGTAAAGGGGTAATATCTGTGGGCTAAACTGCAGAATGCTAGAATAAGAGGGGCATAGCTAGTCCTATCGGAGGCTACGCTTCTCGCAGCCTCCATCTTGCAGCAGTAGATGAGAGTAGCTGGACAGTAACAAGTATCCTCACTTCTGGCAGCCTCCGTCTTGCAGCAGTAGAATAGAGTAGATGGTAAGTTCACCAAGTAACATCGTATAGCATAATCCTACCCGGCGATCCTCCCCTCGTCGCCTTGTGGGAAAGCAATCATCGGGTTGTATCTGGCACTTGAAAGGGTGTGTTTTATTAAGTATCCGGTTCTAGTTGTCATGAGGTCGGAGTACAACTCCGGGTCATCCTTTTACCGAGGGACACGACTATTCGAATAGATTAACTTCCCTGCAGGGGTACACCACATTACCCAGCACACGATCCCATTTGGTCGGACACACTTTCCTGGGTCATGCTCGGCCTCGGAAGATCAACACGTCGCATCCCTACCTAAGCACATCAGAAAGGTCAGCACGCCGGTCTAAACCCTAAGCGCGCAGGGGTCTAGGCCCATCGCCCAAACGCACACCTGCACGTTGCGTACGTGGCCGGTGAGAAGACCTAGCAACCTCCATTACTAAGGAAGTTGCGTTACGCGGTCCAACCCGGCGCACACCGCTCAGTCGCTGACGTCAAGAAGGATTTGGCTAATACCACGACGTCGAGAGCCCGTGTCTATTCCCACGTAGTTGGTTAGTGCGTATAGGCCAGCAGCCAGACTCAGATCAAATATCCAATCTCGTTAAGCGTGTTATTATGAAATCACCGCGGACAACGACCAGGACCAGGCCACCTCTCGACTAGGTGTCGCAAACTGCCCTGTTGCTCCGCCACAAAGATCCACTCGGGGAGGGGGGGCGTCGGGAACCCAGGCCCACCACTACCTGGATGGAGCCACCTGTCCTTTCAGCCCCCACATTGGAATCACTTGCGGGTGCTCAACGAGCTGACCCAACTTTAGTCACATCATGTATCATGTAAAGTATACATATAGTATATACCCGTGATCACCACCCGAAGTGATCACGGCCCGATAGTATAGCATGGCAGACAGTAAGGATGTGGGGGCCACTGATGGAAAACTAGCATCCTATACTAAGCATTTATGATAGCAGGTAAAGGTATCAACAGTGGTAGCAACAATGTGAGGCTATGCAGCAGAATAGGATTATTCGAAAGCAGTAACATGCTACACTACTCTAATGCAAGAAGTAGAGAGAAGAATAGGCGATACCTGGTTGATCAGGGGGGGCTTGCCTGGTTGCTCTGGCAAGAAGGAGGGGTCGTCGTAGATGTAGTCGAACACAGGGGTATCAGCAGCGGTCTTGGGGTCTATCGGAAAGAAGTAACGGAGGGGGAACACAATAAATAGCAGAGCAATCAAAGCATCACAAAACATAACAAGGCAATACGCGATGCTAGGTGTGACCTAACGCAGTACTAGGCGATACTGGCGAAGGGGGAAAACATCCGGGAAAGTATTCCCGGTGTAGGTATTTCCGGACAGGTGAAACGAAGGGGGGACGGTTGCATGTTCACTATGCTAGGGACGTGTGGTGAACGAACAAACTGCGTATTCGGATTCGTCTCGAAATTCTAAGCAACTTTCATGTATAAAGTATTTTCATGAGAGTTATGGTTTATTTTATATGATTTTTCAAAGATTTAATCATTTTCTTATTTTATGGTCCTAATTTAATTCGAAAATAAATTAATATTTAATTGCTATGGGTACATAGAAGTGTACCCAGCAAATGCAATAAAGAGGCTGACTGGTGGGTCGAGTCTGCTGAGTCAGCAGGTGACAAGTCAGCCTTATCTACAGGAACAGTGGAGAGGTCCCACCCGTCATTGACTCAACCATGTAATCAGAGGTTAAAACTAACACCGGGTTGATTAGAGGGGAGACCCCACACATCAAGGACTAGTTAGGCTAGTTAATTAGTGAATTTAATTAAGTTGGGGTTAATTAGGGGGCGAAGCCCTAGTGTCAGGGAGGGTGATTAGTAACTAACCCCGCGGGGTCCACTTATCAGTGGCCCACGGGGTGCCTGTGGTGGCCGACGACGTGGGTGGCCGCCGACGACCACCCAAGACGGCGGCGAAGGCCGGAGCCTCGCCGGAATTGCGTTCAAGACTCGGGGGGCGTGCGGCTAGGACTGTTCGAACGCCCACGATGTGGCACGTCGAGCTGTGGCCTCGGTTTGGCCAGGGAGGGGCGGTAGCACGCCGGCGACGAGGGTCGTGGCTGCCGGAGCTCGGACTAGGGCAGCGTTGTAGCTAGCGATGACAAGTGAAGTAGGAGAAGGGCGCAACCAGCGCGACAGCTCACCGCGAAGCTGTAGGGGGCGGCAATGGGCTCGACGCAGCTCGGGGGTGGTCAGAGTCCGCGATGGCGAGGCGAACGAACTCGGGGACGAAGAGGTCGAGGTCGGTGCTGCTGGGGGCGAGGCGATCCAGCGAGAGGCATCCGACGGGGAAGGAGATGGGGAGGCTGGCGTGGTGCGGTGGCGGTCCGGCGACGGTGTGGTCGGCCAGTAACCGGCGGGGATGTCGGGCGCCGGCGGCGGGATCGGGCCCTCCTGGTCCGATCCAATCCAGACGGGGGAAGAAGTGGGGACCGGGGGGAAGTGGGGGGCCTGGGTTGGTTAGGGTTACATCATTACGTGAGTGGGGGATAAGGGGAGGCCGACTGGGTTGTGGTGGGCCGGCCAATTGGGCCGAGGCCCAGCTGGCCAGGGGGGTCCTCTTTGTTTTTTGTTTTTGTTTGTTCTTTTTTTTTAATGTTTTCCTTTTCTTAATTTTATTTTACTTCTAATCTGTTTTATTTTAGTTTCAACAAACTACAAAAGTGACACCTAAAATAGTGTTACAATTTATGCCACTGCCACAAACAGTTTAGCACTGAAATAAAATAGGTTTGAAATTGTTTATTATTTTAAAAGCATTTGAATAACTGTTTTGCCACTGTTTATTTATTATAGTGCATTTTAAACTCTTTATAAAGTGTGATTTCTCCACCAATAATACATATGATTTATTTGTCACTTTTAGAACATTTTAGTTTTGACTTTGTAAAACTTCTATTGTTTGCTTGATTTTGAATTTGAATTCGAACCGGTTTCGAACCAATGCGAGATTATCAACAGTAATCGTGGTGATGTGGCAACATTACCTGAGGGTTACTCTAGCTTGATTATCCGAGCGTTACATTGGGTTTCTTCCCGGGAGTAGCAACTGGCTTGCTATTCTTTTTGAAGTTCCCCTTCTTTCCCTTGCCCTTTTTCTTGAAACTAGTGGTCTTGTTAACCATCAACACTTGATACTCCTTTTTGATTTCTACCTCCACAGCTTTGAGCATAGCGAAGAGCTCGGGAATTGTTTTATGCATCCCTTGCATATTATTGTTCATCACGAAGCCTTTGTAGCTTGGTGGCAGTGATTGAAGAACTTTGTCAATAACACTATCTTCATCAACTTTGACTCCAAGTTGAGTTATGTGATTGTAGTACCCATACATTCTGAGTATGTGTTCACTGACAGAACTGTTCTCCTCCATCTTGCAGCTATAGAACTTGTTGGAGACTTCATATCTCTCAACTCGGGCATTTGCTTGAAATATTAACTTCAACTCTTGGAACATCTCATATGCTCCATGACATTCAAAACGTCTTTGAAGTCCTGATTCTAAGCCATAAAGCATGGCACACTGAACTATCTAGTAGTCATCAGACCGCGTCTGCCAGACGTTCAAAGCATCTACATTAGCGGGAGGGGGCTTGTCACCTAGCGGTGCTTCAAGGACATAATTCTTCTGTGCAGCAATTAGGATAATCCTCAAGTTACGGACCCAGTCCGTGTAGTTGCTACCATCATCTTTCAACTTAGCTTTCTCTAGGAACGCATTAAAATTCAAGGGAACGGTAGCACGGGCCATTGATCTACAACAACATAGATATGCAAAAACTATCAAGACTAAGTTCATGATAAATTAAAGTTCAATTAATCATATTACTAACGAACTCCCACTTAGATAGACATCCCTCAAGTCATCTAAATGATCACGTGATCCAAATCAACTAAACCATGTCCGATCATCACATGAGATGTAGTTTTCAATGGTGACCATCTTATGTTGATCATATCTACTATATGATTCACGCTCGACCTTTCGGTCTCCAGTGTTCCGAGGCCATGTCTGTACATGCTAGGCTCGTCAAGTTTAACCCGAGTATTCTGCATGTGCAAAACTGTCTTACACCCCTTGTATGTGAACGTAGAGCTTACCACGCCCGATCATCATGTGGTCTCTCAGCACGACGAACTGTCGCAACGGTGCATACTCCTAGGTGGCTTCTCACCCCTCGTTGGTTACCCCAAGTGGAAGGTTTGAGATGCAATGTAGCATAAGTTTTCCCTTGGTAATACCAAGGATCGATTTCCCAGAGACTCCCAGTTTCAACAAGAAGGTGTCAACTGCTAACGGCGCCGGATATTAGCAATCAACGTGGACCTGCACACAGATACAAATAACTTTGCTCCCAACGAGTACAGAGAGGTTGTCAATCCCTCCGGCCTTGTAGTTTACAAAGGATCAAACGCAAGTGATAATAGTGATAGGTATAATTGCAATAGTAAGTAAATAGCGGATGTGATCAATGATGGTAATATGGACCGGAGTCTCATGATGTTCACTAGTGATGTCTCTCTCCCAAAAGACGATAAAACAACTATGTGAGGTAAACGAATTACAGCTGGGCAATTGACAGGAACATGTGCGCAAACCAATGCTGACTACATTGCAAGAAAGGTTGAGGTTCAAAGCATGGGCGGTACGCCAAAGTAAGTAGACCGAAATCCATCAATATCTACTACTAATCATCCACCTTGAGATATCTATCCAGAACATCTCGCTGGTATTAAGTTGCGAGCCCCACCCATAGTGTAAACTCAAAGCAACAGACAACTGCATTAAAAGAACTTTGCGTAAAGTAAACAATCCTTGCACCCGCGGGCACAAGCACTGTTGTTTTCCCCCTTGTGGCAACATCACATCCCCTTGACTCATGTTTCTGTCACTCAAACTTGTCATCGAGGGGCATGAACCCACAATCAAGCATAATGTTCCCTCTTGGAGTCACTACCTACTACTTGGCCAAAGCAATAAATAACAACCGAGAACATGAAAGAATTACTTACGAACGTAAACATAAAAGAGGTGAATCAAATATATTACTCAAACACAATCTGAACATAATCTCATAATCCATCGGATCCCAGCAAACTCATCATAGCAACAGCATAAGGATTACATATGTGCCTCGATCATGTAGGGCAGCTCACGAGGACTAATTAGTGAAGCACAAGAACGGGAGGAGAACATCACATAGCTACTGGTCATGGACTCATGGTCCAAGGGAGACTACTCACAACTCATCCGGGAGGCGTCCATGGTGGTGGAGAAGCTCCCGGTGGTGATCCTCCCCTCCGGCAGGGTGCCGGGAAGAGTTCTCCTGGTGCTCCCGATCTTGGAAGCGGCGGCGGCGGCGGAACAGAGATGGGATCGCGAAAAAGAGTTCCTGTTTCGAGGGTTTGGGAGACGCTTTAAATATATGCCAAAGGGGGCATCGGAGGAGCCTCGGGGGGCCCAGGCGCCCCCCCGGCGCGGCCCAGGGGGGGGGGGTGCCGCCAGGGTGCCTGGAGCCCTGGTGGCCCCCCCGGCTGTCCTTCGGGCGCACGGTAGGTTCTGGAACGCTGATTTTTTATATAATTTTTCTGGATTTTTCCTGGCAGTTCTCGTAATGTGAAAACCTGAAATACAAAAACAGCCGAAAACAGAAACTGGCACTGGGGTGCACTGAGTTAATAGGTTAGTCCAAATATGATCAAAAGTGTATGGAAGTGTATAAATATCATAGCAATATCACCCAAAAGAGGCATGGAGCAAGCAGAAATTATAGATACGTTTTGGACGTATCAACATCCCCAAGCTTAATTCCTGCTCGTCCTCGAGTAGGTAAATGATAACAAGAATAATTTCTGTGGTGACATGCTATTAACCATATAGGACTTTTTCATAGTCATATGACAAAAGCTTACTAAGACAATGAATCTGTAGTAATTAAGTTGCCTCATGAGAAAATCACAAAGAACTGAACGTTTTACAATATGATACTGAAACATCAAAAAGATTTGCAATGAACATGATGTGCAAATATGATAAAGTGATATCTAGCTTGCCCCCTTTAGTGAAGCAAAACATAAATGCAGGGGCACCTCCAAGGTTTAAGTGATGACTAGATACAATGATTTCAGAATAAACGATATCACAATCATGCAAAAGACAATGCTACTTTGGGACAATGCATATTACACACAGAATGACAATCATGCTCTCAGTAGTTGGTGCTTTTAAAAGAAGGTGGAGACTCAACATAAAAGTAAAAGAATGGCCCTTCGCAGAGGGAAGCAGGGATTACTCATGTGCTAGAGCTTTTTATTCTGAAAACATAGAAACAATTTTGTCAACGGTAGTAGTACTTCATATGTGTTATGCATAAGACATCCTATAAGTTGCAAGCCTCATGCATCGAATACCAATAGTGCTCGCACCTTGTCCTAATTAGCTCGGATTTCCATGGATTGTCATTGCATTACATATGTTTCAACCAAGTGTCACAAAGGGGTACCTCTATGTCACCTGTACAAAGGTCCAAGGAGATAGATCGCATTTGATTTCTCGTTTTTGATAGATCTCAACTTGAGGACATCCATACCGGGACAACATAGAAAATAGATAATGGACTCCTCTTTAATGCTTAAGCATATTCTCATAAGAGATTGAGGATTAATGTCCAAGCTAAAACTTCCACCATGATACATGGCTTTGGTTGGCGGCCCAACGTTCTTCTCTAACAATATGCATACTCAAACCATTCAACTCATGGCAAATCACCCTTACTTTAGACAAGACGAACATGCATAGCAACTCACATGATATTCAACAAAAGTGTAACAGTTGATGGCGTCCCCAGAAACATGGTTACCGCTCAGCAAGCAACTTATAAGAAAATAAGATACATAAGCAACATATTCTTTACCACAATAGTTTTAAGCTACTTTCCCATGAGCTATGTATTGCAACTGAAGGTTTTAAAGGTAGCACATGTAAATTTACTTGGAGTGGCGGTGAAATACCACATATAGGTAGGTATGGTGGACTCATATGGCACAACTGGTTTAAAAGGATGTGGATGCACAAGCAGTCAGTCCGCTTAGTACAGGTGGAGGTTAGCAAAAGACTGGGAGCGACCAACTAAGAGAGCAATGACGGTCATAATCATGCAGAGCGACAAAGCAACATTGAATCAGGCATGGAAGTTATATCGCTACTCAGAAATAAAAGATCATCAAGGCTTGACAGACTTTCTTTACAGTCTTAAATATGCGTGAGCATACGCCAAGTCAATCAAAATAAATTCTTGAGGGAAGATATTACTAAACCATACCACATCATTGGCAAACAAATCATGTTGGTACTCCAATAACACATTGGGAATCCCCCACCTATTTGAGACTAACCATAAGAAAACCCGAACTACTAAGCGCCATTATGCACGTAGCATCTTTATCATAGACATATCAACCAATGCAACGGAAGCAAACTCTCTTAATAAGATAAGCATGATAATTAAAGAGAGTTCAAGCAACCAACTAAACAAAAGCTCTTTGAAAAGATAAGCATGAATACTAAGAGCTAAGCATGATAGTAGCTATTTAAAAGACAAAGAACACACACAGCAAAGATAGACATGAAAATTCTATGTTATGTTCTAGGTAGAAGTGGAGCGTGTTTCTCTCCCACATAAAGAACGCTGAGTTCCGACTCGTTATGAAAAACTAAAAAGGAAACTAAAAGCAAGACGCTCCAAGCATAGCACATAACACATGAAGTGATTAAAATATAGTGGAACGAAAGACGAACTGATAATGTTGATGGAGAAGGGGATGCACGGGGGCATCCCCAAGCTTAGACGCTTGAGTCTCCTTGAATATTTCTTGGGGGTGCATGGGGGCATCCCCAAGCTTGAGCGCTTGACACTCCTGAATCTTTTTATCATCTTTCCTCGCACACTTGAAAACTCCCTTCATACATAACTCATCATAATTTGATTAGCGAGGTTAGTACCCATAATAAAATAATTGTACCTTGCTGGAAATAAAGATATTCTTGAAGGTATACTGTTTCTCAAGATTGCCAAAAGGTTTTTGCAAAGAAAAAGCAAGCTCTAGGTTTGCAAAATGAAGGAAAGGCAAAACAGGACAGAATCTGTGAAAAACAGAACAACAGGTAGTAAATGATTTGTTCGGGGCACTTCTGCAACTCAAATCAAAAAACTCAGAACAGAAGCACGAAATACAATTATATAGAGAATGCTGTCGAAAAAATTCAGACCAAAAAGATGATCTGGTGATTTTATACGAATTTTTCTATCCAAGGACATAATCTGTTTCCTGGACAGCACCTCACAACTTTTGAACTTTTTAGCAATCAGAGGCTATACTTGGCACAAAATTGAAAAGCAAAGATACAATGATGATGCTACTGTAGTAAACAACATCAAGACACAACAAAAGCAAAATAAAATTTTTATTCATTGGGTTGCCTCCCAAAAGCGCTTTCTTTTATGCCTTTAAGCTAGGCATAATGCATATAGATCAAGTCTTATCAAGAGTAAAAGAATAGCTAGCCCGTACAACGGACTCAAAAGGTAACTTGATCTTCTTTCGAGGGAAGTGTTCCATCCCTTTCTTGAGAGGAAACTGAAATTTTATATTACCCTCTTTCATGTCAATGATAGCACCAACGGTGCGTAGAAAAGGACGTCCCAAAATAATTGGACAAGAAGGATCACATTCAATATCCATAATAGTAAAATCAACGGGAACATAATTATCATTGACAACGATAAGAACATCGTCGATCCTCCCCAAAGGTTTCTTTATGAAAGAATCAACAAGACGAACACCAAAAGAACAAGAATCAAAAGGTTTCAATTTAAGCATATCATATATTCTTTTGGGCATAACAGAGGTACTAGCTCCAACATCACATAATGCATAGCAAGAGAAGTCATTTATCTTAATTTTAATCATAGGATCCCAACCATCTTCTAGCTTTCTAGGTATGGAGGCTTCTACTCTAAGTTTCTCCTCCCTAGCTTTGATGAGAGCATTAGTGATATGCTCTGTGAAGGCAAGGTTAAGCGTGCTAGTGTGTAATGCCT
Source organism: Secale cereale (assembly GCA_902687465.1). Lineage (NCBI taxonomy): Eukaryota > Viridiplantae > Streptophyta > Magnoliopsida > Poales > Poaceae > Secale > Secale cereale. Next base: position 652,386,022 of record LR738711.1, read on the forward strand.
AGGATGGGACTATACCTCCTACGTGTCGAGGCACGACTTAAAGGTATAAGCCCATCCTAGAATGATCTCAAGTTTGGTACCAACACCATCAGCACTGGCCCCCCTGCTATGTAGAAAAGAATCTCCAAGGAGCGTCCCCCTTATGCAAATTAATTAATTAATTAAGTTATTATTATGAGGCAAATAAAACCAATGCTGGGCCTTGCTGGAGGAGTTTTATTCAAAGTCGAACTGTCAAGGGGTCCCCATTTCACCCATCGTGTAAGGAACGCAAAATCAAGGAACATAATGCCGGTTTATCGGCGCCTAAGGTGGCATGAGTGGAACAAAACACCGAGCAAAAGGCCAAGCCTTCCACCCATGCCCAGTATATAGGTGTGTTAATAATAGTTATAGATATTGTGATATAACCAACAACAAGTTCCCTCCTGGAACGAACTTCATCTTCACCTGCAACAACGCTATAAGAGGGGCTGAGCAAGCGGGTAACATAGCCAAACAGTGGTTTTGCTAGGAAGGTGTCAAGGTTAGAGGTTTCATGGCAACAAGGAGAGGCTGACATAAAAGATGGGTAGCGCGACATGTAACGATAGCATCGAGACAACTAAGCATGGCAATGGTAGTAAAGGTATCCAAGGGTATGATCATCTTGCCTGGGATTTCACAAGGAAGAAGAACGGATCCATGAAGTAGTCGGAGCAACAGTCGAGCGAATCCTCACAACTCCGGAACGAAACCGAAGCTAACAAGAGAAGCAACCGGAAAGAAGCAAACAACTCGGTAAACACACAAGCATAGACATGGCATACGATGCACATCCAAGTATGATGCATGTCCGGTTTAATTATGCATGGCATGGCAAAGTGCACAAACAAAACTACAAGTTAAGTGGAGCTCAATATGCAACGAGTTGCATATTGACGAAACACCACATTTTATTATTTAGATGACTCTCGTTTATTTACAAGGCAAGATTAAATGTTTTTTTTTAACATGGCAAGAGGTGTAGCATAAGTAAACTAACTATTTAGACATTTTAAATGGGGCCGGAAATAACAACAACATATCCGGAAAATCCCCATGAGCATGTTTATGAATTTGGTACTGTTCTGCCTATTACACCAATTTAATGTTGTTAAACAGCAAAACAAGGGGCACCATGTCATTCTACAAATTTTTCCACCCCATTTACATATAAAGTTTATTAAAAACCGAGCTATGGTTATTTAGTTATGAATTAAACAAGCTTACCATATTATTTACACAAAATAATGAAGACGGCAAGTTAAACATTTTTTTAACAGGGGTGAAAGTTGGTTATTATGAATCTATATAAGTTGTTTAATTCGATGCATAGATTGACAGTTATTAAGTGCATGAAGTTTAGGGTCCAAACTGGAAACTGTTTTACTCTAGAAATTACAAAAAAGGCAGGCAGGGAAAAAAAAGGTACTAGGCCGAAACAGCGGGTGGCTGGGCGCACACCAAAGCCCAAGGCCCGAGCCGGTGAGGAAGCTGGACCGCGAGGCTTGCGGCTGGTCCTACGGCTGGCGAGGCCGGCTGGATCGGTCGGGCCGGATCTAGTGTTGGCGAAGTCAACGCGGGGGAGAGGGCGCACGAACGCGAAGCAGAGGAGATCGACGCCAGCGGTGGTGCTCGGTCGAGGCAGGAGGGGCGGTAGTGGAGCAGGGACTTAGCGCAGCGGCGGTTTCAGGCGATGCAGGGCGCGGTGGCGGGTGGAGCTGAGACGTCGGGGAGGCAAGGTAGCTGGCCGGCAGCAGGGTCCTGACAGAGAGAGAGAGAGAGAGAGAGAGAGATATGTGTGAGAGAGAAGCACGGGGAGAACGGGGAGGAGAGGAGCGGGACAAGGCCGGCCCTGGTCGTGGTCTCCGGCGGCAGCGGCGCTCGAGCAGAGGAGGCAGGAGGAGCTACGGGCGCGCTGGAGAAGGCAGCTCGAGGCGGGGCTCCTAGCGTCGTGCTCGAGGATCGAGCGCTTGCTCTCCTCGGGTGCGTGGACGCCGCGCATCTTGAATCGGCTGGATGGCTATGGGCTATGGAAAGATGGATCTCGATGGGGATTGGTCGGCGCTAAAAAAAATAGGAGGGAGGTTGCTCGCTGTCTAGATCGGGAAGGAGATCCCGAGGAAGAAAGGACGGGAGGAGTGGCGGCGGCGACGAATGGAAGGATGGGAAGCTGCCTAGATTTTAGGGTTGGACCTATATATATATGGCAGGTGGAGGGATACTAGTGCTGTCTGGACCCTCCGATCATAATCGGACGGTCGAGAATAAATAGGCTAGGGAGGCTAAAAGAGAAAATGGAGATGTTTTAGGGATGTTTGGGGATGAACCGGATCCAACGGTCACGACTGCCCGGGTCGGGTTCGAGACAGTTTCGGACGTGCAGTCGAGGGGTAAAAGTGGGCTGTGTAGAAGGCATCGGGCTGAGACGAGAGAAGAGAGAGAGAGAGACCCGGCGGCAGTTTCGAAACACCGAAACGTCCGACGTTTATCCGGCTATAGTGCCGCTATATGTTTAACGGTTGGGCCATCAAACGAACTCCGAATGCGACGAAATTTGACAGGCGGTCTGTCTACACTATAATAAGACCACACGCCAAGTTTCATCCCATTCCGAGAACATTTTCCGGCCACTTAGAAAATAAATATTCGGAGGTGCCGCGGGCGAGTGCGAGTGTGTCTGGGCTCAGAACGGACAACGGAGAGGACAGGGCAACTACGGATGGAGGCAAGTTTTGAAAACATGCTGATGAAATGCACATGATGACATGATGCAATGCAAAAATAAATAACACAAACACAAAAGAAACACACGGGAGAAACCGGAACATCTGGAATCTTCTGGAATCTTCTGGGACGACGGTCTTCGGGCGTCACAACTCTCCCACACTAACAGAGGATCTCGACCCGAGATCCTAGAGATAGCACCGGGTAAAAACGAAAAAGAAGAGGTAAAACAAAGTTGCTTCTTTGACAGACGAGTGAAACCAAAGAACCTTGAGAGGTTGAACAAAATGAAAGAAGAATACAACGGAGATGAACGAAGATGAAAACTCCGTTAGAAAAGACGAACAAAGAGCATTATGAGAACCTTGAAGGTTAAAAGACATGAAGCAAGTTCTTACGAACCAAAAGAATATGAACCGAAATGGTATAGCCAAGGAATAAGAATGACAGAATTTGGACAGCACTCCGTCTGAAAATGGAAGGAATTAACAAGAACTTGAGAAGATTGAATGATACTTGATGAAATCAACAGCATATTGCCTCCGAAACAATTAAAAGAATGGCACAAGGGGTAAGAAGGATTCAGACAGCACTCCGGTTAAAAAGAGAGGCAAAACTAGATAAGATGAGAGAACTTAAATGAAGAATACAACACTCCGGTTAAATGACAAGCAAGAGAGAATATGATCTTGATAAAAAACGAGATGATGGTTTGGAGAGATCATCATCACAATGCCTCCGGAATGAAAGAATAGCATATAATCAAAGAAAGACTTGAACGGAGAAGAAAAGACAACATCTGTCAAAATTGAATTGAAAGGCATCCTTACGAAGGGTTGAACGGAGTTGATGAAAAATCAACAACGAAACGAATAAGCTCTTGATGTGGGCTTATGGAAAACATCTCAAAATTAAGATGTGACAACCAGCCACTAACAGAAACAAATTGCTTGGATTGAGATCAACAAGGAGACAAAAAAACTTATTACACCGGAAGGATAAATGAAGAACTTGGGTCATTTATAAGCACCATGATAGTAACAATCCTTAGGGAAAGCTTTTAGGTGAAATACAACCCAAGATAACTCCACAAATAAATTGAATGGTTGGAAAGATCTCCTGAACAAGGAAAATGATGGGTTTTAAATATCTCATTCTTGATAACTCGTGAATCATGAAACATGAAGGAATTGTCAATAATGACATAACACCATCTGAAAAGATAAGGTAGAAAGGATTGCAATTCGAAAGCATGATGAAGAATGCTTGAGCTCCAACAAGAATCTTGATGAAGACTTCGAGTATGAATTAAATGATGATGAACCACCATGAAGAACTCCGGTAAAGAAAGCATGAGAAGCGAAAGATGAAAAGAATAAGATTCAAGGCCTGCAATGAATTAGATGGAGCTTGAAATGATGTGCTTGAAATAACTTGGAGCTCTGGAAAACAAGATGAAAAACTTAGAACCAAGGATATGATATAATGAACAAGCTCCGGAACAAGAGATTAAATCACCTTGAAGGAATAAGAATAAGAATTATGTCATGCATCTCCTTCACCAATTTAAATTGATGACAACCAAAGGATTTGGCATACTACTTATTCTCGTTGGAAAGAATTAAGAGAGATCTCGCACAAACTTGGGTAAATCTTCAATGAAGCACCAGTAGGATTGTGAAAAGAACAAATGAATTAAAATGATAACAACGGAAGAGTAAACTTGAAAGAACCACCGTAAGGAAAGAAATTGAACGATGCAAGAGGACAAGCCACCGTAAGAAAATGAATCGAGTGAATATAAGAGAATGAATCTCCGGGAAGAATATGGAGACAAACGAAGAGACATCAATGAAGAATATTTGGAGGACGAAGTTGAAAACTGAGAACGAAGAAATATTCTGAAATGATGGCCTTCGGAGGAACACAAAGGAAAAGAATTCATGAATGCTTCGGATGGCATAAAAGAATTCCTCACAAACGGAACAATAATGAGGATGGCATGAAGCTAGAACCACAAATCTTGAGAACGGGTCAAAATTTAAGAGAAACACTTCTCCGGTCTCCAAATGTTGATAATGAAGACGAGAAATGCCATAAGAATTGTTGAGCACTCCGGAATGAAGAATTAAAAGGTTGAACCAATGATGAAAAAGAATTTGAAAGCGATCTTGGAGAAGGCATGTGACTGATGGAAATCATTCATACGTCACGCTTGAAAGGAATTTCAAAATAACTCTGGAAAAATTAGAAGAGTCAGGTAAGATCCTGGGAAAAGACATGTGGGTTAGGGCCCACTCAAAAGAAATCACCGTTGGAAAAGATTTCTCAAGAGATATTGCACCGGTTGAATTAAATGGCTTGAGTAAGATAACAATCCTCAAAAATAATTTGAACGGATTAAGAATGGAATTATGAATCTTCTGAGATATCTTGAACACTCCGGATATGAACAGCAAGAGGAGAATGATTAATTGGTCCACCGGAATAAGAAAGCATTGTGAAATGAGGAAAAGGATAAGATCAACACCGAAATCTTGAATTACATCCACCGGCAGAATTTGAGAACAAAAGAATGATGAACTTGAAGTTATTGAGCATCTTCATGATAAATCACCGGATAAGAGCATTGAAGGAAAAGAATGAAGAAATATCACATGAATAAAATGGATACTTCATTTGAGAATTGCTGGCTCCAAAAAGATAAGGGTGGGAGGGTGGGGAAAATAAAGACAACTTGGGATGATTGAAACATACACCGTCAGATTTGTCAACAACGTCCGTATGAAATAACTTGAAGAGAAGGCACATCGGTTGAAAAGGATTAACATGAAGATCTTGATGGTCAAGAAGGACTAGCACTCCCATAAAAATATGAGAACACTAATTACGAAAGGTATGGAATCAACATTTGACATCGAAGCAACTCGAATACCAGAATCAAAACAAGAACAAAGGATAGCTATGATTATGAAGAAGATTATGTTGCAGCATATCTATACGAACAGAGAATTGAACGAATGAATTCCGCAGGTACATCAACTTGACGAGAAGCCACTTGGAGAACAAAATGAAAATAAAAAGGAACAAGGAACAGATAGAACAAATACAGGATAGAAGCTTCGTCCGACATCTTCGTGCTGAAAGCTCATGGAACGTGTTACAAAAGGGTTTTGCAATCCCCGGATCAGCATAGCCAAGGACCCTTTAAGATGCAACTCCCGATCAGAATAAGTCCATAAAACCACTTCACTCAATGTAGAACCCCGGACTTCATATCATGCACTCGTTGGAAGAATGCCTAGAACTACTGGATGAACCCACCTATTAATTTCCGAAAGTTTCCAGTTATGCAATCAGGTGTTGGGGATACAGGGGAAGCACCGCGCAATCAACTCTAAACCTACATCCAGCTGTATCCATCCTTCAACACATAACCAGTTATCTCCGGAAACCGTTTACCTCGGACCTTCGAAACGCATCCACTATACAAGCTATGGCAATACTCCCGAACTACCTCCCCCGTACTGGGTGATGTCGGGGTTATCTTGCCACTAACCGCATAGGAGAGTTTTTCGATGTCGGCCGTCTTAAGTATTCTAGTACTGCCGCGATGGATTTGTGACGACAACACCTCGGAGCTCAACTCCCCGGGACACTGCCACAACCCCTAATGTCAGGAGGCATCGAGAACAATGTTCTCGTCACAAAGACATCGAAACAATCCAAACAATACTCGCGAGATCCTAAAAAAAATGTGCAATTTTTGAAAGTAGGAGAGACAAGAGTAGTCGTCAGGAGTCCTCACCAGAGTGAAAAGAGATGAGGAGCAAAACAAATCCTACTCTCCGATATAAATATAGGACTCAAAACATTTTCAAGTGTGTGCCTAGACTCAACCGTCAACGATTCGAACAATCAGTGGGGGCTTCTAGGTCGGAGAAGGCTCTGATACCAACTTGTAATGCCCAGGATGGGACTATACCTCCTACGTGTCGAGGCATGACTTAAAGGTATAAGCCCATCCTAGAATGATCTCAAGTTTGGTACCAACACCATCAGCACTGGCCCCCCCGCTATGTAGAAAAGAATCTCCAAGGAGCGTCCCCCTTATGCAAATTAATTAATTAATTAAGTTATTATTATGAGGCAAATAAAACCAATGTTGGGCCTTGCTGGAGGAGTTTTATTCAAAGTCGAACTGTCCAGGGGTCCCCATTTCACCCATCGTGTAAGGAACGCAAAATCAAGGAACATAATGCCGGTTTATCGGCGCCTAAGGTGGCATGAGTGGAACAAAACACCGAGCAAAAGGCCAAGCCTTCCACCCATGCCCAGTATATAGGTGTGTTAATAATAGTTATAGATATTGTGATATAACCAACAACAAGTTCCCTCCTGGAACGAACTTCATCTTCACCTCCAACAACGCTATAAGAGGGGCCGAGCAAGCGGGTAACATAGCCAAATAGTGGTTTTGCTAGGAAAGTGTCAAGGTTAGAGGTTTCATGGCAACAAGGAGAGGCTGACATAAAAGATGGGTAGCGCGACATGTAACGATAGCATCGAGACAACTAAGCATGGCAATGGTAGTAAAGGTATCCAAGGGTATGATCATCTTGCCTGGGATTCCACAAGGAAGAAGAACGGATCCATGAAGTAGTCGGAGCAACAGTCGAGCGAATCCTCACAACTCCGGAACGAAACCGAAGCTAACAAGAGAAGCAACCGGAAAGAAGCAAACAACTCGGTAAACACACAAGCATAGACATGGCATACGATGCACATCCAAGTATGATGCATGTCCGGTTTAATTATGCATGGCATGGCAAAGTGCACAAACAAAACTACAAGTTAAGTGGAGCTCAATATGCAACGAGTTGCATATTGACGAAACACCACATTTTATTATTTAGATGACTCTCGTTTATTTACAAGGCAAGATTAAATGTTTTTTTTAACATGGCAAGAGGTGTAGCATAAGTAAACTAACTATTTAGACATTTTAAATGGGGCCGGAAATAACAACAACATATCCGGAAAATCCCCATGAGCATGTTTATGAATTTGGTACTGTTCTGCCTATTACACCAATTTAATGTTGTTAAACAGCAAAACAAGGGGCACCATGTTATTCTACACATTTTTCCACCCCATTTACATATAAAGTTTATTAAAAACCGAGCTACGGTTATTTAGTTATGAATTAAACAAGCTTACCATATTATTTACACAAAATAATGAAGACAGCAAGTTAAACATTTTTTTAACAGGGGTGGAAGTTGGTTATTATGAATCTATATAAGTTGTTTAATTCGATGCATAGATTGACAGTTATTAAGTGCATGAAGTTTAGGGTCCAAACTGGAAACTGTTTTACTCTAGAAATTACAAAAAAGGCAGGCAGGGAAAAAAGGTACTAGGCCGAAACAACGGGTGGCTGGGCGCACACCAAAGCCCAAGGCCCGAGCCGGTGAGGAAGCTGGACCGCGAGGCTTGCGGCTGGTCCTACGGCTGGCGAGGCCGGCTGGATCGGTCGGGCCGGATCTAGTGTTGGCGAAGTCAACGCGGGGGAGCGGGCGCACGAACGCGAAGCAGAGGAGATCGACGCCAGCGGTGGTGCTCGGTCGAGGCAGGAGGGGCGGTAGTGGAGTAGGGACTTAGCGCAGCGGCGGTTTCAGGCGATGCAGGGCGCGGTGGCGGGTGGAGCTGAGACGTCGGGGAGGCAAGGTAGCTGGCCGGCGGCAGGGTCCTGACAGAGAGAGAGAGAGAGAGATATGTGTGAGAGAGAAGCACGGGGAGAACGGGGAGGAGAGGAGCGGGACAAGGCCGGCCCTGGTCGTGGTCTCCGGCGGCAGCGGCGCTCGAGCAGAGGAGGCAGGAGGAGCTACGGGCGCGCTGGAGAAGGCAGCTCGAGGCGGGGCTCCTAGCGTCGTGCTCGAGGATCGAGCGCTTGCTCTCCTCGGGTGCGTGGACGCCGCGCATCTTGAATCGGCTGGATGGCTATGGGCTATGGAAAGATGGATCTCGATGGGGATTGGTCGGCGCTAAAAAAAATAGGAGGGAGGTTGCTCGCTGTCTAGATCGGGAAGGAGATCCCGAGGAAGAAAGGACGGAAGGAGTGGCGGCGGCGACGAATGGAAGGATGGGAAGCTGCCTAGATTTTAGGGTTGGACCTATATATATATGGCAGGTGGAGGGATACTAGTGCTGTCTGGACCCTCCGATCATAATCGGACGGTCGAGAATAAATAGGCTAGGGAGGCTAAAAGAGAAAATGGAGATGTTTTAGGGATGTTTGGGGATGAACCGGATCCAACGGTCACGACTGCCCGGGTCGGGTTCGAGACAGTTTCGGACGTGCAGTCGAGGGGTAAAAGTGGGCTGTGTAGAAGGCATCGGGCTGAGACGAGAGAAGAGAGAGAGAGAGAGACCCGGCGGCAGTTTTGAAACACCGAAACGTCCGACGTTTATCCGGCTATAGTGCCGCTATATGTTTAACGGTTGGGCCATCAAACGAACTCCGAATGCGACGAAATTTGACACGCGGTCTGTCTACACTATAATAAGACCACACGCCAAGTTTCATCCCATTCCGAGAACATTTTCTGGCCACTTATAAAATAAATATTCGGAGGTGCCGCGGGCGCGTGCGAGTGTGTCTGGGCTCAGAACGGATAACGAAGAGGACAGGGCAACTACGGACGGAGGCAAGTTTTGAAAACATGCTGATGAAATGCACATGATGACATGATGCAATGCAAAAATAAATAACACAAACACAAAAGAAACACACGGGAGAACCCGAAACATCTGGAATCTTCTGGAATCTTCTAGGACGACGGTCTTCGGGCGTCACATAGTGCGGGGATCTCTAGACATCTTGTGGAGGAAATCAATAACTTCGGTAAGAGTGCAACTATCAAAATCAAGGTCACTAGCATCAAGTAAAGTGGTAGTGGTGTCCTTTAGGTTCACATGTTTGGTAGTTTCTATAGTCATAGCATCACCATTAATAGGTCCATCGGGACCAGGAGTACATTGGGTGCTAAGAGTTTGGATATCCTCAACAACTTGGATAGTAGCAACAGTGTGGTGGGTAGGAAGGCTCTTAATTCTATCTTCTTCCTCCCTTTCTCTAGCCCATCTCTCTTTAAGTTTAGCCATCATCCTAATATTTTCATTAATTTGCACTTGAATAGCATTCATAGGAGTGACCTTCCTCTCCTCAAGAGGAGAAGTTCTAATTTTAAGCAATTCTACCTCATTGGCTAAATTGTCTACCTTTGAAGAGAGATCACCTAGTTTGTTTAGTTTTTCTTCTACACTATTATTAAAAGCTTTTTGGGTAGTGATGAAATCTTTAAGCATAATCTCTAGTTCAGTAGTGGAGTTCCTGGTGCTAGGATAAGCATTGTTGTTCCCATAAGAATTAGAGGGGAACGGTCTAGGATTGCTACCAAAATTACTCCTATAAGCATTGTTGTTAAAATTGTTTCTAGAGATAAAGTTCACATCTACTTGTTCTTGAGCAATCAAAGAATTTAAAGGAACATCACGAGGATCAACAGACGATTGCTTCGAAAGTAGAGACATGATCAAGTCAACTTTTTCATTTAAGGAGGAAATCTCCTCGACAGAGTTTACCTTCCTACCTGTTGGAGCGTGTTCGGTGTGCCATTGGGAATAGTTGGTCATCATCTCATCGAGAAGCTTCGTGGCAGCACCAAGTGTAGTTGACATAAAAGTTCCTCCCGCGGCCGAATCTAACAAGTTCCGCGAGGTAAAGTTCAAGCCTGCATAAAAAGTTTGGATAACCATCCAAGTAGTCAAACCGTGAGTAGAGCAGTTCTTGATAAGAGATTTCATACGTTCCCAAGCTTGGGCAACGTGTTCATTATCCAATTGTTTAAAATTCATTATGTTACTTCTCAGTTGGATAATTTTAGCAGGTGGATAGTATTTTCCGATAAAAGCATCTTTGCACTTGTCCCATGAATCTATGCTATTTCTAGGCAAAGACTGAAACCAAATTTTAGCTCCTCCTCTCAAGGAGAAAGGAAAAAGCTTAAGCTTAACAATATTACCATCTATTTCTTGGTACTTTTGCATATCACAAAGTTCAACAAAGTTGTTCAAGTGTAAAGCAGCATCATCTCCAGCACCGGAGAATTGATCTTTCATGACTAAGTTCAGTAAAGCAGGTTTAATTTCATATGAAGGTGCTGAAGTGGCAGGTGTAGTGATAGGTGTGCTGATAAAGTCATCGCTGTTGTGACTAGTGAAGTCACACAACTTGGTGTTCTCGGTGGAACCCATTGTAGCAAGCAAGCAAGATAACAATTTTTGTGATTTTCGATAAAAGATACTAAAGCAAAACTGAAAGGTAAACTAACAAGACTAAAAGCAAAGGTAAAAGATAGCGTGCAACTCCCCTATCCTGAAGAGTGGACTCCCCGGCAACGGCGCCAGAAATTGCTTTGCTAGGTGGCTTCTCACCCCTCGTTGGTTACCCCAAGTGGAAGGTTTGAGATGCAGTGTAGCAGAAGTTTTCCCTTGGTAATACCAATGATCGATTTCCCAGAGACTCCCTGTTTCAACAAGAAGGTGTCAACTGCTAACGGCGCCGGATATTAGCAATCAACGTGGACCTGCATACAGATACAAATAACTTTGCTCCCAACGAGTACAGAGAGGTTGTCAATCCCTCCGGCCTTGTAGTTTACAAAGGATCAAACGCAAGTGATAATAGTGATAGGTATAATTGCAATAGTAAGTAAATAGCGGAAAAGTAAATAGCGGATGTGATCAATGATGGTAATATGGATCGGAGTCTCATGATGTTCACTAGTGATGTCTCTCTCCCAAAAGACGATAAAACAGCTATGTGAGGTAAACGAATTACAGCTGGGCAATTGACAGGACCATGTGCGCAAACCAATGCTGACTACATTGCAAGAAAGGTTGAGGTTCAAAGCATGGGCGGTACGCCAAAGTAAGTAGACCGAAATCCATCAATATCAAGTACTAATCATCCACCTTGAGATATCTATCCAGAACATCTTGCTGGTATTAAGTTGCGAGCCCCACCCATAGTGTAAACTCAAAGCAACAGACAACTGCATTAAAAGAACTTTGCGTAAAGTAAACAATCCTTGCACCCGCGGGCACAAGCACCGTTGTTTTCCCCCTTGTGGCAACATCACATCCCCTAGACTCATGTTTCTGTCACTCAAACTAGTCATCGAGGGGCATGAACCCACAATCAAGCATAACGTTCCCTCTTGGAGTCACTACCTACTACTTGGCCAAAGCAATAAATAACAACGGAGAACATGCAAGAATTACTTACGAACGTAAACATAAAAGAGGTGAATCAAATATATTACTCAAACACAATCTGAACATAATCTCATAATCCACCGGATCCCAGCAAACTCATCATAGCAACAGCATAAGGATTACATATGTGCCTCGATCATGTAGGGCAGCTCACGAGGACTAATTAGTGAAGCACAAGAACGGGAGGAGAACATCACATAGCTACTGGTCATGGACTCATGGTCCAAGGGAGACTACTCACAACTCATCCGGGAGGCGTCCATGGTGGTGGAGAAGCTCCCGATGGTGATCCTCCCCTCCGGCAGGGTGCCGGGAAGAGTTCTCATGGTGCTCCCGATCTTGGAAGCGGCGGCGGCGGCGGAACAGAGATGGGATCGCGAAAAAGAGTTCCTGTTTCGAGGGTTTCGGGAGACGCTTTAAATATATGCCAAAGGGGGGCATCGGAGGAGCCTCGGGGGGCCCAGGCGCCCCCCCGGCGCGGCCCAGGGGGGGGGGCGTCGCCAGGGCGCCTGGAGCCCTGGTGGCCCCCCGGCTGTCCTTCGGGCGCACGGTAGGTTCTGGAACGCTGATTTTTTATATAATTTTTCTGGATTTTTCCTGGCAGTTCTCGTAATGTGAAAACCTGAAATACAAGAACAGCCGAAAACAGAACTGGCACTGGGGTGCACTGAGTTAATAGGTTAGTCCAAATATGATCAAAAGTGTATGGAAGTGTATAAATATCATAGCAATATCACCCAAAAGAGGCATGGAGCAAGCAGAAATTATAGATACGTTTTGGACGTATCACATACTCAGGGAGAACACTTGTGCCTTTAAATTTTGTAAGGGATCATCTTATAATGCTACCGCCGTCCTAAGCAAAATAAGATGCTTAATAAGATAAACATCACATGCAATAAAAATGTGTGACATGATATGGCCATCATCATTTTGTGCTTTTGATCTCCATCTCCAAAGCATCGTCATGATCTCCACCGTCACCGACTTGACACCATGATCTTCATCGTAGCGTCATGGTCGTCTCGCCAACTATTGCTTCTACTACTATCGCTAACTCATAGTGATAAAGTAAAGCAATTACATGGCGTTCGCAATTCATACAATAAAGAGACAACCATAAGGCTCCTGTCGGTTGCCGATAATTTACAAAACATGATCCTCTCATACAATATTGTATGACTCATCACGTCTTGACCATATCACATCACAACATGCCCTGCAAAAACAAGTTAGACATCATCTACTTTGTTGTTGCAAGTTTTACGTGGCTGCTACGTGCTTCTAGTAAGAACCGTTCTTACCTACGCATCAAAACTACAACGATTTTTCGTCAAGTGTGATGTTTTAACCTTCAACAAGGACCGGCCATAGTCACACTCAATTCAACTAAAGTTGGAGAAACTAACACCCGCCAGCCACCTATGTGCAAAGCACGTCGGTAGAACCAGTCTCATGAACGCGGTCATGTAATGTCGGTCCAGGCCGCTTCATCCAACAATACCGCTGAATCAAAGTATGACGTTGGTGGTAAGCGGTATGACTATTATCGCCCACAACTCTTTATGTTCTACTCGTGCATATCATCTACGCATAGACCTAGCTCATGATGCCACTGTTGGGGAACGTAGTATTTCTAAATTTTCCTACGATCACACAAGATCTATCTAGGAGAAGCATAGCAACGAGCGGGAGAGTGTGTCCAGGTACCCCCGAAGACTGAAAGCGGAAGCGTTTAGTAACGCGGTTGATGTAGTCGAACGTCTTCACGATCCAACCGATCCAAGTACCGAGCGTACGGCACCTCCGTATTCAGCACACGTTCAACACGATGACGATCCTCGAGCTCTTGATCCAGTTGAGGACGAGGGAGAGTTTCGTCAGCACGATGATGTGGTGACGGTGATGATAAAGTTACCGACGCAGGGCTTCACCTAAGCACTGCAACGATATGACCGAGGTGTGTAACCGTGGAGGGGGACACCGCACACGGCTAAAAGATTGGCTTGTGTGTCTTTGGGGTGCCCCCTCCCCCGTATATAAAGGAGGGAGGGAGGAGGCCGGCCGACCCTAAGGGGTGCGCCCAAGGTGGGGAATCCTACTCCAAGTAGGAATCCCCCCTTTCCTAGTCCAAGTAGGAGAAGAAGGAAGGAGAGGCAGAGGGAGAGGGAAAGAGGGGTCGCGCGCCCCTTCCCTAGTCCTATTCGGACTCCCCTTGGGGGGCGCCACCTCCTGGCTGCTGCCCTCTCTCTCCCTTAAGGCCCACTAAGGCCCATTACTTCCCCGGGGGGTTCCGGTAACCCCTCTGGCACTCCGGTTTTATCCGAAACTATCCGGAACACTTCCGGTGTCCGAATAACATGGTCCAATACATTAGTCTTTATGTCTCGACCATTTCGAGACTCCTCGTCATGTCCGTGATCTCATCCGGGACTCGGAACAATCTTCGGTCATCAAAATCACATAACTCATAATAATAATCGTCATCGAACGTTAAGCGTGCGGACCCTACGGGTTCGAGAACTATGTAGACATGGTCGATACACATCTCCGGTCAATAACCAATAGCGGAACCTGGATACTCATATTGGTTCCTACATATCCTACGAAGAACTTTATCGGTCAAACCGCATAACAACATACGTTGTTCCCTTTGTCATCGGTATGTTACTTGCCTGAGATTCGATCGTCGGTATCATCATACCTAGTTCAATCTCGTTACCGGCAAGTCTCTTTACTCGTTTTGTAATACATCATCTCATGACTAACTCATTAGTCATTTTCTTGCAAGGCTTATTATGATGTGTATTACCGAGATGGCCGAGAGATACCTCTGTGACATTCAGAGGGACAAATCGTATTCTCGATCTATGCCAACACCACAAACACCTTTGGAAACACCTGTAGAGCATCATTATAATCACCCAGTTACGTTGTGACATTTGATAGCACTCAAGGCGTTCCTCCGATATTCAGGAGTTGCATAATCTCATAGGCACAGGAACATGTATAAGTTATGAAGAAAGCAATAGCAATAAAACTAAACGAGCGTAGTGCTAAGGTAACGGATGGGTCTTTTCCATCACATCATTCTCCTAATGATGTGATCCCGTTGATCAAATGACAGCACATGTCTATGGTTAGGAAACTCAACCATCTTTGATTAACGAGCTAGTCAAGTAGAGGCATACTAGGGGCACTTTGTTTTGTCTATGTATCCCTACATGTATCAAGTTTCCGGATAATACAATTCTAGCATGAATAAAAGACATTTATCATGATATATAAGGTAATATAAATAACAACCTTATTATTGCCTCTAGGGCATATTTCCTTTACTTTCCCAATGACAGAAGGGGCAACAAGGCACGCATGCATCGTTGCTATTAAGGATAAAAAGATGGAGTCTATTCCTATCTGAATAGATCTTGTCTACATCATGTCATTGTTCTTATTGCATTACTCTGTTTTTCCATGAACTTAATACACTAGATGCATGCTGGATAGCAGTCGATGTGTGGAGTAATAGTAGTAGATGGAGACAGGAGTCGGTCTACTAATCTTGGACGTGATGCCTATATACATGATCATTGTCGTGGAATTTCACGACAGATATCTAGGGTGAGGACTTAGTCGTGAGGCCAACGCATCTATGTAGTAGCTTGAGAGGGGTTGAGCGGAATGGAGAGACGCAACGTAAGACAAGGATTTAGACAGCTTCGGGCCCCGGAAAACATCATCCGGTAATAGCCCTACATGTTGTTTGTGGCTAGATCTCATTATGACCCTCATGGAGTCACCGCATAAGCCGACTCTCCTTCTTGTGTCTAGCCCTAGAGATTATTTTCCGTCCCCTTTGGGGAGCCCTGCCCCTCCTTATATATGTTGAAGGGGCGGGTTACATGACTAGTCCTAGTAGGATTAGAATTACTCTATTACAAGTGGAGTCCTAGTCTTGCTTTCTTTGTAGGAGAATATTCCTTATGCCTTTCCTTCTTAAACCGGCCCACCATAACATGAGCCGGCCTTCTGGGCCTTGGGCCTAGTCCTCTATCTGACCCGCCGTCGAGGCCATCCGTGAGTCGCCAGGCTCGTGAGTCGTCAAACCAGTGAACCGCCAGACTCGTGAGTCGCCAGTCCTCTGGCAGGTTACAATGAAGCGCCAAGTCCGGTCGGGTCATACTTCCGGCCGGGTCATACCGCGGGGTATATCCCCGACATTAGCCCCTAGTTTAATTTGGATTTATCCATGTTAAACTGATCCTGCAACATAAACACAAGAACAAATTTGACAGGTTGTGCTCCGGGTTAAAAATTCTTGTAAGCTGGCACCTGATCATCTTTAAATCCTTGTCATTTCCTCCTTGATATGTATCCATGATCTCATAGCAAATCTTCTTAGCAGATATGTTCAAACTTTGCCAATGCAAAAAATCCAGATACTTCCTTTGAAAAATCCGGGTTAACAGGCCAGCCTTAGAATCAATTTGCTGACATGGTCTCTTGTACAGAAATATTGTAAGAAATAATCCACTTGAGTCGGCTTCCAAATCACCGGCTTAAAAAATATTGGTCTTTGAAATACTCATCTGATATTCAGCCGGCTTGAAGATATAGAACTTGCCGGTTTATCATTGCCAAAATTGTCGGGTTATAAAAAACTGATGACTCCGGGTCACGACTGTTATAGACGTCGGGTCATGATTGTTGCCAATGCCGGGTCACACAATTGATCTTCTTGGTTTTCTCAAAACTGAGAATTTGAAGATGTTCCTCCATTATATTCATATCACCTGTAGCCCCCAAGTCTTAAGAGGAGAACATAGTGATAGCTTAAGATTTGTTTCAATATAAATGTTGCAACCTTGAAGAAATCCAGATTGTTCATCTCACTCAATAGTCAAAACTGAATATTCCACATATGTAGCCCCCAAGTATCGGTTTGTCATGCTTGCAGCAACCTGGGACTTGTAATTGACATATGCTGATAAAACTTCGACCAGTGTAGCCCCCAAGGGCCGGGTATTATGAAATAATGAGCAGGGACTTTATCAATATGATTATGTAGATTTGACCGGCAACGTATAGCCCCCAAGGGCCGGCTCAGTAAGATAATATTGAGATGGTACTTTATATATAATTCTTTGAAAAGAACATCATATGATGTAACCCCCATCATGGGGCTTGAACCCACATCCACAAGGTTAAGAGCTTTGTGCTTTACCAACTGAGCAGTGGACCCTTCAATATAATGGATTAAGAATTGTTGTCGGTGTACTAAGGTAGGGGGTACCTCAGTACCCCAACTTGTGCACGGGCAGTTGCAGCTTCCCGCGGCAGGGTTTACCGCGTGCTCGCCGGAGACCTTTCCTGTTCCCTATTAAACCATTCAAAAACAAAGTATACAAGACATAAGACCGAGACCCCGGCAAGAGGAGCTTGCCGGGAAGGCCGCACCAGGCTCAAGACTGTCCCGCTGATACAAGACCCTGGCAAGAGGAGCTTGCCAGGAAGACTAGACGACAACGCCTCGGCGCTATATGCGCCCCGGCAAGGGGCCCGGGGAGCGACAAGTTCCCGGGCCCGGCAAGACCAAGGCCCCGGCAAGGTGCTTGCCGGGGAGGCTGCGCTGTGTGCCCGCGCTCCAGCTCATCGGCCCACGCGTCGCCCTGGGGCCTGTCCAGGGACGCGTGGCGGATGGCTGTGCAGCCTGGGGTACACGGTGGCACTCCACGGTGATGGATCCGTCGCCGTGGCGGACGGAGACGCTAAGGCGGGAGCTTTTGGGGTTGACGGCGACGGGCATTAAATGCCCTTGTCCCCCACTGTTAAAGTAGGTATAGACCACTGTTCTGTACTGTAGCTCCACTGTTCCCGCACTGTTGCAACTACCACCTCTTTTACGTTTTTACCCCTTTCTCCTACGTTGACACCTGTCGGTGACCCCTTGC
>LR738711.1:652404072-652579090 GCA_902687465.1 Secale cereale
GCTGCTTCTTCAAGCTCCCGAGCGCTCAACTCAATACACAACCAAGCAGGAGTAGGGTTTTACGCATCCGTGCGGCCCGAACCTGGGTAAAACTGCCCGCGTGCTCGCCACGATCCGCTCTTTGTGCTCCCTCCGCCCTCGTACCGCACAGACAAGGGGCTCCGGTCCCATAGGTGTTCGTGGCGGACAGTCTCCGCGGGCAGTTTTACCCAGGTTCGGGCCGCACGGATGCGTAAAACCCTACTCCTGCTTGGTTGTGTATTGAGTTGAGCGCTCGGGAGCTTGAAGAAGCAGCTACACCGTGCGTGAGAGTGATCTAGGTTCCGAACCCCCTCCACGTTGTGCATGGGCCTCCTTTTATAGTGCAAGGGGTCACCGACAGGTGTCAACGTAGGAGAAAGGGGTAAAAACGTAAAAGAGGTGGTAGTTGCAACAGTGCGGGAACAGTGGAGCTACAGTACAGAACAGTGGTCTATACCTACTTTAACAGTGGGGGACAAGGGCATTTAATGCCCGTCGCCGTCGACCCCAAAAGCTCCCGCCTTAGCGTCTCCGTCCGCCACGGCGACGGATCCATCACCGTGGAGTGCCACCATGTACCCCAGGCTGCACAGCCATCCGCCACGCGTCCCTGGACAGGCCCCAGGGCGACGCGTGGGCCGATGAGCTGGAGCGCGGGCACACAGCGCAGCCTCCCCGGCAAGCACCTTGTCGGGGCCTTGACCTTGCCGGGCCCGGGAGCTTGTCGCTCCCCGGGCCCCTTGCCGGGGCGCATATAGCGCCGAGGCGTAGTCTTCTAGTCTTCCTGGCAAGCTCCTCTTGCCAGGGTCTTGTATTAGCGGGACAGTCTTGAGCCTGGTGCGGCCTTCCCGGCAAGCTCCTCTTGCCGGGGTCTCGGTCTTATGTCTTGTATACTTTGTTTTTGAATGGTTTAATAGGGAACAGGAAAGGTCTCCGGCGAGCACGCGGTAAACCCTGCCGCGGGAAGCTGCAACTGCCCGTGCACGAGTTGGGGTACTGAGGTACCCCCTACCTTAGTACACCGACAGGAGCCCCCGGGCCTGGGCCACACACGGTGCCGAGCGCTGTTGGGCCAGGCCCAAAACAGTGCACGGGCACCCGCGGCCCGCGGCGCGCCGAATCCACTTCCATATCCGCCGCACCCCACGGTAACGGCACGCGTCGATCGCGGCGCCGTGGGATGGGACGTGCCCACGATCTCTTAATGGAAAGGGCGAAACGCCCCCCACTCCCCCATAAAAGCAGAGGGAGCGGGCGCGGTTCCCCTCCTTGCGCTCTCATTACGTCGTCTTCCTCCTCCAAAGATTCCTTCTTGCGCTCTGCCTCCACATCTCCGCCGCCGCCGAGCTCTTCGTTCCCCTCCTTCCACCGCGTCCGCCATGGCCCCAAAGACCGACAAGGCGAAGGCGGAGAAGGCCAAGCGGGAGAAATCGGAGCAAGCGGCCAAGCTCATCGCGTACCGGAAGCGGCATGTCGTCTTCCCGCCGAAGCTCGGCGTGCGGGAGCTCTGGAACAAGTATTACTTGTTCTGGTCCAAGGGAATCGACGCGCATCCCCGCACGCGAGCATACCCGGCCGCCGCCAAGGACAGCTATCCCGGCGGGTACTACTTCTTTGCTGCCTTTTTCCATTGTGGTCTCTGTCCTCCTTTCTCGAACTTCTTTTGCGACGTCATGAACACATATGGCCTCCATCTGCTTGACTTCACCCCCAACGCCATTCTCACCATGGCCGTTTTCGCACACATGTGCGAAAACTTCATAGGAGTCCACCCCAATGTAGCCCTCTTTAGACACTTCTTCACCCCTAGAGCCGAGGCAGATGCCCCCCTCTCCGGAGGAATTTCTTGGGTCTTTCGTCTGAATAAGAAAGGGGCGTACTTGCCGGGGGAGCTCCGCGGCAAGTGGGAGGAATCGCGAGCGGAGTGGTGCTGGATCGTAGAAGACCAGCCGCAAGCCTTCACCGCGCCGCGCACAACGCCCATCGTGCGCGGCAGGGACTGGAGTGAGCTGGACTCGGACAACGTCAAGCTCAACATCGCCCTCGTCCGGATTCTTCGTCTTCGGTTGGCCAATCTGTCAGTTGCTGAGGTGGGCGCAGATTTCCTCCGCCGGCGCATCGCCCCTCTCCAAGACCGGAAGAGGCCGGCCTGGGAGTACGGCGGCCCGGCAGACATCATGAGGCTGCGCCCCGGGCTCAATTTTAACTTCACCACTCTGGAGCTGCGGGGAATGGTACGAGAACTCTTCAAGTACGACCCGACGCACCCCGAGTGGTTCAGGACTCCCCGGGAAGTGGTGCCGCTCTGCAACAACGCCGTCAGGGATCGGATCCTCGCCATGATGCCCATGTGTGACTCGCATGGCTTGGACCGCACGTGGATCGCCCCGAAGCCCATCGACGTCCTCAACTTCTACGACAACCTTGCCGAGGTGGCGAAGAACAAGGAGGACCTCAAGCTGCACATGCGGGACACCACCGACCAGGAGATCGCCTACATAGCTTCTCGGGCTGAGGAGGCCGCCGCAGCCGCGGCGGCAGGAGTCTTCGGATTCTCGCCGGAGGAGGCGGAGGCTGAGGACGCGTCCACCCAGGCGGAGGAGGCGGAGATTCGCAGGCTGCTGAATCTTCCACCCGACGCGCTCGTCGGGGTCCCCTCGTTGAGGCACTCCGGGATCCACGGGATCGCGGCGGAGGCCGCGGCAATGGAGGGCACCGCCGGAGGGAGCAGAGGCGCCGCAAGGGGCGGAGGCGTCAAGGGGAAGGGGGCCGCAGCGCAGGACGCTGGGCCCAGTGAGCCGACCGAGGGCGGAGAACTCTCCGACGAGGAGAGGTCGTCGGCATACAACTCCGTTGCGGGAACAGTGGAGCTACAGTACAGAACAGTGGTCTATACCTACTTTAACAGTGGGGGACAAGGGCATTTAATGCCCGTCGCCGTCGACCCCAAAAGCTCCCGCCTTAGCGTCTCCGTCCGCCACGGCGACGGATCCATCACCGTGGAGTGCCACCGTGTACCCCAGGCTGCACAGCCATCCGCCACGCGTCCCTGGACAGGCCCCAGGGCGACGCGTGGGCCGATGAGCTGGAGCGCGGGCACACAGCGCAGCCTCCCCGGCAAGCACCTTGCCGGGGCCTTGACCTTGCCGGGCCCGGGAGCTTGTCGCTCCCCGGGCCCCTTGCCGGGGCGCATATAGCGCCGAGGCGTAGTCTTCTAGTCTTCCTGGCAAGCTCCTCTTGCCAGGGTCTTGTATTAGCGGGACAGTCTTGAGCCTGGTGCGGCCTTCCCGGCAAGCTCCTCTTGCCGGGGTCTCGGTCTTATGTCTTGTATACTTTGTTTTTGAATGGTTTAATAGGGAACAGGAAAGGTCTCCGGCGAGCACGCGGTAAACCCTGCCGCGGGAAGCTGCAACTGCCCGTGCACGAGTTGGGGTACTGAGGTACCCCCTACCTTAGTACACCGACAGGAGCCCCCGGGCCTGGGCCACACACGGTGCCGAGCGCTGTTGGGCCAGGCCCAAAACAGTGCACGGGCATCCGCGGGCCCGTCGGGACCAGCGCCAGGTCCTCGACGACCGGCGAGATGAAGACGCTCGGACCACAATCGAGCGCCGCTGAGAAGCTCGGCGACAATCCGACAAGAGGGCTGGGAACACTGTCGACGCGCACGCGCCCGGTGAACCAGGCGACTTGCCGTACGCGGCAGGCTGCCCTGCGTTCACCCGCGAGCTGCGGCGCGTCCAGTGGCCCAGCATGAAGAATTTCAAGCCCGACGTACCGGAGAAGTACGACGGCAAGACGCACCCCTCGGAGTTTCTCAGCGTCTACACCATCGCAGTACAAGCTGCCGGGGGGCGCGACGAGAAGATCTTGGCGAATTACTTCCCGCTCGTGCTAAAGCCGAACGTCCGTTCGTGGCTCATGCACTTGCCGGAAGGTTCCATCTCTTCTTGGGCCGACCTTTGCCACCAGTTTGTTGGCGCCTTCACCGGCGGCCACAAACCCCATGGCCACGAGAGCGATCTCCATATTTTGGCCCAGAAGGAAGGCGAGCCCCTGCGCAAGTATATCCAACGCTTCAGCCGGGTGCAGCACAACATCCCTGACGTTCACCCTGCCGCGGTTATCAGCGCGTTCCATCAGAACGTGCGTAACCGCCGCATGCGTGAGGAGATGGCGATGACCAAGATTAGGGACGTCAGCGAGCTCTACGCTCTTGCTGACAAGTGCGCACGCGCAGAAGAGGGGAGGAAACTCCCCGGGGAAGATGCTGGCGCGGGAGGAAGCGACAGCGACGACGCCGCCCCGGCAAAGAAGAGCCGGCGGCGGAACAACAGAAAGAAGGGCAAGAAGGAGGTGCTTGCCGTCGAGAAGTCCGGCAAGGAGGCCCCCGCCAAGCAAGCACAGGCTGGCGGCTCCGGCAAGGAGCCTGCCCCTGCAGCGGCGGCCGACAAGCCGGGTAGCTCCGACAAGCAATACTGTAAGATTCACCGCACCAAGGGTCACGATCTCTCCAACTGCAAGCGCGTCGAGTACCTCGTCGAGCAGCAAAAAGCTGAGTACGAGAGGCGCGACAAGGAGAAGGCCCAAGGTGGCGGGGAAGAGCCCAGCAAGAAGCGGCCGTTCAACGGCCGGGGAGGACGCCGCGGCAAGGCTAAGCAGCGGCAAGGAGATCGACCTCCCCGGGGCCGCGACAACGACGAAGACGACGATGAGGACATGGAAGACGACGAGAACAGCGAGCAGGAGTTCCAGAAGGCCACGGAGGTCCTGTGCGTCGACGGTGGCGCCTCCCTGCACACCTCCCACCGCCAGCTAAAACAGTGGGTGCGTGAGGTGAACGCAGCGGAGCCGCCCGTGGAGTCGCGCAGGCTCCTCAAATGGTCCAGCACGCCCATCGTTTTTGATCTTGAGGATCACCCTGACCGCACCACTGCGGTCGGGTGCTTGCCGATGCTGGTTTCTCCCACCATCCGCAACCTCAAGGTCACCAAAATGTTGGTAGACGGCGGGGCCGGGCTGAACTTGATCTCCTCCGCTGTGATCAAGAAACTCCAGATTCAAGATGGCGAGCTCGAAGAGACCGGTTCATTCCAAGGAATCAACCCGGGAAGGAGCAAGCCCAAGGGAAAGATCACTCTGCCGGTGACCTTTGGCGGGGAGCTCAACTTCAGGACTGAGCGCATCACCTTTGACGTCGCCGATATTCCATTGCCCTACAATGGAATACTTGGCCGTCCTGCCCTCGCCAAGTTCATGGCAGCTTCCCACTATGCTTACAACGTGCTGAAGATGCCGGGGCCGATAAGCGTCATCACTGTCCACAGCGACAAGAAGGATGCGCTTATTTGCGCCGACAAGATTTACCGGGATGCGGCAGCTGCGGCCGAGAAGGATACTCTTGCCGCTGAAGCTCCCGGGGGGAAGAAGACGAAGACCAAGTCCGGCAAGTGCTCTGGGACCCACTCCGGCAACCGCACCTCTTCGGAGTGCTGCGCTGCCGTCGAGGACGTTCCATCGAGCTCCACCGACAAGAGTAAGAAAGGAATGGCTGCTCCTCCAGCAACAAAGAAGGTGTCCGCAAAGGAGGACGGCACTGGTGGTACCTTCACCATCAGTGCCACCCTTGACAGCAAATAGGAAAGCGCGCTCGTTGCCTTCCTGCGGGCGAATGTCGATGTGTTTGCCTGGCAACCATCTGACATCCCCGGTGTTCCCAGGAAGGTGATTGAGCACAAGCTTGCTGTCTGTCCTCATGCGCGGCCCATCAAGCAGAAAGTGAGGAAGCAAGCCGTGGAGCGCCAAGAGTTCATCAACGAGGAAATCAAGAAGCTAGAGGCAGCAGGCCTAGTTAGAGGTGTGATCCATCCGACGTGGTTGGCAAACCCAGTCGTCGTGCGCAAGGCCAACGGGAAGTGGAGACTCTGTATAGACTTCACCGATGTGAATAAAGCATGTCCCAAGGATCCATTCCCTTTGCCGCGCATTGACCAGATCGTTGACTCCACTGCCGGATGTGAGCTACTCTGCTTTCTTGATGCATACTCAGGCTATCATCAGATTTTCATGGCCAAGGAGGATGAAGAGAAGACTGCATTTATCACTCCATGTGGCACTTATTGCTTCATACGCATGCCATTTGGACTGAAGAATGCAGGCTCAACTTTTGCAAGGGTAGTGTACACTGCTTTTGAGCCACAAATCCACAGAAATGTAGAAGCTTACATGGATGACATCGTGGTGAAGAGCAAGAGCAAGGAAACCCTGATTCAAGACTTGGAAGAGACGTTTCAGAACCTGCGCAGGATACAGCTCAAGTTGAACCCCGAGAAGTGCGTCTTTGGAGTCCCCTCCGGCAAGCTTCTCGGGTTCTTTGTATCACAGAGGGGGATTGAAGCCAACCCCGACAAGATCAAAGCCATTGAGCAGATAGAAGCCCCGAAGCGCGTCAAGGATGTCAGAAGGCTGGCGGGTTGTGTTGCTGCCCTCAGTAGGTTCATTTCAAAGTCTGCAGAACGCGCCCTACCTTTCTTCAAAATCTTGAAGAAGGCAGGTCCCATGAGGTGGACTCCGGAAGCGGAGGCGGCGTTGCAGGATTTGAAACGGTACCTGTCCTCCACTCCTATACTTGTCGCACCTAGACCACAGGAAAAGTTGTTGCTATACTTAGCGGCAACCAACCAGGTGGTTAGTGCTGCGTTAGTAGCGGAGAGGGAGTCCGACGAGGAGTCAGCATCACCGGCAAGCGAATCCAGCGACAAGCAGGGGGCTGTCCCGACAAGCTCTGGTCCCGACAAGGAAGACTCTGCGCAGGAACAAGGAGAGGTGCGGAAGAAGATGGTGCAGCGCCCAGTGTATTTTGTAAGTTCCCTTCTCCAGGGGGCTAGATCAAGATACTCTGGTGTGCAAAAATTGCTTTTCGGCCTCCTCATGGCCTCGAGAAAGCTGCGCCATTACTTCCAAGCCCATGAGATAACAGTGGTCACTCGCTTTCCGTTGAAGAGGATATTGCACAATCCAGAAGCAACAGGCAGGATCGTCGAGTGGGCACTGGAGCTGTCGAGCTTTGGACTCAAGTTTGAAAGTACTTCAACCATACAGAGCCGAGCTTTGGCAGAATTCATAGCTGAGTGGACCCCAACGCCAGGTGAAGAAGTTCAAGAAACAAGCGCACCCGTGCAAGAGGCGACAAGTGAATGGGTAATGTATTTTGATGGTGCCTTCTCGCTGCAAGGCGCCGGTGCCGGCGTGGTACTCATCGCGCCCACCGGAGAGCACCTCAAATATGTTATCCAGATGCACTTTCCCAGGGAGCAAGCGACAAACAACACTGCAGAATATGAAGGCTTGCTCGCCGGCCTCAGGATTGCGGCCGAACTTGGGATCAGAAAGCTGATTGTGCGGGGCGATTCTCAGTTGGTGGTCCGGCAAGTTAACAAGAGCTATCAGAGCCCTTTGATGGAAGCTTATGTCGATGAAGTGAGAAAGCTTGAAGAGCACTTTGAAGGTTTGCAGATGGAGCACGTCCCGAGAGCTCAAAATGAAATTGCAGACGGCCTTTCAAAGTGCGCTTCGATGAAGTTACCTGTGGAACCAGGGACCTTCTTACTCAAGCTGACTCAACCATCCGTTACACCATCAATTGGGCAGTCCAAGAAGAGAAAGTTGGTCTCCGGCGACTACTTGCCGGCGGATCTTCCTGAAACCGCCGCCAAGGTCCCCAAGATCAACAACCAGAACGCTGAGGAACAGTTTGCTCCTGCAAGTCCTCCGGCTTGTACAGTTGAAGCAAACGTTCCCGGCAAGCCTCGCCCCGGCGAGCTTGCCGGGGGACCGTCAGTTCCGGCAGAACCAGAGGTCCTTGCCGCAGAAGCTGAGGTTCCCGCAGCGGCCCTCGAGCCTTTAGTCCTTGCCGTCGAGCCTCGGGCTCCGGCATGGGCGCAGCAGATCGTCCGTTTTCTGCGAACTGGAGAACTTCCCGACGACCCTCAAGAGATAGAGAAGATAACCAGGCAGTCAAGTATGTATCAGTTCGTGGATAACGAGCTGTACAGAAGAAGACTCAACGGTGTCAGGTTGAAGTGCATCTCCAGAGAAGATGGACAGAAGCTGTTGGCGGAAATACACGGAGGCATATGCGGCCACCACATTGGCGCAAGGGCGCTTGCCGGGAAAGCTTTCCGGCAAGGGTTCTTTTGGCAAGAAGCCCTCCAAGATGCAACTGCACTAGTAACCAAGTGTGAAGCGTGCCAGTTCCATGCGAAGCAAATCCATCAGCCAGCTCAAGCTCTCCAAACAATCCCTTTGTCATGGCCCTTCTCGGTCTGGGGGCTCGATATCCTCGGCCCTTTCCCTCGCGCTGCCGGGGGCTTTGAGTACTTGTACGTTGCAATCGACAAGTTCACAAAGTGGCCAGAAGTGGAGCCAGTGAGGAAGGTGACAGCACAGTCAGCAGTCAGGTTCTTCAGGTCGATTGTTTGCCGTTTCGGGATCCCTAACAGGATCATCACCGACAACGGTACGCAATTCACTAGTCGCACCTTCATGCAGTACGTCCAAGACCTTGGCGCCAAGGTCTGTTTCGCTTCTGTTGCTCACCCGAGGAGCAACGGCCAAGCGGAGAGGGCAAATGCTGAAGTGCTGCGCGGACTCAAGACAAGAACCTTTGACAGGCTGCGCAAGTGCGGAAAGAATTGGATAGAGGAGCTCCCGGCGGCTCTTTGGTCAATCAGAACGACACCCAGTCGAGCCACCGGGCAGACACCTTTTGCTCTAGTCTATGGAGCAGAGGCAGTTCTCCCCACGGAACTCGTATACGGATCTCCTCGAGTGCTCGCTTATGATGAGCTCGAGCAAGAGCAACTGCGGCAAGATGACGCATTGCTCCTTGAGGAGGGACGTCTCCAGGCTGCTGTACGAGCTGCTCGATACCAGCAAGCTTTGCGCCGCTACCATAGCCGCAAAGTCAAGGCCAGGAGTCTCGAGGAAGGCGACCTTGTTCTTCGGCGTGTTCAGTCCGCCAAGAATTCCAACAAGTTGACGCCGAAGTGGGAAGGCCCTTATCGGGTGAGACAAGTTACGAGGCCCGGCGCTGTCCGCCTCGAGACCGAAGAAGGCTTACCGGTGAGCAACTCCTGGAACATAGAGCATCTTCGCAAGTTTCACCCCTAAGGCGCGGTTGCCGTGATCCGCTCCGGCAACCACCTTTTGTACAAGCTTTGCCGCTGTTGCATGTAACCCTTTGTACAAAGCCGGGCGCAGACCCCGTGCATCAGTAAAGCTTTCATGTTTTTCGCATCGATTGCCTTTTGCATGCTTCTCTTTGCTGCTTTGCATATTCTATTTGGCATTTGATGCAACACTCAAGTATACGGTAAGCATTAGCACGCCGAAAGGCAATATGCTTGTTTCCCTCTCCCTTTTCTTTCCTCTTAAACAGAAGGAACGTTCCTCGCGCACAAGTTTGCCGGGGGGGAAGGAGGTGGAGGAGGATCTAAGTGCTGTTCAAGAAAGAGAAGTCTTACCGGAAAGCAAGCAACATATGAGAGATAAGTTGTTAGAATTTGACCAGTTCAAATTTTAAAATTTAGTTGCCTTCCTTGAACGATCACATTTTGTATGGAAAACCTGTGCGCGGAGGAACCTACCCGTAGCTTGCCGCACCCTTATCTTGTTTTCGAGTTCACTCAACGATTTAAGTGAGCTGCGACAAGTGTCGCGCCCTTGCTTCGTTTCCGAGTACGCTCAGCAAGCTAAGTGCGTTTGCGACTAGCTGCGGCAAGGTTGCTTGCCGGCGAGAACCTTGGCCAGCAGGCTGCTCAGAGTCCAGCACTCAGCGCTCGCGGCAAGGGCCCCTTTGCCGGCAAGCTCCCCGGGAGCGTAGGGTGAAAAACATACAAAGTCAAAGATTGAAACAAGGAAGATAACATCGCACTGATTGATCAAAATAAAGTAAATATCTTACAAAGGATAAACTTGTCGCGATGGACTAATAAGTTCATGACATAATGTGCAGCAACAAAAAGATAAAGATAATGGAGCCCTAGTCTACGCGGTCGCCTTCCTTCCTGCCAAGCTTTGCCACCTTGGCGATGATGTGGCCGACCTGCTCCTTCAGGGCTTCCGTGTCTGCGTCAGCCGGCAGGCTGCGAAGAACGTTCGTGAGGTTGATTCCCGGGTTGCGGTACACGATCTTCGTCAGCACCCGCTCCAGAGTTCCCGCGCAGAGCAGACGCGACTCCTCGGCCAGCTGCGCGGGGATGCGGTTCCGGAGACTTGCAAGGGCCGGAGCGACCCCTCTGAAGAAGAGGCTGAGCCTGGCGCTGTGCGGGAGATCCGGATCCGGCGAGTAGATGAGATGTTCGACCTTCAACGCCAGCAACTCCTGGTCAATATTGGACGCAGAAGAAACCAGCTCTTCGGTCCACACTTCAATGGTCTGCCGGAAGAGCTCGGACGCCTTGTTGACGTTCTCCACCAAGGTCCGCTCCTTGCGGAGCTCATCCTTCAACTTGGTCTCCTGAGCCCGGGCAGCATCGAGCGATTCCTTCAGAGTGGTGACCTTCAGCTCCAAGTCCTCAATGGAGTCCTTGGCGGCCTTCAGCTCGTCGCCCCTCTTGGAGAGACTCACCTGAAGCTCGGAGTTTGTGTGAGCATCCTTCTCGCGCTCCAAGATGAGCGCGGCAACCTTCTCGGCGCTCACCTTCATCGCCTTCTCCAACTGTTCAACCTTGGCGGCGAGCTCTTTCTTGGCGTCTTCCGCGGCAACCGCGGCGGCTTTCGCCTCCTTCAGCTCCCCGCCAAGGGCAGCCTCGCGAGCGGTAAGGTCCTCCTCATGGGAGTCCAGCTCGACCTTCCGCTGCGCGAGCTCTCCTTCTCGTCGGGACATCTCCACCCCGGCGAGACGCTGCTGTTCTTCCGCTTCAGCTTTCTCGAGCACCCATTCCTGGTACTCACCGGCGAGACGCTCCCGCTCCTCCGCCACCTCGCGGAGGGCTGCCTGATTGGCGGCGCTGAGCTCCGCCGCACGCTTCTCCATTTCCGCCGTGGCCTTGGCGGCAAGGGCTTCCCGGGAGGCCAGCTTCGCCTGCCTGGCCCGGTAAAGGGCCAGGAGCTGGTGCAGCAACCTCTCCTCCTCGGGCCCCTCACTCCCGCCTGGCGCCTCGACGATTTTCAAGCCTGCGGAGGCGAGGACTTCTCCGTCGAACGCCTCGCCCTCCGCAGGAGCTCGCGATGAAGACCCCCAAGGCATCTGGATGAAGACGCCGTTGGGGGCCTCGAGATAGTACCTCTGCTCCTCGCCGGCGGAGGGGCCGGTGACCGGTGCAGCATCTGATGCTCCCGCCGCCTCCGGGTTGGCGGTGCGGTCACCGTCCCTCTCCCCGGCCGCTGCGTCTGCAGCCGGAGCAGTCTCTTGCGCGGCCGGCTCGGCGGCCTCGGCTACCTCCTCGACGACAGGAGCGTCGCCGCCGCCGCCCTGCGCGCCCTCCTCCTCAAGGTCGATAACCTCCGTCTCCATGGGCGCAGGAGGAGGGGGATCTAAAAAGAAGAAGAAGAAAAAGAAGTTCAAGACTCAAGCAAATATCCAAAAAAGAGACAAGCCAAGAAAACAAGTCACGAAACTTACCTTGGCGGACGTCCTCAGTGGCGGGCTCCCTCGCCGGGGAGCTCGGCCTTGGCGGAGTGGCCGCCCTCGCCGGGCTGCTCGCCCTTGGCGAGGTACTCTGCCTCGGCGGAGTACCCGTCCTTGGCGGAGCACTCTCTCTTGCCGGAGAGTTCTGCCTTGGCGGGGATGGCGGGGCCTGCGGCTCCTCAGCAGTGGTCTCCGGGCGCTCTTCCCGCTGGGGCTCCACCTCTGCACAGAACAAGACAAGAAACGTCAAGATATGAAGACAAAACCAAATCCCCAGGCGTTCCCCGACAAGCGAAAAGAAAGAACCCCAGACTTACGCTGGGGGCTGCGCTGCGGGCTACGCTGGGGGCTGCTCCTCGGAGCAGCGCTCGGATCCGGCAGGCTCGGCTCCGGCACACCCCCTGTTGCCGCGGCTGCCGAGTCTTCCGCGACCTCAACCTCGGGCGCCTTGGCCTCGGACGCCTTGGCCTTCTTCGCCGCGCGATGGGCCAGGGTCCTGAAATCAGAACAATAAACAGAGTCAACATCAACAAAAAATCAAGACAAAAAATCAAGAAGATATAAAGTCTTGGATTCTTACTCCTGGTCCTCCTCGTCGTCCTCGCTCAGGGCGGAGAAGTCATACTCCACCGTGGGCGCGTCGGCGCGAGGAGCGGAAGACGAAGACTCCCTCGCGCGCTTGGTGTTCACCGGGGCTGGGGGCTGCGAAGACCCAGCCCCTGTGGCTACCGGCGCCCGAGGAGCGGGCGGAGCCGTTGCTCCGCTCCGAGAAGACCCCTGCCGGCTCGCTGCCGGCCTGCGGGGCGCCTCCGTCGTGGTCCGCGCACGGGCCGCCTCCGCTGCGGCTGGTGCGCCGGACGGCCTTGGCGCGGCTTGGCTCCCCCGGGGAGCCGCCCGGCGAGGTGGCTGTTGCCGGGGCGCCTGCGCCCTCTCCCCCGTCGCCGCCTTGCGGAGGCGCTTCGCCGGGGACTGCCTCGGGCTTGCCGGGGGCGGAGAACTCTCCGACGAGGAGAGGTCGTCGGCATACAACTCCGTGGATCCGCCGGAGTCCTCGGCCTCCTCCTCCTCCTCCTCTGCCCCGGTCGGCTCACTGGGCCCAGCGTCCTGCGCTGCGGCCCCCTTCCCCTTGACGCCTCCGCCCCTTGCGGCGCCTCTGCTCCCTCCGGCGGTGCCCTCCATTGCCGCGGCCTCCGCCGCGATCCCGTGGATCCCGGAGTGCCTCAACGAGGGGACCCCGGCGAGCGCGTCGGGTGGAAGATTCAGCAGCCTGCGAATCTCCGCCTCCTCCGCCTGGGTGGACGCGTCCTCAGCCTCCGCCTCCTCCGGCGAGAATCCGAAGACTCCTGCCGCCGCGGCTGCGGCGGCCTCCTCAGCCCGAGAAGCTATGTAGGCGATCTCCTGGTCGGTGGTGTCCCGCGTGTGCAGCTTGAGGTCCTCCTTGTTCTTCGCCACCTCGGCAAGGTTGTCGTAGAAGTTGAGGACGTCGATGGGCTTCGGGGCGATCCACGTGCGGTCCAAGCCATGCGAGTCACACATGGGCATCATGGCGAGGATCCGATCCCTGACGGCGTTGTTGCAGAGCGACACCACTTCCCGGGGAGTCCTGAACCACTCGGGGTGCGTCGGGTCGTACTTGAAGAGTTCTCGTACCATTCCCCGCAGCTCCAGAGTGGTGAAGTTAAAATTGAGCCCGGGGCGCAGCCTCATGATGTCTGCCGGGCCGCCGTACTCCCAGGCCGGCCTCTTCCGGTCTTGGAGAGGGGCGATGCGCCGGCGGAGGAAATCTGCGCCCACCTCAGCAACTGACAGATTGGCCAACCGAAGACGAAGAATCCGGACGAGGGCGATGTTGAGCTTGACGTCGTCCGAGTCCAGCTCACTCCAGTCCCTGCCGCGCACGATGGGCGTTGTGCGCGGCGCGGTAAAGGCTTGCGGCTGGTCTTCTACGATCCAGCACCACTCCGCTCGCCATTCCTCCCACTTGCCGCGGAGCTCCCCCGGCAAGTACGCCCCTTTCTTATTCAGACGAAAGACCCAGGAAATTCCTCCGGAGAGGGGGGCATCTGCCTCGGCTCTAGGGGTGAAGAAGTGTCTAAAGAGGGCTACATTGGGGTGGACTCCTATGAAGTTTTCGCACATGTGTGCGAAAACAGCCATGGTGAGAATGGCGTTGGGGGTGAAGTCAAGCAGATGGAGGCCATATGTGTTCATGACATCGCAGAAGAAGTTTGAGAAAGGAGGACAGAGACCACAATGGAAAAAGGCAGCGAAGAAGTAGTACCCGCCGGGATAGCTGTCCTTGGCGGCGGCCGGGTATGCTCGCGTGCGGGGATGCGCGTCGGTTCCCTTGGACCAGAACAAGTAATACTTGTTCCAGAGCTCCCGCACGCCGAGCTTCGGCGGGAAGACGACATGCCGCTTTCGGTACGCGATGAGCTTGGCCGCTTGCTCCGATTTCTCCCGCTTGGCCTTCTCCGCCTTCGCCTTGTCGGTCTTTGGGGCCATGGCGGACGCGGTGGAAGGAGGGGAACGAAGAGCTCGGCGGCGGCGGAGATGTGGAGGCAGAGCGCAAGAAGGAATCTTTTGAGGAGGAAGACGATGTAATGAGAGCGCAAGGAGGGGAACCGCGCCCGCTCCCTCTGCTTTTATGGGGGAGTGGGGGGCGTTTCGCCCTTTCCATTAAGAGATCGTGGGCACGTCCCATCCCACGGCGCCGCGATCGACGCGTGCCGTTACCGTGGGGTGCGGCGGATATGGAAGTGGATTCGGCGCGCCGCGGGCCGCGGGTGCCCGTGCACTGTTTTGGGCCTGGCCCAACAGCGCTCGGCACCGTGTGTGGCCCAGGCCCGGGGGCTCCTGTCGGTGTACTAAGGTAGGGGGTACCTCAGTACCCCAACTTGTGCACGGGCAGTTGCAGCTTCCCGCGGCAGGGTTTACCGCGTGCTCGCCGGAGACCTTTCCTGTTCCCTATTAAACCATTCAAAAACAAAGTATACAAGACATAAGACCGAGACCCCGGCAAGAGGAGCTTGCCGGGAAGGCCGCACCAAGCTCAAGACTGTCCCGCTGATACAAGACCCTGGCAAGAGGAGCTTGCCAGGAAGACTAGACGACAACGCCTCGGCGCTATATGCGCCCCGGCAAGGGGCCCGGGGAGCGACAAGTTCCCGGGCCCGGCAAGACCAAGGCCCCGGCAAGGTGCTTGCCGGGGAGGCTGCGCTGTGTGCCCGCGCTCCAGCTCATCGGCCCACGCGTCGCCCTGGGGCCTGTCCAGGGACGCGTGGCGGATGGCTGTGCAGCCTGGGGTACACGGTGGCACTCCACGGTGATGGATCCGTCGCCGTGGCGGACGGAGACGCTAAGGCGGGAGCTTTTGGGGTTGACGGCGACGGGCATTAAATGCCCTTGTCCCCCACTGTTAAAGTAGGTATAGACCACTGTTCTGTACTGTAGCTCCACTGTTCCCGCACTGTTGCAACTACCACCTCTTTTACGTTTTTACCCCTTTCTCCTACGTTGACACCTGTCGGTGACCCCTTGCGCTATAAAAGGAGGCCCATGCACAACGTGGGGGGGGGGGGGGGTTCGGAACCTAGATCACTCTCACGCACGGTGTAGCTGCTTCTTCAAGCTCCCGAGTGCTCAACTCAATACACAACCAAGCAGGAGTAGGGTTTTACGCATCCGTGCGGCCCGAACCTGGGTAAAACTGCCCGCGTGCTCGCCACGATCCGCTCTTTGTGCTCCCTCCGCCCTCGTACCGCACAGACAAGGGGCTCCGGTCCCATAGGTGTTCGTGGCGGACAGTTTCCCCCGACAATTGTGTACTTTGAATTGTTGACAGGAGCAATTGGTAGCCCCCAAGGGCCGGCTCATTACAATGTGATGAGTCGGGTCTTCTATAAGGTGAGCAAAAAATGACTTTGCATTAGCCCCCAAGTGCCATGGTGCATGCTGGCAGTGACATGGGACTTGCATATTTGATGTAATCCCAACTTGAATAATGTAGCCCCCAAGTGCCGGGGACTATTTCTTTCATTGTAGAATAAATCATATCCATTGATAAGATAATAGCCATTGTGCAAAAGCGACTTTGAAAACATCAATCAAAATATTGGTTATTGATAACCATAATAAAAATCCAGCCATGTTTGGCTATTAAAGCTTTGAATAATATAACCTGATTTGAAAACTGGTTCCTGCAATATAAACCAGTATATCTATGCATATATGATGCATATTATGATGATGTAATGATGATGTAATGTATGATGCAATATATGATGATGTATGCGTATGATGTAATGTATGATGATGTATGTGTACAATAATAAAATACTTCAATGAAACTAGCGTGTTGGCCACTCGAAGGTACGTGCCGCTGTGAGCTGGCTCTCACAGTACCCAATCGACATTTTAACCTAGACAAGTGCAGGTCTTTGCTTGAAAGATAGACTTGTCTAGAGTACGCGGGGTCAGAGTTGCATCTTGCATCACAGGCCGATTTATCCAAGTTTCAAGGAAGGCGACATTTTGAGCCTGGATCTTATCCTGACTATCTGTAAGCCGTGCTCTCACATGACAACCAGTGTTTGAACCTTAGCAAGCTCAGGTCTTGGTCGAATACGCCATATAAGACTGATCGCCAAGAGTTTGCCGGGTCAATCAGGATGACCTGATGGAGTTGAAGCAGCTGGGTACAGGTAGGATGATCCACATGTTATGTCCTCTTTGGCTGAATATGCCTATGTTTGAACATAACCTGGTCAAATGGGTAGTAACGTTGTGTTCTCTTTGGTCAAATACGCTTATGTTTGAACAGGAAGCCCCCAAGTGACATACTTACAAATTATTCTCATCGAGGACCTATTTTTGAGTTGTGCTATGCATCCAAATCTCTTTGGTCCCTATAATTTTCCTGATAATTTGAACTTGCGAGAGATGGATATTCTTCTTGAGCCGGAGTTGTAAACCGGATATTGAGAGCTTCAGAGCTTTGTGGGAGACACATTTTTCCTTGAGCCGGATTTAGAATCGGATATTGAGCCAGAATCTTCATTTTGAGCCAGAAATTTTTCCGATGGTCTTTAAACTTTCATCCATATAGCAGCAATCTCCGGGGCCGGGTTATTTTTCCCTCCAATGGCCCAGAGTTCTTGAATTTACTGAAACTGGTAACACTTGCTGAGTCATATCATTGTGGCCCCCGAGTCTTAAGACTACTCGTGGAGTTGGCTTGAGACTCTCCATACTTGACCATAGCATAAGGTGTATATCATTGGTGTTGAGAGCGCGATGTGAATCCACGGAAGGTTGAGGTGACTGCGGTGGTTTATAAATGATCCTATAAGAGCCGTGTCAGCAACTCGGCCAATGGTTCCTTCCATCTGGCTGTTTGAAGTTAACCAAATTGTAGTGGCGGCGATTTGTGCGCCTACCCATTGAGTAATCCAATGCAGACGGCGGATGATAATACATGATAATTTGCTACAGAGTTGTTGGAAGAAAAAAATCGGGCTTCCCAAGCAGTGACTGGTTTTATACTCAATAAACAGCTCATGCAGACAGGTGTGGCTCGGTGTTTTTATGTAGACCAGGCCACAAGAGACGAACGGAAAAGATGATTGTAGC
Source organism: Secale cereale (assembly GCA_902687465.1). Taxonomy (NCBI): domain Eukaryota; kingdom Viridiplantae; phylum Streptophyta; class Magnoliopsida; order Poales; family Poaceae; genus Secale; species Secale cereale. The sequence goes on from LR738711.1 coordinate 652,421,357, forward strand.
ATCAGAGGCAGTACAGATCGATGAGGCAACCGTGGCGCTGTAAGTCGGTACGGACGGTCGAACAAATCACCGGCGCTGTAAGCCGGGTGGAAGGGCGAGTCAATCGCAGGTGCTGTAAGCCAGGCGGACGGGCGAGTCAATCGCAGGCGCTGTAAGCCGGGCAGACGGGCGAGTCAACCGCAGGCACTGTAAGCCGGGCGGACGGGTGAGTCAACCGCGTCGTGTTGATGTAGACTGGACCGCAAAGGTTGTGGCTTGCACATACATTCGTTGATCATTATGGCGGGTCAGACGCTGACATATAATATCCATGATATGACCACCGCTCTTGCAGTGAATCAATTATCCTAATTGGGAAGAAATAGTTGGCCGTGTGGTGAAATGGCGGCGGGCACGGGGCAAAGGAAACCACGTGCAATGGATATGAGTCGGAGATGGTGGCCCGACACGCCGGGTCAGAGCACCAGTGACCGCTCGAAACTTGGCGATTTGGAAATCCCAAGGCGACTCTTCGTGGCAGTTCGGAGTCGGGAAGACCCAGAGTCGCGGGCCGTGGCAGGCTGCAGGCGGAGACGAGGTCACGCCGGCAGCTCAACAGAGCAGAGGCGGCTCAACGCGATCCCGGCGGTTCAACACAGAGGCAATCGTGACTTTGGGGTGAAACCTGTGCAAGCAAAGGCCCACAGATCCCGTCACTGAGGCAGAGTAAGTACAACACGGTGAGGCGGCTCACGGTCATTGAGGAAACAGCTATCTGGCAACGGAAGCAATTAGCTGTGCCAATCCACTGGACAGCCCATTGACGAATGACATGCTCCAACCTTTAACGTAGCGATTAGCAGTGGCACAAATATCACACCAATAAATAATCCTGCAAGATACTATAGTGGTAAGACAATCTTCAGTCACACCGATAAACAATCCTCCAAAATACTGTAGCGGTGAGACAATCTTCAGTCACAACGATAAATAATCCTCCAAAATACTAGAGCGGTGAGACAATCTTCAGTCACACCAATAAATAGTCCTCCAAAATACTGCAGCGGTGAGACAATCTTTAGTCACACCGATAAATAATCCTCCAAAATACTGCAGCGATGGAGATTCGATCTCGGGGCTCTCCGGTAGGACCGCGAGGCCTAGACCACCATGCTGCTTCTATGCTTGGTCGTGGAGGGTTCGGGGTCACAGTCGGCTTTGCTTCCGCGTCTTGGTCCTCTTCTTCTTTTTCTTTTCAACTATGTATCCTATTCATCCTTGTGTATTCTCAATGCGTGAACCTTCCATGCTTCAGCCCTGTCACATTATCGCTAGTTTCTCGACTCCCAATCGAACATACAACAAGCATAAAACACCCAAACGCCCTGTTCCTTGTATAGCCCATACTTAGTACAATAATCACTGGTTCAATAATTTGTCTTCACGTCAATTGCGGCTGGCTTGCTGTGATGTGAACAATGGCAGTTGATTTTGACCACTGGGTTTGACTGACAAAGCACCTCCTGGCATATTACTTTTCCTTTCTTCTTTCATACGGATTTGACGCGGAGGTCGCGTGCACCAGCTGCGACTTCCATCAATCAGACAATCCACGGGACTTGAAATAAATCTGCGTACGTTGCCTGCCATGTATGTAATCTACTTCACGTGCACTGGCTCTCGTAGTAGAGAACGGTAATTAAACAGTGGAACACTCTGAGTCGGTCTCGGACTCGGCGGATTACCACAGCGTGTCTTTGTAGTGAATAATTGTCCTGCATAAACAAGTACTGCAGACCAAGGCAAAGATAAACTGTTTTTTGATAAAAATAATAAGTGATAATAAAACAAACTTAGATGGATATCACCTGATTTTCTTGGACAATAGATGAGTCGGCCGTGGCATTGTAAGCCGGTGCGGATGGGCAAGTTGTCCTCCTTGTTGTAAGCCGGCACGGTCGCGAGAGACAGCCACGTCGTTATAAGCCGGTGCGGTCACGAGAGACGGCTACAACATTGTAAGCCGGTTCGGGAGTCCGTTGAGTAATGACAACCACATGTGCTAAATGATGTTGGCGTGCCTCCATCTCCGCGGTATAATATTACTTTGTAATGAATAATTCTCCTACACATAAAATACATCATGGCAACAATGGTGGGCTTAGTTGGTGTCATGAACCGGCCATGGCGGCAAGTCAGCTGCAACTATACAGCTGATCAATTCCGTGCGCCGAGCATGAAGAGTTGACAGGGCCGCGTCTCGCGGCAGACGGAGAACACAAAAAAAGGCGGCTCGAAGGCTAGCTCGAGGCGCACTCTGTTTGCTGCTGTAGCATCGGATTCGGCCAACTCCACAACGCAGCCACAACGACAGAGGCGACCTGGCGGCTGATGCAGCAAATCTCGCTCACTTGATAGCTCTTTGCTTTTCATATTCCTATCTTCCTCAGTCCGGTTGTGAGTCAAACTTGTAGTACTAGTCAGTCGATGAATCAGGCAATTGGATCAGAAAATAAAAACGATCCACTAGTACTCAACAGTACTAATCTTCATTACGTAGGAAGTACTTTTGGAGTTGATCTGCCCTCCACGCCCAAACTAGCAGGATCAACAATTGATTCCCTCGGGACTCGTAATCGAGGGGACGGTGGAGGCGCGCTGAGGTCGCAGTTTTGCTGCGGATCAAGGGCGACTTCAGAAGGGGCCGACTCCTTTTGACGGATCATAGGAGGTGACGCACAGACGAATCAAAATCAAAATCGATCTCCTATCGGTCTCGATGGATTACAGAATGCAACGCCGGTAAACACATGCAACCCTAATTTCCGCTCTGGCTCTTCCTTCATCCGTACAATCGCGAGCTTCTCGATCCTTGGGAGCCCTCCAAGAACTCATCACCACCATGTGCAGGCCCCACGGTGGGCGCCAACTGTCGTGGAATTGTCACGGCAGATGTCCTAGGGTGAGGACTTACTCGTGAGGTCAACGCATCTATGTAGTAACTTGAGAGGGGTTGAGCGGAATCGAGAGACGCAAATCAAGACAAGGATTTAAACAGCTTCGGGCCTCGGGAAACGTCATCCGGTAATATCCCTACATGCTGTTTGTGGCTAGATCTCATTATGACCCTCACGGAGTCGCCGCATAAGCCGACTCTCCTTCTTGTGTCTAGCCCTAGAGATTATTTTTCGTCCCCTTTGGGGAGCCCTGCCCCTCCTTATATATGTTGAAGGGGCGGGTTACATGACTAGTCCTAGTAGGATTAGGATTACTCTATTACAAGTGGAGTCCTAGTCTTGCTTCCTTTGTGGGAGAATATTCCTTATGCCTTTCCTTCTTAAACCGGCCCACCATAACATGAGCCGGCCTTCTGGGCCTTGGGCCTAGTCCTCTATCTGACCCGCTATCGGGGCCATTCGTGAGTCGCCACGCTCGTGAGTCATCAGACCAGTGAACCGCCAGACCCGTGAGTCGCCAGTCCTCCCGCGGGTTACGATGAAGCGCCAAGTCTGGCCGGGTCATACCGCGGGGTATATCCCCGACACTTTCCCAGTGACACAAGGGGCAGCAAGGCACGCATGCATCGTTGCTATTAAGGATAAAAAGATGGAGTCTATTCCTATATGAATAGATCTTGTCTACGTCATGTCATTGTTCTTATTGCATTACTCCGTTTTTTCATGAACTTAATACACTAGATGCATGCTGGATAGCAGTCGATGTGTGGAGTAATAGTAGTAGATGCAGGCAGGAGTCGGTCTACTAATCTTGGACGTGATGCCTATATACATGATCATTGTCTTGGATATCGTCATAATTATTTGCTTTTCTATCAATTGCCCAACAATAATTTGTTTACCCACCACATGCTATTTTTTCGAGAGAAGCCACTAGTGAAATCTACGCCCCCCGGGTCTATTTTCCTATCATATACTTTTAGATCCATGTTGCTATTTTCCTTTTCTTTTATTTGCTTATTTTATTTTTATATCTATATTATCAAAAACCCCAAAATACATTGTTGCGTTTTATTTGCTTTTAATTGCATCTATCAATCTACTACAATTTTATCCTATCCTTACGTCACTTTTTAGCATCGCTACCTGATACGTCCATTTTGCATCATGTTTTATGTTGATATTTATTGCACTATGGGTTGTTATTACACGTTATGTCACAATAATTATGCCATTTCTCTCTTATTTTACAAGGTTTGCATGAAGAGGGAGAATGCCGGCAGCTGGAATTGTGGGATGGAAAGGAGCAAACATTGGAGACCTATTCTGCACAACTCAAAAAGCTCCGAAACTCCATGAAACACCGTTTCAGAAAATATAAGAAAATATGTCGAAAGAGATCTGCCAGGGGGAGCCACCACGTGTCCACGAGGTTGGGGGGCGCCCGCTGGGCGCGCCCCCTGCCTCGTGGGCCAGCCGGTGACCCTCCCGATGCCCATCTTCTCCTATATGAGGTGTTTTGACCTGGAACAAATCAGAAGGACGCTTTCGGGACCAGACGCCGCCGTCTCGAGGCGGAACTTTGGCGGAACCAATCTAGGGCTCCGGCGGAGCTGTTCTGCTGGGGATACTTCCCTCCGGGAGGGGGAAATCGTCATCGCCGTCATCACCAACAACTCTCCCATCTTGGGGAGGGTTATCTTCATCAACATGTTCACCAACACCATCTCCTCTCAAACCCTAGTTCATCTCTTGTATCCATTCTTTGTATCAAAACCTCAGATTGGTACTTGTAGGTTGCTAGTAGTGTTGATTACTCTTTGTAGTTGATGCTAGTTGGTTTACTTGGTGGAAGATTATATGTTCAGATCCATTATGCATATTAATACACCTCTGATTATGAACATGAATATGCTTTGTGAGTAGTTACGTTTGTTCCTGAGGACATGGGAGAAGTCTTGCTATAAGTAGTCATGTGAATTTGGTATTCGTTCGATATTTTGATGAGATGTATGTTGTCTTTCCTCTACTGGTGTCATGTGAACGTCGACTACATGACACTTCACCATTGTTTGGGCCTAGAGGAAGGCATTGGGAAGTAATAAATAAATGATGGGTTTCTAGAGTGACAGAAGCTTAAACCCTAGTTTATGCGTTGCTTCGTAAGGGGCTGATTTGGATCCACATGTTTCATGCTATGGTTAGGTTTACCTTAATACTTCTTTTGTAGTTGCGGATGCTTGCAATAGAGGTTAATCATAGGTGGAATGCTTTTCCAAGTAAGGACAACACCCAAGCACCTGTCCACCCACATACCAAATTATCAAAGTAACGAACGCGAATCATATGAACGAGATGAAAACTAGCTTGACAATAATTCCCATGTGTCCTCGGGAGCGCTTTCCTTCATATAAGAGTTTGTACAAGCTTGTTTTTTGCTACAAAAAGGATTGGGACATCTTGCTGCACCTTATTTACTTTTACTATTTGTCACTTGCTACCAATTACCTTATCACAAAACTATCTTTTACCGATAATTTCAGTGCTTGCAGAAAATACCTTACCGAAAACTGCCTATCATTTCCTTCTGCTCCTCGTTGGGTTCGACACTCTTACTTATCGAAAGGACTACGATAGATCCCCTACACTTGTGGGTCATCAAGACTCTTTTCTGGTGCCGTTGCCAGGGAGTGAAGCGCCTTTGGTAAGTGGAATTTGGTAAGGAAAAAATTATATAGTGTGCTGAAATTTACTGTTACTTGTTACTATGACTCATAATCCTTTGAGGGGCTTGTTCTGGGTATATTCACCCCGACCAGAAGAGCAAAGAGTTGCTCCTCAACCTACTGAACCTACTGAAAATCTTTGCTTTGAAATTCCTTCGAGTATGATAAAGAAACTGCTAGATAATCCCTTTACAGGAGATGGAACACTGCATTCTGATTTGCACCTAATCTTTGTGGATGAAGTTTGTGAATTATTTAAGCTTGCAGGTATGCCCGAGGATGTTATCAAGAAGAAGGTCTTCCCTTTATATTTGAAGGGAGATGCATTGACATGGTTTAGGCTATGCGATGATATTGGATCATGGAACTATAATCATTTGAAGTTGGAATTTCATAAGAAGTTCTATCCTATGCATCAGGTTCATCATGATCGTAATTATATATATAATTTTTGGCCTCGCGAAGGAGAAAGTATCGCTCAAGCTTGGGGGAGGCTTAAGTCAATGTTATATTCATGCCCCTATCATGAGATCTCAAGAAAAATGATCATTGAAATTTTTTATGCTCGGCTTTCTCTCCAAAATCGCTCCATGCTTGATAATTCTTATACTGGTTCTTTTATGATGAAGACTATTGAATTCAAATGGGATTTATTGGAAATAATTAAACACAACATTGAAGATTGGGATGTCGATGAAGGTAAGGAGTCAGGTATGACCCCTAAGTTTGATTGTGTTAAATATTTTATGGATATCGATGTTTTCCGTGAATTTAGCACTAAATATGGACTTGACTCTGAGATAGTAGCTTCTTTCTGTGAATCATTTGATACTCATGTTGACTTCCCTAAGGAGAAGTGGTTTAAATACCATCCTCCCATTGAAGTAAAAGTAGTTGAAACCTATTAAAGTTGAAGAAAAGACTATCACCTACAATGTTGTCCCTATTGTTCCTACTGCTTATATTAAGAAACCGCCTTTCCTTGTTAGAATAAAGGATCATGCTAAAGCTTCAACTATGGTTCGTAAGAGTAATACTAGAACACCTACACCGTCTGAGCAAATTAAAGTTGAACCTAGTGTTGCTATGGTTAAAGATCTCTTGGTCGAAAATTTAGATGGACATGTTATTTACCTCCAAGAGGAAGCTGCTAGAATCGCAAAACCCGATAATAGAAATAAACATAGACCTATTGTAGGCATACCTGTTATTTCTGTTAAAATAGTAGATCATTGCTATCATGGTTTATGTGACGTAGGTGCTAGTGCGAGTATAATACATCATTCCTTATATAAATAAATTATGCACGATATTGCACCCACTGAGTTAGAAGGGATTGATATTACTATTAAACTTGCTAATAGAGACAATATTAGCCCCGTTGGGATTGTTAGAGATGTTGAAGTTTTGTGTGGGAAGGTTAAATACCCTGCTGATTTTCTTATTCTCACTTCCCCACAAGATGATTTTTGCCCCATTATATATGGTAGACCCTTCTTGAATACTGTTAATGATAAGATAGACTGCGTAAAAGATATTGTCACTGTTGGATTAGGGGATATGTCTCATGATTTTAACTTTGCTAAATTTCGGAGACAACGCCATGATAAAGAATTACCTAGTAAGGATGAAATTATTGGTCTTGCTTCTATTGATGTGCCTCCTAACGATCCTTTAGAACAATATCTTCTAGACCATGAAAATGATACATATATGAATGAGAGAAGAGAAAGAGATGAAATATTCTTTAAGCAGGGACCCTTATTGAAAAACAACTTGCCTGTTGAAATTCTAGGGGATCCTCCTCCACCCAAGGGTGATCCCGTGTTTGAACTAAAACCATTACCTGATACTCTTAAGTATGTTTATCTCAATGAAAAGAAGATATATCCTGTTATTATTAGTGCTAACCTTTCAGAACAGGAAGAAGAAAAATTATTGAAAACTCTGAAGAAACACCGTACTGCTATTGGATATACTCTGGATGATCTTAAGGGCATTAGTCTCACTTTATGCCAACATAAGATAAAACTGGAAGAGGACACGAAACCGGTTATCGATCATTAACGAAGGTTAAATCCTAAGATGAAAGAAGTGGTAAGGAAGGAAATACTAAAGCTTCTAGAGGCAGGTATAATTTATCAAGTTGCTAATAGCCAGTGGGTAAGTCATGTCCATTGTGTCCCCAAGAGGGGAGGTATGACTGTTGTTCCTAATGGTAAAGATGAATTGATCCCGCAAAGAATTGTTACAGGTTATAGGATGGTAATTGATTTCCGCAAATTAAATAAAGTTACTAAGAAAGATCATTACCCTTTGCCTTTTATTGATCAAATGCTAGAAATGTTATCCAAACATACTCATTTTTGCTTTCTAGATGGTTATTCTGGTTTCTCTCAAATACATGTGTCAACAGGGGATCAAGAAAAGACCACTTTTACTTGTCCTTTCGGTACCTTTGCTTATAGACGTATGCCTTTTGGTTTATGTAATGCACCTGCTACCTTTCAAAGATGCATGATGGCTATATTATCTGATTTTTGTGAAAAGATTGTTGAGGTTTTCATGGATGCTTTTTCCGTTTACGGAACTTCTTTTGATGATTGCTTGAGCAACCTTGATCGAGTTTTGTAGAGATGTGAAGAAACTAATCTTGTCTTGAATTGGGAGAAGTGCCACTTTATGGTTAATGAAGGCATTGTCTTGGGACATAAAATTTCTGAAAGAGGTATTGAAGTTGACAAAGCTAAGGTTGATGCTATTGAAAAGATGCCGTGTCCCAAGGACATCAAAGGTATATGAAGTTTCCTTGGTCATGCTGGGTTTTGTAGGAGGTTCATTAAGGACTTCTCCAAAATCTCCAGGCCTCTGACTAATCTCTTACAAAAAATGTTCTTTTTGTCTTTGATGATGATTGTGTAGAAGCATTTGAAATACGTAAGAAAGCATTGATATCTGCACCTATTGTCCAGCCTCCTGACTGGAATTTACCCATTGATATTATGTGTGATGCTAGTGATTATGCTATAGGTGATGTTCTAGGACAAAGAGTTGATAAGAAATTGAATGTTATCCAATATGCTTGTAAAACTCTAGACAGTGCCCAGAGAAATTATGCTACTACTCAGAAATAATTTTTAGCAGTTTTATTTGCATGTGATAAGTTTAGGCCTTATATTGTTGACTCTAAACTAACTATTCACACTGACCATGCTGCTATCAAATACCTTATGGAAAAGAGACATGCTAAACCTAGACTTATTAGATGGGTTCTCCTGCTGCAAGAATTTGATTTGCATATTATTGATAGAAAGTGAGCTGAGAACCCCGTTGCAGACAACTTGTCTAGGATAGAGAATATTCTTGATAACCCACTACCTATTGATGATAGCTTTCGTGATGAACAATTAGTTGTCATAAATACTTCTCGTACTGTTCCATGGTATGCTAACTATGCTAATTACATTGTTCCTAAGTTTATACCACCTAGTTTCACATACCAGCAAAAGAAAAAGTTCTTCTATGATTTGAGACATTACTTCTGGGATGACCCACGCCTTTATAAAGAAGGACTAGATGGTATTATTAGACGTTGTGTACCTGAGCATGAACAGGAACATATCCTATGCAAGTGCCACTTCGAAGCTTATGGGGGACACCATGCTGGAGATAGAACTGCACATAAGGTATTGCAATCTGGTTTCTATTGGCCTACTCTCTTCAAGGATACTCGTAAGTTTGTCTTATCTTGTGATGAATGTCAAAGAATTGGTAATATAAGTAGACATCAAGAAATGCATATGAATTATTCACTTGTTATTAAACCATTTGATTCTTGGGGCTTTGATTATATGGGACCGTTTCCTTCCTCTAATGGGTATACACATATTTTAGTTGATGTTGATTATGTTACTAAGTGGGTAGAAGCTATTCCAACTAGTAGTGCTGATCACAACACCTCTATTAAGATGCTTAAAGAAGTTATTTTTCCGAGGTTTGGATTCCCTAGATACTTAATGACTGATGGTGGTTCACACTTTATTCATGGTGCTTTCAGTAAAATGCTTGCTAAGTATGATGTTTACGATATAATTGCATCCCCTTACCACCCACAGTCTAGTGGTCAAGTAGAACTAAGTAATAGAGAGCTGAAATTAATTTTGCAAAAGACAATTAATAGGTCTAGAAATAATTGGTCCAAGAAACTTGATGATGCAATATGGGCCTATAGAATTGCATACAAAAATCCTATGGGTATGTCTCCATATAAAATGGTTTATGGAAAAGTATGTCACTTACCTCTTGAGCTAGAACACAAGGCATATTGGGCTATTAAATAGCTCAATTATGATTTCAAACTTGCCGGTGAGAAGAGGTTATTTGACATTAGCTCGCTGGATGAATGGAGAACCCAAGCTTATGAGAATGCTATGCTGTTTAAAGAAAAGGTTAAAAGATGGCATGACAAAAGGATACAAAAGCATGAGTTTAACGTAGGTGATTATGTCTTGCTATACAACTCTCGTTTAAGATTTTTTTTCTCTAAATGGGAAGGTCCTTACATTATCGAGGAGGTCTATCGTTCCGGTGCCATAAAAATCTACAACTTCGAAGGCACAAATCCAAAGGTGGTGAACAGTCAAAGGATCAAACATTATATCTTAGGTAACCCTATAAATGTTGAAACCAATGTTATTGAAACCGTAACCCTGGAGGAATACATAAGGGATACTTTCCAGAACGATTCAGACTCCGAAAGGAAGAGGTATGTGGTACGGTAATTAAACCGGCTCCAAAATAGTTCTAATGGCAATTTTCACCGTTTTGGAATATTTAGGAAAATAGAAAAATAAGAGGCGGTTCAGAAAGGACACGAGGCGTCCACGAGGGTGGAGGGCGCGCCCTACCCCCCTGGGCGTGCCTCCCTGCCTCGTGGGCACCTCGTGTACCTCCCGGACTCCTACTTCTTGCACGTTACTTCTTTTGGTCGGTAGAAATTCATTATATATTCTCCCGAAGGTTTTGACCACCGTATCACGCAAAAATCCTCTGTTTTCGTTTCGAGCTGTTGTTTCTGACAGATCTAGATCATCATGACGTCTTTCGGGACCCCAAGGACAAGTTCTTCGAGAAGGTCATTGATACGTCTCCAACGTATCTATAATTTTTTATTGTTCCATGCTATTGTATTATCCCTCTAGGATGTTTTATGGGCTTTTATATACACTTTTATATGATTTTTGGGACTAACCTATTAACCTAGAGCCCAGTGCTAGTTTCTGTTTTTTCCTTGTTTTTGAGTTTTACAGAAAAGGAATACCAAACGGAGTCCAATTGACGTGCAAATTTTTGATGATTTTTTCTGGACCAAAAGAAGCCCCCGAAGTAATAGAGTTGGGCCAGGAGAGTCATGGGCTGCCCACGAGGGTGGGGGGCGCACCCATTCCAAGTGGTGGTGCCCCCCTATCTCGTGGACAGCCCGGAGACCCCCCTGACATGAGTCCTACGCCAAAAATTCCTATAAATACTGAAACCTCTGGAAAGTAACCTAGATCGAGAGTTCCGCCGCCGAAAGCCTCTGTTGCCACCGGAAACCAATCTAGACCCGTTCTGGCACCCTGCCGGAGGGGGGGAATCCCTCTCCGGTGGCCATCTTCATCATACCGGCGCTCTCCATGACGAGGAGGGAGTAGTCCACCCTCGGGGCTGAGGGTATCTACCAGTAGCTATGTGTTTGATCTCTCTCTCGTATTCTTGAGATGGCACGATCTTGATGTATCGCGAGCTTTGCTATTATAGTTGGATCTTATGATGCTTCTCCCCATCTACTCTCTTGTAATGGATTGAGTTTTCCCTTTGAAGTTATCTTATCGGATTGAGTCTTTAAGGATTTGAGAACACTTGATGTATGTCTTGCGTGGGATACCTGTGGTGACAATGGGGTATTCTATTGATTCACTTGATGTATGTTTTTGTGATCAACTTGCGGGTCCCGTGACCTTGGGAATCTATGCATAGGGGTTGGCACACGTTTTCGTCTTGACTCTCCGGTAGAAACTTTGGGGCACTCTTTGAAGTACTTTGTGTTGGTTGAATAGATGAATCTGAGATTGTGTGATGCATATCGTATAATCATGCCCACGGATACTTGAGGTGAGAATGGAGTATCTAGGTGACATTAGGGTTTTGGTTGATTTGTATCTTAAGGTGTTATTCTAGTACGAACTCTATGATAGATCGAATGGAAAGAATAGCTTCGTGCTATTTTACTACGGACTGATCGATCAGAAAGAATAACTTTGAGGTGGTTTCGTTCCCTACCATAATCTCTTCGTTTGTTCTCCGCTATTAGTGACTTTGGAGTGACTCTTTGTTGCATGTTGAGGGATAGTTATATGATCCAGTTATGTTATTATTGTTGAGAGAACTTGGACTGGTGAAAGTATGAACCCTAGGCCTTGTTTCCTATCATTGCAACACCGTTTATGCTCACGTTTACCACTTGCTACCTTGCTGTTTTTATATTTTCTTATTACAAAAACCTATATATGCCATCCATATTGCACTTGTATCACCATCTCTTCGCCGAACTAGTGCACCTATACAATTTACCATTGTATTGGGTGTGTTGGGGACACAAGAGACTCTTTGTTATTTGGTTGCATGGTTGTTTGAGAGAGACCATCTTCATCCTACTCCTCCCACGGATTGATAAACCTTAGGTCATCCACTTGAGGGAAATTCGCTACTGTCCTACAAACCTCTGCACTTGGAGGCCCAACAACGTCTACAAGAAGAAGGTTGTGTAGGTGACATCAGTCATCAACCCCTACCTCGCGGAGGTGCTGCATCACCCTCAAACTATAGAGGTGCGTGAGGGGCTGCTACACATCCGCGATGTTGAGGGACCAAGGAGGACCGAAAGCATGGAGACGAGACTCGAAGGAACGAAGCTACTAGTTTTCAAGTGCCAAGGTATGGTGGAACAAGGACTCAATGCCAACCACATGATGATCATGGAGTTCGCCAACAACCACAAGCTGGACGCCTAGATCGTTGGGGAAGCCATCTCCAATCTCCAAGAGAAAATCGAGCACCTCCAGGTCCAGATCTATGACCTGCAAAACCAAAACTGTGAGTATGGATATAGATTCAAGAAGGTGAGTTTGGCTGCAGATTTGAGGATTTCGGAGACGCGATCATATTTATACGATGGTGAGCCCATACCTTGGAAGATGGACGACCAGCCTGCGTCATCAACAAACCCATCGTCACCACTTCCGAAGAAGGAGACATAATCATATGGGTATGGGCACTCCCCTTGGCAACTGCCAAGCTTGGGGGAGGTGCCCCGGTATCGTATCATCATCACACTCCTATCTTTACCGTTTTCCTTAGTTCGATCCTTTTGGTAATATCTTGATCTAGTAGAATAAAGTTAGCATGTTCTAGTTGTGAGCTTTTGCTTGTTGATCTTTATCTTTGTAATCGAGTCCGTGAGCTATATAATAAAGAGTAGTGTTGATTCAAGGGCTTGATTTCCTCACTATGGTCATGAGAAAATAAAAGAAAATATAAAAAATATATCAAAGAGATCGTATTGATCTTATGGAAGGTAATGACTTCACATATAAATAGTGTGATGAATAAAAGTTGTTGAGAGTTGACAAACATAATTTTGGTCATTGTTGCAATTAATAGGAAGTAATAAAGGAAGAGAGGTTTCACATACAAATATACTATCTTGGAGATCTTTTATGATTGTGAGCACTCATTAAAATATGACATGCTAAAGAGTTGATGTTGGACAAGGAAGACAACATAATGGGTTATGTTTTCTTATATCCAAAATAAAGTATATTGTCATGGATCATACAACATGTTGAGCTTGCCTTTACCCCTCATGCTAGCCAAAACTCCTTGCACCAAGTAGAGATACTACTTGTGCTTCCATACATCCTTAAACCCAGTTTTTTCATGAGAGTCCACCATACCTACCTATGGATTGAGTAAGATCATTCAAGTAAGTTGTCATGGTTGCAAACTCTCTAAAATATGTATGATTTATTAGTGTGGATGAAATAAGCTTTATACGATCTTGTGATATGGAAGTAATAAAAGTGAAGGACTGCATAACAAAGGTCCCTATCACAAGTGGCAATATAAAGTGACGTTCTTTTGCGCTAAGACTTTGTACATCCAACCATAAAAGCACATGACAACCTATGCTTCCCTCTGCGAAGGGCCTATCTATTATTCTTGCCTTATAAGAGTCAAGGTGAAAATCACCTTTCCTTTTTACATTTTATCCTTTGGCAAGCACATTGTGTTGGAAAGATCCTGACATATATACCCAATTGGATGTAAGTTATCATGGTCTATTACTGTTGACATTACCATTGAGGTAAATGGTTGGGAGGCAATACCATAAGCCCCTATCTTTCTCTGTGTCCAATTAAAACTCCATACCCATAAGTATTGTGTGAGTGTGAGCAACTGTGAAAGACTAAATGATAGTTGAGTATGTGGACTTGCTGAAAAGCTCTTATATCGACTCTGTCCGATGTTATGATAAATTTCAATTGCTTCAATGACTGAGATCATAGTTAGTTGGTTTTCAATGAAGTTTCTAATTCATACTTGACATTGTGAGTGAATTGTCACTTTAGCATAAGAGTCATATGATTTTATATATATATATATATATATATATATATATATATATATATATATATATATATATATATATATATATATATATATATATATATATATGTGTGTGTGTGTGTGTGTGTGTGTGTGTGTGTGTGTGTGCGCACGCGCGCTGCTGTTATAAGAATGATCATGATGCCCTCATGTCCGTTGTAACATCCCAAATTTTCAATTTGGAATGTTATACACTAGATCATCAATGCATATCATATTTTCTTGTTTTTGGTTGATCCTAGAAATTCTACGCAACTCAAGGACCCTCAGAGAGAGTTGGGGATTTCGTTATTTTCATATTTGAGTTTTTCTCAAATTTTGAAAATAGGATCCTTCAATTTTTTTATCTTCAATTATTTCTATAATGAAAATATGAGAGAGGGAGTAAAATGACTCTCCCAAAATAAAGAAATATTAAGGATTTACAAAAAAATCAGATAATATTTTATTTTGGAGTTTTTGCTATTTTAGTTGAATTTAGGAAAAATTGTACGTTTTCAAAACTGTGTTTTTGGGGCCAAGAAATGTTTATATTGTTCTAAATATTTTATTTAGACGATGAAAATTTGTTTTGGCATTTTTAGAATTTTATTTTATTTTCTAGAATTTTTCTTAGTTTCGACGGATTTGTTAATAAAAAAAGAGAGTTCCCGCGCCCGACTGGGCCGAAGGCCCAGCCGAGCCAGGCCAGGCCCGCGCTGCCACCGCCTCCCCGCGGGAGTCCGACCCGCCACCGCTGTCGAGTCCGATCGGGGCATGCCTCCCGAGGCCGACCCGGCGCCCCCCTCTCATAAATACCGCCACCGCCGCCTCACCCCGCCACCTCGCCCCGTCCTGCCTCCCGCAGCAGCCGCCGCCGCAGCCGTGTGTCGTCCCCGCCGCCGCCGCCGCCGCGCCGCCCGCCGCCGACGCCACCCACAGCCGGAGTCCGACGAGGTAGTCGCGCCGAGCCGCCCGCCGCCAACGCCACCCACCGCCGGAGTCCGAGGAGGTAGTCGCGCCGAGCCGCCGGTTTTCGGAAGAAAACCGATCCGTTTTTTAGAAAACCCTAGTTTCGTTTTTTAATATTAGATCGTTTTTTTCGGTTTAGCTGTTTAGCGAGCGTTCGCCCGTTCATTCGTTTTAACGAACGAATTCGCCGTTTACTTTCAGTTAACGAACGTTCGTTCGTTAACCTGTTCGTCAGTTTTTCTTTTTCCCGGATTTTCCGCGGTTATTTTCTGATCGCGATTTCTGATCCATTTTTCGTTCTAGTATAACTTTTCGCTCGTTTATCGGAATCAGGTTTTTGCTTCTGTAAAATTTGGACTTAGGTCCAGATTAGTAAACGAAGTTTGGTTCTTTCGTCGTTTGACTTTCGTTGCTTTGTTTGATATGTTTCTTTTTGCCAACCGGAGTTCTTAAGTTGAACTTTCTGGTTAGATCTCTTATTTGAGTTTTACCCGTGCATTAGATGAGTACTTATTGTATGCTTGTTTGTTTGCGATAGAGTACCCGGAGTGCGCCGCTTGCTACTTTGAATCTCTAGGTTTCGCGGATCATCAGCAAGGCAAGTAACACTTTGATCATACTTTCCAATACCCAGTTTTCATTGCATTAGAACAATCCTCAAACGCTTGCATGACTAGGATCTGTTTAACATGTGGGTTCTGGGAAGTAGATGAGGTAGTACCTATTACCTATTTTATTATCAAACCCTTGGGAGTTACTTCTACGTTTGTTTATTATGCCATGCTATGCTAGTAGACGTGGATTGGGTGAGTGTATCCATGACAGGTGTGAGATTTTTAAATTAATGGTTTACTTAAGGTGGCAACTTGAGCACACATCTGGGTGGATTGAGGCACCTGGATATTCCAGCGATTGCCTGTTTTTCTTTATGGACCGCCACCTAGGCTCAAAGGGATCATGAGATTATTCATACTGGAAACTTCCGTGTGCAGCCACAAGCTACTATGGGCTCTAGCATAGTTGACTAAGTCGTGCGAACTCTTACAGATGTAGGTTGGTACGGTCTACCCGATCGTAAGGTGCTAACTCTTCTGAAAGACTATGTCTCGGTCATCCGTTTCTCAAACATCATGTAGTGCGAGAATCTCAACGGAGGAGATCGAGTCGTGTGGGGAAAAGTGCACAAACCTCTGCAGAGTGTATAAACTAATCATGATTAGCAGTGTCCTCGATTATGGATAATCTTGAGTATCTGGTACTTGAATTATTGGTTGATCTCATCACTCTAAAATTAATTTGTTGGGTTAATGACTACTTTAATTGGGATTGAGTTGGAGGTACCTTCTCAATGATGTTTCAACTACCATGATAGTTAAATGAAAATCTATTCCTTTGCAGTAGGGAAAATTGGCTTTATGCAAAAAAAACTATAACCATAGAGCTTTCCACCAGCTATATATGCATGTAGTATAGTTTTATTCTTCCATTACTCTCTGTGTGTTACTTTGCCAGCATATTCCATGTGCTGACCCGTTTCCGGGCTGCAACGTTCATGTTGCAGACTTTTCAGACGATGAGTAAGGTGCTTTTAAGTCGTAGTTCTATACTCAGTGATGCCGTTGGAGTTGATGGACTCATTTATCTTCCAAGCCTTCCGTTGTTATCGTTATTAGATGGCCTTAAGCCATTTTTATTGTAATAAGTTCTCTTTTGAGACCTTCGATGTAATAAGTGTGTGATTGCTACTCTGTTATAAATCCTTCAAGTACTGTGCGTGTCAGCATTACTGATCCGAGGATGACACTAAAGCACAGATATCAGACTGTTTGAGGTCTGGTCGCCACAAGATGGTATCAGAGCTCACGCTGACTGTAGGACACGACCACTAAGCTAAAGCCCTAGATCACTACTCACTCTTCTCATTTCTGACTTCTCATCTTTTCTACTCTTTTAGGATGGCAGATGCAAGGAACAAGTTCACGCTACCGGATGAAGATACACCTTTCGGACGTCACTTGAAGGAAGTCACTAGATACCTGAACATCGGAGTACCAAGCTTCACCAGAACCTACAACGCCACTTTACCTAAAGAGGAGCGCTGGATGATTCAAGTTCAAGTTCCAGGAAGGAAGTTCATGCCCGTCACTGAGCCCATAGAGTTTTCCTTTGATGCACCCACCTGGAGCCTAGGCAAGAGTATGGCAGCCCACATCACTATGAGAAGGATTGGAGAAGTCTACAAGCAGGAGCTGAAGGACACTATCTACCAGATTTGTGGACGCCGAGATGAGCGTTGGGACATGATCAGCACCCGGAAGGATAGGTCCATTGCAGCGTTCATCCAGGAGTTAAACCAGCACATTCGTCGACAGGAGCACCAGATATGTGCAGGGATGATAGATTTGAAGAATGCACTAACCAGGAACTTGGAACTAGAAGAGGAACTCAAGTCTACACATGAAGGCTATGAGGAGGAGATGATGATACTTGTGAAGAAGAATGATGATTTGACAAGGAAGCTAGGAGTATTCATGGGAGATCCAGCACCAGGAGGAGAAGAAGAGGAAGAAGAACCCAAGGAGATTCGTCCTGAAGACTACATCATCATCGACGACACGGATTCAGACCCCGATGATAGTGATGACGAAGACTATGAAGATGAAGCTGGAGCAGACATCATGGAATCTTCCGTCGATTAAAATTTCTAGATGACCGCCCTATGACTAGTAGTTTTCTCCATAGAGTAGAATTCATAGCACTTTTGTAACATTAGATCTGTGTAATACCTTGTTTGAAATTGATTTTGGTGTGATATGATTGTGTTTGTCTCATGTGCATTTGGGTACTGATTTTCCCTTAGACCTCATTTCTATTCTAATATCTTCCCTCTACACCCATCAGATGCCCCCGAGACGTGAGCCCGGATTCCAGTTTCCTCCTGAGCTCACTCAGTTGATCCAGCAGCAAAATACTTTCATTCAACTTCTTGTCTAGAACAACCAGAACAACAACAACAACCCGCCATCGCCACCACCTGTTGACCACTTAACCCGTTTTCTTAGGCTAAAGCCACCGGTGTTCTCCAGTAGCACCGAGCCGATTGTTGTGGATGATTGGCTCCGCAAGATTGCAAGGGAATTGACCACAGCAGGATGCACAGATGCGGAGAGGGTGCGTTTTGCTGCACATCAGCTTGAAGGACCTGCAGCATCATGATGGGAGAATTTCACCGCCACTTATCCTATCGACACTGTCACATGGGATCAGTTTCAGCAGGCTTTCCGTACTGCCCATGTTTCAGCAGGAGCTATGGCCATGAAGAAGCGTGAGTTTCGCAACTTGTGCCAAGGAGGACGGACAATTGGCCAGTATGTGGATGACTTTAGTAAGCTAGCACGTTATGCCCTAGATGACGTTGCTACGGATGCAGCTAAGCAGGAGAAGTTTCTGGAAGGACTGAATGACGAGCTGAGCATGCAGTTGATGGTAGCAAGCTTCAACTACCAGGAATTGGTAGATCGTGCCCTTATGATTGAAGGGAAGCAGCAGCAGATTGAAAACCGCAAGAGGAAGTATGGACAAGGGAAGTACAATTCTAGAGCTCAGCAAAAGCCACGTTTTACCCCTAAACTGGGAGGACAATTTCAACATACCCATGGAGGAAGTAGCTCGCACAATCATAATGGCCCCAAGAATGGTAATGGGAATGGATGAAGCAACGACCAAAACCGTACCAACCCATCAACACCAGCCAAGCGAGACCTGAGCCAAGTCACTTGCTACAAGTGCCAGAAGACGGGACATTACGCCAATGAATGTCCTGAAGCCCAGAATGGAAATGGCAATGTAAGCTCTGGGAAGAAGCCGAACCCTTTCAATAGGGGACAGGTGAACCATGTTAGTGTGGAGGAGGTTGAAGCTCAGCCAGATGCAGTAATTGGTAAGTTTTTGGTTAAGTCATTTACTGCCCTCGTTCTTTTTGATACTGGTGCATCGCATTCATACATCTCAAGGGGATTTGTGGATAAGTATAAACTGCCAACCCAAGCCCTTAGGTCACCTATGTTAGTAACCTCTCCTGGAGCAGAGTATATGGCTAGTCTATGGTGTGATCAGTTACCATTAAGGATTGGTAACTATGTATTTCCCTCTGACCTAATAGTATTGGAATTTCAAGGATTGGATGTGATATTAGGCATGGATTGGTTATCAAAGTATGGAGGGAACATTGAATGCGCCAGTAAGTCAATTTTGCTTATGACGCCAGAAGGAAGAAGGATCAAGTATGTATCCCGGCATGTGCCGAAGATGACCCGAGTAAATTCCTTATCAGAAGTTGTGCAGGAGGAAGTACCAGTGGTGAAGGATTTCCCTGACGTATTTCCAGAGGAGTTGCCAGGCATGCCACCGGATAGAGATATTGAGTTTTTGATCGAGCTTTTGCCAGGCACAGGGCCAATATCTAAGAGACCATACAGGATGCCCGCAAAAGATTTGGAGGAGATTAAGAAGCAGATTAAAGAGTTACTGGATAAAGGTTATATTCGCCCAAGTTCTTCGCCTTGGGGATCGCCAGTACTTCTAGTGGAGAAGAAGGATGGATCATTAAGAATGGTTGTTGATTATCGAGGATTGAATGAAGTAACAATCAAGAACAAGTACCCACTGCCGATGATCAATGATCTGTTTGATCGATTGCAAGGAGCTAAGGTATTTTCCAAGATTGACCTGTGATCAGGATACCATCAGTTGAAGATTCGAGAGCAGGATATACCTAAGACGGCTTTTACCACTAGGTATGGGCTGTACGAGTATACCGTTATGTCATTTGGTCTGACTAACGCACCGGCATATTTCATGAACATGATGAACAAGGTGTTTATGGAGTTCTTGGATAAGTTCGTCGTGGTTTTCATAGATGATATTTTGATCTACTCAAAGGATGAAGATGAGCATAAGGAGCATTCGCGTTTGGTACTTGAGAAGCTCAGAGAACATCAGTTATATGCCAAGTTCAGCAAATGTGAGTTTTGGTTGAAGGAAGTTGGATTCCTTGGGCGCGTTATATACGGAGAAGGTATAGCAGTACATCCCACCATGGTTGACACTGTGAAAAATTGGGAAGCACCAACAACAGTTGGAGAGATCCGAAGTTTTCTTGGACTTGCAGGATACTACCGAAGATTCATTGAGAATTTCTCAAAAATTGCGAAGCCTATGACGGAGTTGTTGAAGAAGGACACCAAGTTCAAATGGATTGAGGAATGTGAGGCCAGTTTCCAGGAGTTAAAGAAACATTTGGTTACATCACCTGTGTTGATTCTGCCAGATCAGCGCAAGGATTATGAGGTGTATTCCGATGCTTCACGTCGAGGACTTGGAGCAGTGCTTATGCAGGAGGGAAGGGTTGTTTCGTACGCTTCACGACAACTGAAACCTCATGAGTTGAATTATGCCACGCATGATTTGGAGTTAGCAGCCGTAGTGCATGCATTGAAAACTTGGAGACATTTTCTCATTGGTGTGAAGTGTACACGGATCACAAGAGTTTGAAGTATATTTTCACGCAGAAGGAGCTAAATCTCAGGCAAAGGAGATGGTTGGAACTCATCAAGGATTATGATATGAGATTGCATTATCATCCCGGAAAGGCTAACGTAGTAGCGGATGCGCTGAGCCGAAAGAGCCATGTCAACACACTAATGACGGAAGATTTACCGAAGGAGTTAGCCGAGGACCTTCGTGAGCTATGTTTGGAGATAGTTCCGAGAGGCTATGTAGCAGCAATGGAGATTCAGTCTACTTTGATGGATAAGATTAGAGAAGCTCAGAAGACTGACAAGGAGGTTGCCTCTATAAAGGAGAAGATGAGCAAAGGAAAAGTTAAAGGATTTCGTGAGGATGAGCACGATACCCTATGGTTTGAAGACCGCGTTTATGTGCCTAACGACCCGGAGATTAGGAAGTTGATTCTGCAGGAGGCCCATGATTCACCATATTCAATTCACCCAGGAAATACCAAGATGTATTTGGATTTGAAGGATACTTTCTGGTGGACCGGAATGAAGAAGGATATTGCGGAGTATGTAGCAGTTTGTGATGTATGTTAGAGAGTAAAAGCAGAGCATCAAAAGCCGGCAGGATTGTTACAACCATTGCCAATACCCGAATGGAAGTGGGATAAGCTAGGCATGGATTTTATTACGGGATTACCCAGAACTCGTTCAGGCTATGACTCGATTTGGGTTGTAGTCGATCGTTTGACGAAGGTAGCTCATTTCATTCCAGTGAAGACTACCTACACCAGTTCTAAGCTGGCAAAGATATATATGACCAGGATCGTATGTCTGCATGGAGTTCCAAGGAGCATCGTATCAGATAGAGGAACCCAGTTTACCTCAAAGTTCTGGAATCAGTTGCACGAAACTTTGGGTACCAGGCTAGAGTTCAGTACAACTTTGCATCCGCAGACAGATGAACAGGCCGAGAGAGTCAATCAGATTTTGGAGGATATGTTGAGAGCTTGTGCGCTAGAACGGTTATCAATCCAGTTTGAAGATGGACCCTTTTGAAGCCTTGTACGGAAGGAGGTGCAGGACACCATTGTCTTGGGATGAAGTTGGAGACCGCCAATTGTTTGGACCAGATTTGATTAAGGAGTCTGAATAGAAGGTAAAATTGATTCACAATAGGCTCAAGGTAGCCCAGTCCATGCAGAAGAGCTACGCAGATTCTAAACGCAAGGAGACAGTTTACGAAGTCGGGGACCGAGTTTATCTTCGAGTATCTCCACTTCGAGGAGTTAAGCATTTTGGAGTTAAGGGAAAGTTAGCGCCACGTTTTGTAGGACCATACAAGGTTTTGGAGCGTATGGGAGAAGTAGCCTGCAAGTTGGAATTGCCCGAAGGATTGTCAGGAGTTCACGATGTATTCCACGTTTCCCAGTTGAAGAAGTGCCACGCTGAGATGGCTGATATACTGCTGAGGGATATAGTGCCCCTGGAAGCGATTCAGTTGGACAGTGATTTGACCTATGAGGAGAAACCAGTCAAAATTCTTGAGTATGCCAGCCGAGTCACCTGCATCAAGGTTATCAAGTTTTGCAAAGTTCAGTGGAGCCACCACACCGAGGATGAAGCCACCTGGGAGCGAGAGGAAGATTTGCTGAAGGACCACCCTCACCTATTTTCTAGCCAACCCGAATCTCGAGGGCGAGATTCATCTTAAGGGGGTAGGTTTGTAACATCCCAAATTTTCAATTTGGAATGTTATACACTAGATCATCAATGCATATCATATTTTCTTGTTTTTGGATGATCCTAGAAATTCTACGCAACTCAAGGACCCTCGGAGAGAGTTGGGGATTCGTTATTTTCATATTTGAGTTTTTCTCAAATTTTGAAAATAGGATCCTTGAATTTTTTTATTTTATCTTCAATTATTTCTATAATGAAAATATGAGAGAGGGAGTAAAATGACTCTCCCAAAATAAAGAAATATTCAGGATTTAATAAAAAAATCAGATAAGATTTTATTTTGGAGTTTTTGCTATTTTATTTGAATTTAGGAAAAATTGCACATTTACAAAACTGCATTTTTGGGGCCAAGAAAATGTTCATCTTGTTCTAAATATTTTATTTAGACGGTGAAATTTTGTTTTGGCATTTTTAGAATTTATTTTATTTTCTAGAATTTTTCTTAGTTTCGGCGGATTTGTTTTTTTTAAAGAGAGTTCCCGCGCCCGACTGGGCCGAAGGCCTAGTCGAGCCAGGCCAGGCCCGCGCCACCACCGCCTCATCGTGGGAGTCCGACCCGCCGCCGCTGTCGAGTCCGGTCGGGGCACGACTTCCGAGGCCGACCCGGCGCCCCCTTCCCCAAGTCACCACAACCCCCCTCTTATAAATACCGCCGCCGCCGCCTCACCCTGCCCCGCCTCCCGCCGCAGCCATGTGTCGCCGCCGTCGCCGCAGCAGCCAACCGTCGCCGCCGCCGCCTCAGCAGCCAGCCGCCGCCGCCGCCACCGCCTGCCGCCGCCGCCGCCGCGCCGCCCGCTGCAGATGCCACCCACCACCGGAGCCCCGTGCCGCCGGAGTCTGACAAGGTAGCCGCGCCGAGCCGTCGGTTTTCTGAAGAAAACCGATCCGTTTTTTTAGAAAACCCTAGTTTCATTTTTTTATATTAGATCGTTTTTTTCGGTTTAGCTGTTCAGCGAGCGTTCGCCCGTTCGTTCGTTTTAACGAACGAATTCGCCGTTTAGTTTCAGTTAACGAACGTTCGTTCGTTAATCTGCTCGTCAGTTTTTCTTTTTCCCGGATTTTCCGCGGTTATTTTCTGATCGCGATTTCTGATCCGTTTTTCGTTCTAGTATAACTTTTCGCTCGTTTATCAGAATCAGGCGATTCCAGCGCCTGGAGTTTCGTCTCGAAACCCTCTTTCCGTTTAACCTAGTCAACAAAGTTTTTGCTTTTGTAAAATTTGGACTTAGGTCCAGATTAGTAAATGAAGTTTGGTTCTTTCGTCGTTTGACTTTTGTTGCTTCGTTTGATTTGTTTCTTTTTGCCAACCGGAGTTCTTAAGTTGAACTTTCTGGTTAGATCACTTATTTGAGTTTTACCCGTGCATTAGATGAGTACTTATTGTATGCTTGTTTGTTTGCGATAGAGTACTCGGAGTGCGCCGCTTGCTACTTTGAATCTCTAGGTTTCGCGGATCATCAGCAAGGCAAGTAACAATTTGATCATACTTTCCAATACCCAGTTTTCATTGCATTAGAACAATCCTCAAACACTTGCATGACTAGGATCTGTTTTAACATGTGGCTTCTGGGAAGTAGATGAGGTAGTACTTATTACCTGTTTTACTATCAAAAACCCTTGGGAGTTACTTCTACGTTTGCTTCTTATGCCATGCTATGCTAGTAGACGTGGATTGGGTGAGTGTATACATGACAGGTGTGAGATTGTTAAATTAATGGTTTACTTAAGGTGGCAACTTGAACACACATCTGGGTGGGTTGAGGCACCTGGATATTCCAGCGATTGCCTGTTTTTCTGTATGGACCGCCACCCAGGCTCAAAGGGATCATGAGATTATTCATACTCGAAACTTCCGTGTGCAGCCACAAGCTACTATGGGCTCTAGCATAGTTGACTAAGTCGTGCGAACTCTTACAGTGGTGGACTAGCAGATGTAGGGGATGTAGGTTGGTACGGTCTACCCGATCGTAAGGTGCTAGCTCTTCTGAAAGACTATGTCTTGGTCATCCGTTTCTCAAACATCATGTAGTGCGAGAATCTCAACGGAGGAGATCGAGTCTTGTGGGGAAAAGTGCACAAACCTTGCAGAGTGTATAAACTAATCATGATTAGCCGTGTCTCCGGTTATGGACAATCTTGAGTATCTGGTACTTGAATTATTGGTTGATCTCATCACTCTAAAATTAATTTGTTGGGTTAATGACTACTTTAATTGGGATTGAGTTGGAGGTACCTTCTCAATGATGTTTCAACTACCATGATAGTTAAATGAAAATCTATTCCTTTGCAGTAGGAAAATATTGGCTTTATGCAAAAAAAACTGTAACCATAGAGCTTTCACCAGCCATATATGCATGTAGTATAGTTTTATTCTTCCATTACTCTCTGTGTGTTACTTTGCCAACATATTCCATGTGCTGACCCGTTTCCGGGCTGCAACGTTCATGTTGCAGACTTTTCAGATGACGAGTAAGGTGCTTTTAGGTCGTGGTTCTATACTCAGTGATGCCGTTGGAGTTGATTGACTCACTTATCTTCCAAGCCTTCCGTTGTTATCGTTATTAGATGGCCTTAAGCCATTTTTATTGTAATAAGTTCTCTTTTGAGACCTTCGATGTAATAAGTGTGTGATTGCTACTCTGTTATAAATCCTTCAAGTACTGTACGTGTCAGCATTAATGATCGAGGGATGACACTAAAGCACAGAGATCAGACTGTTTGAGGTCTGGTCGCTACATCCGTATTTTATTTTTATCGACACCTCTATCTCTAAACTTGTGGACATATTTTTCGATATAGGCTTTCGCTTGAGGACAAGCGAGGTCTAAGCTTGGGGGAGTTGATACATCCATTTTGCATCATGTTTTTATGTTGATATTTATTGCACTATGGACTGTTATTACACGTTATGTCACAATACTTATGCCTTTTCTCTCTTATTTTACAAGGTTTACATGAAGATGGAGAATGCCGGCAGCTGGAATTCTGGGCTGGAAAAGGAGCAAACATTGGAGACCTGTTTTGCACAACTCAAAAAGCTCCGAAACTCCACGAAACACCATTTCAGAAAATATAAAAAATATCTAGCAAAAGAGATCTGCCAGGGGGGCCACCACCTATCCACGAGGTTGGGGGGCGCGCCCCCTGCCTTGTGGGCCAGCCAGTGACCCCTGATGCCCATCTTCTCCTATATGAGGTGTTTTGACCTGGAAAAAATCGGAAGGAGGCTTTTGGGACCAGACGCCGCCGTCTCGAGGCTGAACCTTGGTGGAACCAATCTAGGGCTCCCGCGGAGCTGTTCTGCCGGGGATACTTCCCTCCGAGAGGGGGAAATCGTCACCGTCGTCATCACCAAAAACTCTCCCATCTTGGGGAGGGTTATCTTCATCAACATCTTCACCAGCACCATCTCCTCTCAAACCCTAGTTCATCTCTTCTATCCAATCTTTGTATCAAAACCTCAGATTGGTACCTCTAGGTTGCTAGTAGTGTTGATTACTCCTTGTAGTTGATGCTATTTGGTTTACTTGGTGTAAGATCATATGTTCAGATCCATTATGCATATTAATACCCCTCTGATTATGAACGTGAATATGCTTTGTGAGTAGTTACGTTTGTTCCTGAGGACATGGGAGAAGTCTTGCTATAAGTAGTCATGTGAATTTGGTATTCGTTCGATATTTTGATGAGATGTATATTGTCTTTCCTCTAGTGGTGTCATGTGAACATCGACTACATGCCACTTCACCATTGTTTGGGCCTAGAGGATGGCATTGGGAAGTAATAAGTAGATGATTGGTTGCAAGAGTGACAGAAGCTTAAACCCTAGTTTATGTGTTGCTTCGTAAGGGGCTGATTTGGATCCACATGTTTCATGCTATGGTTAGGTTTACCTTAATACTTCTTTTGTAGTTGCGTATGCTTGCAATAGAGGTTAATCATAAGTGGGATGCTTGTCCAAGTAAGACAGCACCCAAGCACCGGTCCACCCACATACCAAATTATCGAAGTAACG
The DNA here is from genome assembly GCA_902687465.1 of Secale cereale. NCBI lineage: Eukaryota > Viridiplantae > Streptophyta > Magnoliopsida > Poales > Poaceae > Secale > Secale cereale. The sequence goes on from LR738711.1 coordinate 652,447,947, forward strand.
AATGCGAATCATATGAACGTGATGAAAACTAGCTTGACGATAATTCCCATGTGTCATCGGGAGCGCTTTCCTTCATATAAGAGTTTTTCCAGGCTTGTCCTTTGCTACAAAAAGGATTGGGCCATCTTGCTGCACCTTATTTACTTTTACTATTTGTCACTTGCTACCAATTACCTTATCACAAAACTATCTGTTGCCGATAATTTCAGTGCTTGCAGAAAATACCTTACTGAAAACTGCCTATCATTTCCTTCTGCTCCTCATTGGGTTTGACACTCTTAATTATCGAAAGGACTACGATAGATCCCCTACACTTATGGGTCATCACTACCCGAAAGGGATTGAGAACCCCTTTAACGCGTCGGTTTGCAAGTGGTTGTTATTTGTGTGCACGTACCGTTTACGTAATGTTGCATGGTTCTCCTACTGGTTCGATAACCTTGGTATCATCACTGAGGGAAATACCTTACCGTTGATGTGTTGCATCCTCCCTTATTCCTTGGAGAAACACCGACGCATCTAAGAGACATCACAGTCCAAATTCCAAAGGACCCCATTGTGGACCCACAACCTTATGAACAATGACCCATCAATCCACCAATACTAGGAGATTACTTTCCAGCTCAAACAAAGAGGTCTCGAAGAAAATCCATGAGTTACCGGATACGCTACTCGCCACAACTCATCACGAGTGATACATAATCAGAGCAAATGAGCGTTTTAGTGGCGAGGGTGCACAATAGGAACAACACTTCCTCTGATGAGATGAACACCCGATCCGACACATTGTGGACTGAGGCAGTTGTTTATTGGTCCATGTGTATCTACCCAATTTTGGGAACTTCTGAAGTGCCATAGGCGCGATCACACTATTAAAAAAATCTGAATCCGCGACCAATTAAGGTAAGAGTTCTTCTCGCCCGCTCCCAATCAGATTCAAGTTAAAATTGCCACCACCACAATGAGAAGTAATGAAGACATGGATGCCAACACCTTGGCCTGGAATTCCCCCAATACTCAGGTGATCGATTGTGACCGTTGACCCGTAGACCACGATAATTTCAAAGTTAGGTGAGATATGCAATTCCTAACCTTAGCGCTCAGAAAAACTGGCTTGCATCCACGCAACCACTTCATAGCAATCTCTGAAGAGCACTATCTCAGTATTTACATTATGTATTTTTTGGTTTAGAGCACCTAATAAAAAGGTCACCACTATATCACAATGGCCACAACTTAGCATGAGCGATAAATGATCAGAGACAATGCGTGTTTCAGCAACGCGTGCGCACCATGGGAACACCACTTCCCACTCGGACGTGATGAACACCCAATCCAACACACTGTGGAATAGGAAAGCTATTCATTGGTCCATATGTATCTGACCCAGTTATGGGCACTTTCTAAGTGCCATAGCCGCGCTCCACAACCAATTAAGGCTAGAGTTGTTCTTGTTCGCTCCCGACCGGATTCAAGTTAAAATTGCCACCAGCATAATGGGATGTAAGGAAGACGTGGATGCCAACGCCTTGGCCTGGATTTCATCCGAGAATCAGGTGATCGGTTGGACCGTAGACCATGATAAGTTTCCAAGTTAGGTGATAGATAAGATTCCTAACCTCTGAGGAAAAACTGGCTTGCATCCACGCAGCCACTTCGTAGAAATCTCCCAAGAGCATTATCTCAGACCCTACATTGTGGATTATTAGGTTTAAGGCCCCTAATAAAAAGGTCACTGCTATATCATAACAGTATAACCTCACCTCGCGATGTAGCACTCTCATCAAACTTGGTTTTTGGCTCTTTGAGTAATGCATTCATGTTAGATCCTCCGGTTGATTGCTAAAAAAGAAGTGCCTAGAAATATCAAATCTTTTTGTTTTTGTATTCATAAATCACATATCTCTACAATCTAATCATGCAATGCAGACATGTAGCCTATTCATTAATACTTGGTGAAAATTTTCCACTTCAAACCAGGAGGTCTCAAAGAAAAACACAAGTTGCCGGATACGCTCTCGCCACAACTCAGCACGAGCGATACATGTTCATAGCCAATGCGTGTTTCAACGACGAGGGCACAAAATGGTAACAACACTTTCCACTCTGATGAGATGAACACCCAATCCAACACACTATGGACCGAAAAATCTGTTTATTGGTCCATGTGTGTTTAGCCGAGTTCTGGGCACTTCTAAAGTGCCATAGTCGCGATCGCGACCAATTAAGGCTAGAGTTCTTCTTGTCCGCTCCTGATTGGATTCAAGTTAAGATTGCCACCACCACAATGGGATTTAAGGAAGACGTGGATGCCAACACCTTGGCCTGTATTTCCCCCAAGAATCAGGTGATCGATTGGCCCGTAGACCACGATAATTTTCCAGGTTGGGTGAGGGACGTGATTCCTAACCTCTCAGGAAAAACTGGCTTGCATCCACGTAGCCACTTCATAGCAATCTCTCAAGATCATTATCTCAGACTTTACATTGGGGATTTTTAGGTTTAAAGCCCCTAGTAAAAAAGTCACCGCTATATCCTAGCGGTATAACCTCGCCTCATGATGTAGCACTCTCATGCAAACTTGGTTTTTTGCTCTTGAGTAATGCATTCAGGTTAGATCCACATATTCATTGCTAAAAAAGAAGTGCCTACAAATATCAAATCTTTTTTGTTTTTGTTTTTTAGAAATCTCATATCTCTCCAATCTAATCATGCAACGCAGACATGTAGTCTATCCATTAATACTTGGTAAACATATTCCACTTCAAACCAGGAGGTCTCAAAGAAAAACCATGGGTCGCCGGATACGCTCTCGCCACAACCAGCACGACTGATACATTGATCAGAGCCAATGCGCATTTCATTGATGAGGGCGCATAATGGGAAAAACACTTTGCACTCTGACGACATGAACACCCAATCCAACACAATGTGGACCGAGAAAGTTGTGTATCGATCCACGTGTATGTAGCCTAGTTTTGGGCACTTCCGAAGTGTCATAGTCGCGATCCTTGACCAATTAAGGCTAGAGTTGTTCTTGTCCGCTCCCGATCGGATTCAAGTTAAAATTGCCACCAGCATAATGGGATGTAAGGAAGACGTGGATGCCAACGCGTTGGCCTGAATTTCCCCCGAGAATCAGGTGATCGGTTGGACCGTAGACCACGATAAGTTTCCAAGTTAGGTGATAGACATGATTCCTAACCTCTCAAGAAAAACTGGCTTGCATCCACGCAACCACTTCATAGAAATCTCCCAAGAGCATTATCTCAGACCCTACATTGTGGATTATTTGGTTTAAGGCCCCTAATAAAAAGGTCACTGCTACATCATAATAGTATAACCTCACATCGCGATGTAGCACTCTCATCAAACTTGGTTTTTGGCTCTTTGAGTAATGCATTCATGTTAGATCCTCCGGTTGATTGCTAAAAAAGAAGTGCCTAGAAATATCAAATCTTTTTGTTTTTGTTTTTAGAAATCACATATCTCTACAATCTAATCATGCAATGCAGACATGTAGTCTATTCATTAATACTTGATGAAAATTTTCCACTTCAAACCAGGAGGTCTCAAAGAAAAACACAAGTTGCCGGGTACGCTCTCGCCACAACTCAGCACGAGCGATACATGTTCATATCCAATGCGTGTTTCAGTGACGAGGGCACAAAATGGTAACAACACTTTCCACTCTGATGAGATGAACACCCAATCCAACACACTATGGAACGAAAAATCTATTTATTGGTCCATGTGTGTCTAGCCGAGTTCTGGGCACTTCTGAAGTGCCATAGTCGCGATCGCGACAAATTAAGGCTAGAGTTGTTCTTGTCCGCTCCCGATTGGATTCTAGTTAAAATTGCCACCACCACAATGGGATTTAAGGAAGACGTGGATGCCAACACCTTGGCCTGTATTTCCCCCAAGAATCAGGTGATCGATTGGCCCGTAGACCACAATAATTTTCCAGGTTGGGTGAGGGACGTGATTCATAACCTCTTAGGAAAAACTGGCTTGCATCCACGTAGCCACTTCATAGCAATCTCTCGAGAGCATTATCTCAGACTTTACATTGGGGATTTTTAGGTTTAAAGCCCCTAGTAAAAAAAGTCACCGCTATATCCTAGTGGTATAACCTCACCTCATGATGTAGCACTCTCATGCAAACTTGGTTTTTGGCTCTTGAGTAATGCATTCAGATTAGATCCTCGTGTTCATTGCTAAAAAAGAAGTGCCTACAAATATCAAATCTGTTTTGTTTTTGTTTTTAGAAATCTCATATCTCTCCAATCTAATCATGCAACGCAGGCATGTAGTCTATCCATTAATACTTGGTAAACATATTCCACTTCAAACCAGGAGGTCTCAAAGAAAAACCATGGGTCGCCGGATACGCTCTCGCCACAACCATCACGACTGATACATTGATCAGAGCCAATGCGCGTTTCATTGATAAGGGCGCATAATGGGAAAAACACTTTCCACTCCGACAACATGAACACCCAATCCAACACAATGTGGACCGAGAAAGTTGTGTATCGGTCCATGTGTATGTAGCCTAGTTTTGGGCACTTCCGAAGTGTCATAGTCGCGATCCTTGACCAATTAAGGCTAGAGTTGTTCTTGTCCGCTCCCGATCGAATTCAAGTTAAAATTGCCACCACCACAATGGGATTCAAGGAAGATGTGGATGCCAACACCTTGGCATGAATTTTCGCCAAGAATCAGGTGATCGGTTGGCCCGTAACCATGATAATTTTCCAAGTTAGCTGGGAGACGCGATTCCTAACCTCTCAGCCGAAAAACTGGCTTGCATCCAGCAGCCACTTCGTAGCAATCTCTCAAGAGCATTATCTCAGCCTTTATATTGTGGATTTTTATGTTTAAGGCCCCTAATAAAAAGTTCACCTCTATATCATATCGGTATTACCTCACCTCGCGATGTAGCACTCTCACGCAAACTTGGTTTTGGCTCTTTGAGTAATGCATTCAGGTTAGATCCTCCCATTGATTGCTAAAGAAAAAAGTCGATTTTACCACCCTGAAAAAATGGCTGGTTCACATATCCCCTGGACATTTTTTTGCCCCTTTAACCCCCTAATCTTTGCAATACCGTTCAGAAGTTATCCTAGGTGGGTTTTCTCAAGTGGTTTGATGACGTGGATGTGGTCAAAGCAATATTTGGACCTATGGGAGATGCGTCAGAGAGAACTGGCGGCAGAGCACAGTGGCGACGTTGGCTTTGGGAAGGTTGGAGAGCACGAGGGAGAGGAAAAAGTGGTGTTGCAGCACGAGAAGCTCAGTGGAGAGGACAATGAGGCCCGAGAGGCTCGACTGCGACACCATAGATGAGGGCAGTGGTGACGGAGTCCGGAGCTCGTGGGCAATGTTGCTTGGTTTCGAGCGGCTCAATGAGGAGGACGTGCGCATCTTCGGTAGCACCGCATGGATGCTAGGAGGCCAAGGAAGACGCCGCGGTCTCGCCATATGAGGAGATCATGGTGCGTCGGTCGGGCACCGACAACGGGGAAGAAGACTCGGACGCGGTCGATTCAATGCGGCGCCCCCAACCCATTCTCTTCCGAGCCTTCTACCCCTCTCACCTTCAGTCTAATCGAGTGACCGTGCGAGTAATCAAGCCGGGAAGGCCTCATTCCCTGCATCTACACGGTGATCTGCTGCCGCCGCAATGAGCGCGGCGAGGCGTGCAGTGAACCAAGTTTTGATTCCTCACATCCATGGCTTGCGCTCGATGCTCTCTTGATGATGGCGCGGTCGTTCGCGCAAGGTGCGGGCCCACACGAAGGAGAGTGAGCTCGTCCCGCAATCATCGTCGCCGGAGAAGAGGTTGTCGCTGCCAGCGAGCCCACCTTCGCCCGAGTGTAGCATCCCGTGGTCCACGAGCCCTCCGAAGCAGCCTAGCATCCCCGCCAACTTCGTTGAGCCCCCTAGCACAACCGAGCTCATCAGTGAGCGCCACTGCCATCCTCTTCCTCTTACTGACACGAAAACACAAATTAAAATGACCCACCATGGGTCCCACCCGTCAATGACACATCTCATCTGACAAGAGGAACCCACCCACATGTCAAATACCACTTTGACCACATCCACATTAGCAAATCATCTAGCAAACCCACCCAGGTTGATTTCTGAATGGTATTGCAAAGATCAGGGGGTTAAGGAAGCAGAAGAAAAAAAATTGATGAAGGGTATGTGAACCAGCCATTTTTTTCAAAATAGTAAAATGGACTTTTTTCATTGCTAAAAAAGAAGTGCCTAGAAATCTCAAATCGTTTTGTTTTTGTCTACGGAAATCTGAGATCTCTCCAATCTAATCTAATCATGCAATGCAGACATGCGGTCTATTCATCCGTTCCGTGATCAAGATCACCGTGCCCTCCCGGTGGAATCGACACGCACGAATTCCAGATTTGGCCTTTGTAGGCGAAGGTACGAGCAGGATCCGCACGTCCCCTCCTGGCCCTCCTACAGCTGTCCATTGCGCAGCCCACCCATACACAGCACAAATACCCACAGCTCCCAACTTCGTTGGGCCCGAATGCTTAAAGCACATAATCCGAAATACGAAGCCATACCAGCAACAGTTAAGCTATATATAAAAAATAAAAAATAGATAAATAAAACCTGGCGTGTTCTACGTACGTACCTCCTCTCTCTTCACGGGTGAGCAGTAGAGCTCGCGTTCGTCCAACTTAGCCAACACATGCGCTCGATCGGCCTCTCCACTGTTTGTCCGGATTACCTGCAATACAAACAACTCCCTCCTTTCTCCCTTACCATGCCAGCCGCGCCATCGCTAGAGACTAGGAGATAAGCCAAGCTAGCTACTCTTCCGGTCGTCTGCACTCCACTGCCCTTCTTCTTCTTCTTCTTCCATGACAATGGGTTCCTCCAGAGGCATCAGCCTTGTCTTGCTGCTCGTCGTGTACCTCGGCGGCACGCGCGCTCGGGAGGCGCCGCTGCCGCTACCGTCCGCCAGGAGCGCGGGAGTCAACAACAGGCGGGCGCCGGAACGCCACGGGCTGTCGCTGGATTTCTACGGCAAGTCGTGCCCCGCGGTCGACCACATCGTCGCCAACGTCACCGCCGAGCGGTTCCGCGACCACCCGGCCACCGGGCCCGCCGTGCTCCGCCTCTTCCACCACGACTGCTTCGTGGAAGTGCGTAAGCAAAGCTCCAACGCACTAGTACATTGCATTTGCATTCACACTGATCGAACGTGACGAAATCGCAGGGCTGCGACGCGTCCATACTGATCGCGCCGACGGCCAAGGCGGCCGGGGGGAAGGTGGAGAGGGACATGGAGGAGAACAAGAACCTGCCGCAGTACGGGTTCGACACGGTGGAGATGGCCAAGGCCGCCGTGGAGAGCAAGTGCCCCGGCGTCGTCAGCTGCGCCGACATCCTCGCCCTCGCCGCCCGAGACGCCGTGCAGCTGGTACGTACGAGTCACCATCATCATCTTCTTCCTCGGAAAAGGTGTTTCCGTTCACGCGAAAACCCACAGAGCAACTGTGCAAGGACGGTAGGTTTGCGCCGAGCACACACTGGGACGGTAAAAAGGGTCGCGGTCGCGTACCCGGCGTTGCAAAACTCCCAACCGTCGCATGCAGTGCAGGGACCATAGCGAGCGGCGCGACCTGCCCCGCGACTGGGTAAAGGCGCGCCCGGCCGCCGTGGCCGCGCCGGTGGGCGGCATGTGACGCGCGCGAGCGTCCTCGGGAGCAGGGCGCCTTAGTCGAGTGCAGCATGATTATCCTTACACGTACGTACGTAGGCGCACGGTAAAACAAACGAGACAGGCTCTGCCTTTTGCTTCGCCCTATCGATTTGTAAATCAGGTTTGCTATTTCATATCTAGATGCTCACATCTAACACACTAATCCTTGTTTTTTTTAAGTCTCTCGTATCTCACATCTACTCCCTCCGTTCTCAAATATTTGTCTTTCTAGATATTTCAAATGGTTACAATATACGGATGTATGTGTAGACATATTTTTGAGTGTTGATTCACTCATGTTGCTTCATATGTAGGGGCTGTTTGGATTGTGACTATGTTTGCCTTATGTTGCCACATTACTTTTTGTCACACTTGCCTAACTTGAGTTGCTTAAATTGTTAGCCACATTTTGGCTTGCCTAAGGGAATCTTGCCACACTTTTTGTGTCTATGACATGTGGGGTTCACTGCTAATAAAAAAAAATCTTGCCTTAGATGTGGCTAGAACCAAACACACACCTAACATGGTCAAACTTGCCTAAGATGAGGTGTGGCAAGTGTGGCAATTTGTGGCTGAAAACCAAACAGCCCCGTAGTCATTTGTTGAAATTCCTAGAAAGACAAATATTTAGGAACGAAGATAGTAGATGTGACATAGACAGATCCTTTGTACTCCGACCGTTTTTATTTACTCTACATATTAGGTTTGATCGAAGTCAAACTTTGTAAAGTTTGACCAAGTTTATAGAAAAATATATAAACATTTACTATACCAAATCTATATAATGTGAAAGTACATTTAATAATGAATCTAATGGTATTGATTGATTATTGTATATTTAACATCTTTGTTTATAAACTTTGTCAAAGTTTATAAAGCTTGACTTTGATCAAAGCTAATACGCGAACTAAATAAAAACGGAGGGAGTAAATAGGTACTGCAGTTTGATTGTTGCTAGTGCCGCTGCTAGCTGGAGTAGTTGTTGCGGTAGGTTTTTTAGCCAGTGACTGACACGGAAACCACCGCGTACATTGCTTGGGCGATCTAGCTAGTAGCCAGATAAAACTGCTAGCTTGGAGATTCGGCGTTCTCTTGGATGTTACTGTCACAGGACACCAAGGAGATTTGATGCAAGGCGATTTTAGGTGCACATGGATTGTTTTCTGACGTCTGCTGCCTTAATTTGTCCGGCACCGTACGAAAAGGGCAGTACACTGTAGACGCCTTCTCTGCGCGAGTCAAGTGTCCCGTTCTTGCTCCATGCTTCTTATCTTTTTTCTTTCTACCACAAGTCAAGCGTCCTGGCTGGCTCTTTGCATTGTTGCGTAGCACGGGCGGCCACTCGTCTTCCGCATGCCGGGTGCATCTTTCTGGACCACTCTTGCCTAGGTAGGTCACAAACCCACAAAAGGTTAGTAGTAAATCATAGTACGACGCACGCATCAGCTCGTCATCTTTTCGAGAGTAATGTATTCTCAAGCAACAATTCATATCTTGGCGGACCAGCTTATATAAATTTTAAGACAAGAGAAGAGGCTCCTTAGGGGAAGGAAGCTCACTTTATTGAATCAAATTATACGGTTTTGCAAGAAGAATGTGGGACCAATGCGAGTATTTAGGTCTTCAATTTGACTAAGAAAATCGCTGTAAAACTAGTAAAACAAAGTATATGTTCAGATACCTCATTCGACAATGAATCCATTGGATTATTCTTTTGGCGTATGACACATGTTTCAATTTGTACGTATATTCTTCTGGCATATGACACATTTGTATAGGTAGTGGCGAGTTTTTCAATTTGTAGTACTCCATATGATAGCTGTTCGGTGGACGAGAGTTGTTTTTGTAGCAAGGACGGGAGTTGCTTCTTCTTCTTCTACAAGAGGCATGGAGTTGCAAGGGGTGCTCCTATTTGGCATAGTGCGCGCCAGAAAATGGGCGAACGCGCACCCTCGACCCCATGTGCTCGTTTGGGCCGGCCCATGCGTGGGGCGGGACGCCCCCTGTTTTCTTTTTCATTTTTATGCCGCTTCTTTCCTTTTATTTTTTAAACAATTCAGGTTTTAAAAATGTTCCAAATTTCTTAATAATTGTAAATTCTGAATAAAATTTCTCCAAATTATGAAATGGTCCTGAATTAAAAAAATCTTGATTATGAAAATGTTCAAGAAATAATAAAATGTTCACAGATTAAAATATGTTTGTAATTTTGAAAAATGTTCATAAATTTGAATGAAATATTCGGGAATTCACAAAATGTTCGTAATTTTGAATAACAATCACGCACTCAGAAAATGTTCATGAATTTGAGCAAAAGTTTAATATTTTTTTTTCATAATTGCTAAAAAAATTCACAAAAATAAAAAAAAATCACCAAATCCTAAATTGCTGCCAAATTTCAGAAAAATAGTTGGTTAATAACTTGTTCATGAATGTGAAAAATATTTATGCATTTGAAAAAATGTTTGTAAAAAGGTGAATTTTAAATATTGTTCCAAAATAAGAAAAGATCATGAATTTGTTAAAACTGTACGAAAGTAAAACAGATCGTGAATTTGTATAAATGTTTGCATTTCAAAAAAAAAATCGCGATTTTAAAAAATGTTCGTGATTTTAAAAAAATGTTCAAGTATCTAAGAAATTCGTAAAAATAAAGGTCAAAAATAGAAACAAAAGGGAAAAATAGTTCAAAAACGGTGGTTAATAAGTCCTAAATGGCCGCTCGAGCCTAATAGAAGAAACCGTTGTTAGGCCAGACGAAAAACCAGCAACGTTTAGAAGGCCAGAAAGCAGATGTGACTTTAGCTTGGATAAAAAACACCCATTAATGGGCTAAATGGGTTAAAGCCACAAAGCTCATGAAGGCTTGTTTTTGTTTCTCTCTCTCTCTCAAAAAAAAAAAGAGGCCTTCGAAGAAAAAGGAGATGATTTATGATATCTAGTACTGTAATATACTAGTACTCCGTAAACATGTCTCAGAAAAGAAATTTACGAAGGTGGTAATTTTGTGCAGGCAGGTGGGCCCTACTACGCGGTGAAGAAGGGGAGAAAAGACAGCAAGGTGTCCCTGGCTGGCAAGGTGCGCGGCAGCCTGCCCCACGCCAACTCCACCGTGGACGAGCTCCTCCGCGTGTTCGCAGCCAAGGGCCTGGGCGCCGGCGACCTGGTGGCGCTGTCCGGCGCGCACACCATCGGCTTCGCGCACTGCGCCCATTTCCTGGGCCGCCTCTACGACTTCCGCGGCACGCGGCGGCCGGACCCGTTCATGGACGCGAGGCTGGTGAAGGCGCTGCGCATGACGTGCCCCTACACCGGCGGCAGCGCCCGCGCGGTGGTGCCGTTCGACGTGAGCACGCCGTTCCAGTTCGACCACGCCTACTACGCCAACCTGCAGGCCAGGCTGGGCGTCCTGGGCTCCGACCAGGCGCTGTTTCTGGACGCGCGGACCAGGCCGCTCGTGCTGGAGCTCGGCGCCGACAAGGCCCGCTTCTTCCAGGCCTTCGTCGCCAGCATGGACAGGATGGGCTCCATCCGGGTCAAGAAGGGCAAGAAGGGAGAGGTCAGGAAAATATGTAGCCAGCACCTGTACTAGTAGATGGTCGATGGTTATACGTACGAGAGATGATTAGCTGGTCTCTTCTGTTCTCCCACGATTACACGCGGAGTTTGTTCAGAGTTCAGAGGATTTCGTTTCCTCTTTTTCTTGTGTGTGCCATCGTAACTATAGAGACATTGTGCTAGCTAGTGCAGGAAATATGTGCAGGTGTGTCTTGTTTTGTTTCCTTACAGTGCGTTTCAACTGGCGCGCGTGCCGGTTTATACAAGCACGCACGTCTCTCCTGTTTGGTGGGTGACCTCCTGTTTGTTTGATAATGGTAGGATCGGATTGCAGAAGCAGACGTGTTACGGTGAACGATATTGACATTTATTTTTGCTGACATTCTTAATGATATGGGACTCAAAGAAGAAAATACGAGTCCGCTCTGAAAGAAAATATGTCACTCCAGGAGGGCTTTATTCAACCTGGTATGCCTGCAAACATTCCACAGCCTCCTCTTCAGGGTTTTGAATTTGTGCCCCTCCCAATACCAGATGCTAATCCTGATATTGGTTTTGAAACCCAGGAAGAGATGATTCCAGACCTTAATAATGTCCCAAGAAGCCCATCAGGATTGATACATTTACAGCTTGGCTCTGAATTGGACCAGATTACTGTTAGTCCTCCAAGGGTCATGGAAAATTCAGAATCTTCCTTTGCTCTCAAACTAACCGAAGGGGATTATCCAATATTGCAGCTACCAGATTCTGATGAACGGCCCATTTCTCCTGACAGGGGCTCCAATTACAGCCTTCCTGTTGATGAATAAATTGAGATTTTGAAAAGGTCTGAAAATAGCTTACCAGCTCCTGATGTGTGTGTCTCAAAGTAAATTGTTCGGATTGAGTCTGAATCTTCTGCCAGCTCTGTCCCCCCAGGGTTTACTGTTAAAGGCAGGTATATATCAATTGGAAGCACAGTTCTGAATACATATGATCAATCCAAATTTGCTTTGGAGAACATTGGGGAGGGAGGTTTCATTGCCTGGAAGCAACACTTTGTCTCTGGTTCACACAATGTTGTTGCAGTTTAGGTACCATCTGACTGGGTAAACTTTATTTGCAGCACTCTTCTTACTCCAGATATATTTGAGTGGGGAAAACTATTTCTTCAGTCTCCAATGCGGAAGATTATTATTGAGGGATCTCATTGTGAGGATCATTTAAATTTCTATATACATGATGTTTGCCCTGTTTCTATGGCTCCTGTGTGCATTCAGAACACTAGAAGTGAGGACAACTTGACCACTCTTCTCAAATATAAAGTTGTTCTGTGTGAGGCTATCATCCATGGAAGTGCTCCAGCAAAAGTTATTCACTTTCAAGGAAAGAGAAAGGAGAGGACACCTATTGTCGAGTCTGAGGTGGATGCAAAGACCACTGCGAGGAGGTCCTTCACAAGAAGAAGGCCAAAAAGGGAGTGAGGCAGCCAACATGGAAGGACCGAGGAAAGAAGATGCCACGAAAGTGTGCTTCACAGTTAGATTAACAGGCTGCTGGAAAGAAATGGTTTCTCTTGTAGTAATGGAAGCTAGAAATACTCTGCAGTTTACTTGCTTGGTTAATTATATGTGAGACTTGGAACTTTCTATGGAACTTTCTGTTTATGAACTATCTTAAGCAAGCTTGTCTGTGTGAATGTGTTCATCTCCTCAAGTTTAATATCCTCCTTCATGAATGGATCCTGGAAAATTCTCAATTCGAATGTAAGGGGTATTAATTCCAGTAATAAGTGGCTTGCTATCTCTAACAAGATTGATGAATCTGATTGCTCTGTGCTCTGCTTTCAAGAAACAAAGAGAGAAAACTTTGACAACTCTTATTTAAAAAACTTTTATCCCAGAAGATTCTCTAAATTTGAATTCACCCCCTCTATTGGGAGCCTCTGGGGGATTGCTAATTGCTTGGAATGATAGTGTCTTCCATGGTATGCCTTTTTAAAAGTGAGTTTTCCCTATCAGTCACGTTCAGTTCCACTCATAATGCTAGCTCTTGGATTCTGACAAATGTGTATGGTCCTTGTGATAATGTTGGAAGAAATTATTTTCTAGATTGGCTAAAAAAATATCAAAATGCCCGATGACACAGACTGGAACATTGCTGGTGACTTCAATTATATCAGATACCCACATAATAGAAATCAAGGAAATTGAGATTTTGGTCAGACGATGCGGTTTAATGAGGTCATAAGCTCTCTAGCTCTGGTGGAAATTCGTCTCAAAGGTTGCAACTACACATGAAATAATATGTAACAAACATGTTTGTTAGAAAAAGTTGACGGGGTCTTCACTTCAGAACGTTGGTCTTCCAACTACCCAAATACCATGGTTCTGCCTCTCTCAAAACCAGTTTCAGACCATGTTCCTTGTGTGTTTTTCTGTTGGAACAAACATCCCCAAAGCTCAAACCTTCTTTTTTTTGTCGTGGTGTTCTCACGACAGATGCCATGGGTAGGCTTATCGAGTGTGGTTGGGGCCAGAGGACGCCGATACGTCTCCAACGTATCTAAAATTTATGAAGTATTCATGCTGTTATATTATCATTCTTGGATGTTTTACAATCATTTTATAGCAACTTTATGTCATTTTTTTGGGACTAACCTATTGACATAGTGCTGACTGCCAGTTTTTTTTTGCTTGTTTTTTTACATCGCAGAACATCAATATCAAACGGAGTCCAAATACAGCAAAACTTTTTGGAGATATTTTTGGACCAGAAGACATCCAGTGGGCCAGAGAAGCACCTGGGATTGGGCCCACCTCGTTGGCCTCCCGCACCGCCTCATGGCCCTATAAATTGCCAAATATTCCAAAAACCCTAGGGGAGTCGACGAAATTTTGTTCCAGCCACTGCCAGTTCCAGAACCACAAGATCCAATCTAGAGCCCTTCTCCGGCACTCTGCCGGAGGGAGAAATCATCACCAGTGTCCATCTTCATCATCGCGGCGGCCACCATGATGAGGAGGGAGTAGTCCACCCTCGGGGCTGAGGGTTTGTACTAGTAGCTATGTGTTTATCTCACTCTCTCGTGTTCTTGAGATGTCACGATCTTGATGTATCGCGCACTTTGATAATATAGTTGGATCATATGATGTTTCTCCCTCTCTATCTTGTTGTGATGAATTGGGTTTTCCCTTTTGAGATTTCGTTTTATCGGATGGAATACTTTTATGGATTTATGAACACTTGATGTATGTCTTGCTATGAATACATGTGGTGACAATGCGGTATCATATTGATTCACTTGATGTGCGTTTTGGCACTCAACTCGCGGATTCCCGATGTGACATTGGCGTAATCTATGCATAGGGGTTGATGCACGTTCATGTCTTTGTTTCTCCAGTAGAAATCTTGGGGCACTCTTTGAGGTTCTTTGTGTTGGATTGAGTATTATGAATGTGAAATTATTTGATGCATATCGTATAATTAAACTCATGGATACTCGCGGTGACATTGGAGTATCTAGGTGACATTAGAGTTGGTTGTTGTGTATCATATAGTGTTATTTTCGTACGAACTCTTGATAGATGAATCGGAAAGGATAGCCTGATGTTATTTTAGTACGAACTCTTGATAGATCGATTGGAAAGAATAACTTTGAGGTGGTTTCGTACCCTGCAAACAATTTCTTATGTTCTCCACCAGATAGGAACTTTGGAGTGATTCTTCATCGCACGTTGAGGGATGGTTATGTAATCCAATTATATTAGCATTGTTGAGAGATTGCACTAGCGAAAGTACATACCCTAGGCCTCATTTTCAAGCATTGCAATACCGTTCGTGCTCACTCTTGTTACTTGTTGCCTTGCTGTTTTTTATTGTTACTACTACAAAAATCAATATCTACTATCCATATTACACTTGTATCACCATCTCTTCACCGAACTAGTGCACCTATACAATTTACCATTGTATTTGGTGTATTGGGGACACAAGAGACTTTTTATTATTTGGTTGCAGGGTTGTTTGAGAGAGATCATATTCATCCTATGCCTCCCACGGATTGATAAACCTTAGGTCATCTACTAGAGGGGAAATTGTTATTGTCCTACAAGACTTTGCGCTTGGAGGCCCAACACGAGTCTAAAGAATAAAGTTGCATAGTAGACATCAAGCTCTTTTCTGGCGCCGTTGCCGGGGAGGAGAGTGCATGAAGGTATATATTTAGATCTTGCATTCGAATCTTTTAGTTTCTTGTTTTATCACTAGTTTGGTTTATAAAAGAAAAATACAAAAAAAATGGAATTGAGGTGGCCTCATATTATTCGTCTTTATCATGTCTTTCTTGAAAATGATGTAAAGAAAAATTATGCTCAATTGATAGAAGAAGAATTCAATAAAATGTTTGGCATAAAATCTTTGAATGATGAGCATGATTGCAATGTTGTTAGTATGAATTCTCTGAATATCCATAATGCTAATGATATGCAAAACCATAAGCTTGGGGATGCTATGTTTGATGAAGATGATATTTTTAGCCCCCCAAGTTATGTGCAAATTTGTTATAATGGTAGCATGCCTCCTATTTATGATGATGACATGTATGCTATAGAGAATAATGATAACCATAAAACTTGTCACCATGATTTTAATGCTCAAATTGATCATGCCAATCAAGTGTCTCATGATAGTTATTTTGTTGAGTTTGCTCCCACTACTACTCATGAGAATAAATTTGCTTATGTGGAGTGTAGCAAATTTGGATGCTTATGCATCATGAAAATAGTGCTTTATGTGATAGTTATATTGTTGAATTCATTCATGATGCTAGTGAAAATTATTATGAGAGAGGGACATATCACATATGCTTGTAGGTATTAAAATAATATCATGTTTCCTCTCTTTATGTTGAAAGTTTTGAAGCTATGCTCATTTTTCCTTCATATGCTAATTGATTCTTGCTCGCATAAATTATTTTCTCACAAAATCCCTATGCATAGCAAGTGGGTTAGACTTAAATGTGCTAGTCACATGCTTCCTAATGCTCTCGTTATGTCTGAATTCCTTACTTTTATGCGAGCATCATTGAAATGCCATGCCTAGCTAAAAGGCATTAAAGAAAAGCGCTTGTTGGGAAGACGACCCAACATTTACCCCTACTGTTTTTATGTGTTCAAATGATTATGCTACTGTACTAATCATGTTTAATAGATTTTGTTTCAATAAAGTGCCAAGTAAGGCCTTTGGGATTGTGTGAATGATAATTGACTTGATTCTGTGCAAAAAACAGAAACTTTTGCGTCCAGAGCTGGAATTTCTGTGCTTCACTGGAACGTGATAAAATTCTGAATTTTTGTACATATGATTAATATACAAAGTTACTATGATGTCCTAAATTTTCAGAATTTTTTGAGTTTCATAAGTATGACATCTTTGAATGATGAGCATGATTTTTGACATATTCTGTTTTCAATGCATTGTTTGTTTGTTTTCTAGTTTCTATGGCTTATATTGATCAATATAAATTGTAGAAATGATATTGTACAATAGGCATTGTGTGATAACAATTATGAATCTTGTCTTTGATAGTACCCAAAGTGAATGATTTGTTTTATCTTACTAACCCATCTCACGAAGTTCCGTTAAGTTTTGAGTGATTGAAGTTTTCAAGTTTTGGGTGAAATGTCGTTATGAGGAGAATAAGGAGTAGCGAGACCCTAAGCTTGGGGATGCCCAAGGCACCCCAAGGTAATATTCAAGGAACAACCAATCAAATGAGCTTGGGGATGCCCCGGAAGGCATCCCCTCTTTCGTCTTCAACATTATCGGTAACCTCACTTGGAGCTATATTTCTATTCATCATATGATATGAGTTTTGCTTGGAGCGTCATTTTATTTTGTTTTGATTTGCTTGCTGGTATTTAGAATATTTTTTTTTGCATATTTTATTTTCAATAAAAGTGTCAAGGATAGCCTTTACCATGCTTATTTTGCAAGACTATATGTTGTTGTTTGAAAACAGAAAGTTTTCTATCATTGTCTGAATTCTTTTGGACAGTCAGAACGTGATAAAATCTTGAAATTGTCACACAGTGAGCATTAATAAGTTCTCTGTAACGTGGTAATTTTTCTGAATTTTTTGAGCCAGGGAAGTATGAGGAAAATTGCACTCTTTACAGACTGTCCTGTTTAGACAAATTGTTGTTATGTTTGCATTGTTTGCATATGTTTGCGTGTTTAATGATTCTATTTGCGGATAGGAGAATTAAATATGCAGAGGCATTTAGTATGCAATGTTAAATTATAATTTTAGTGATTTGCTACAGTAGCAGATGATAAGGTTATGCATTGACTTATACTAACTTATCTCACGAGTTCTTGTCGAGTTTTGTGTGGATGAAGTTTTTGAGATTTAGGAAACCATGATATAAAAGGAATTAAGGAGACACAAAAGCTCAAGCTTGGGATTGCCCAAGGCATCCCAAGATAATATTTCAAGAAGTCTCAAGCATCTAAGCTTGGGAATGCCCCGGTAGGCATCCCACCTTTCTTCATCAACAATTATCGGTTAGCCTCGGCTGAGCCTAAGTTTTTGCTTCTTCACATGATTTGTGCTATTCCTGAAATGTCATTTTGTTTTGTGTTGCTAACTGCTTGAATAAAATACATAGATCTGAAAGGTTTTAAATGAGAGAGTCTTCAAATAGCTACCCTTTTACTTAACTACTCACGTCATCTTCACTTATACCTTTTTGGAGTAGTTTGTCATTTACTCTTATGCTTCACTTATATCCTATGAGTAAATTGTTGAATGAATTGGATATCATGAAGTTGGAAATTATATGTTGATATTATGCCTATTAGTAGCTTCACATTGGGTTTATAAAGTGAAATCTTTTGAAGCTTGACAATCACAATATTGGTCATACAAACAATTCATGAATGATTAGTATATGGAAGAGAACTTTCACATACAAATATATTATCTTGGACATCTTCTATGATTGTGAATACCCATTAATTATTTTCAAACTTGAGCAAGTAGTAGAAGTTGGACAAGGAAGAGAACATAATGAGTTATGGTTGTGTATATTTGCATAGAAGTTATATTGTCATGGATCGTCCAACATGTGGTGTTTTCCTAGGATCTTTTGCTAGCCAAAAATTCGTAATAAGTAGAGATACTACTTGTGCATCCAAAAACCCTTAAACCCAGTTTCTTGCCATGAGTGTCCACCATACCTACCTATGCATTGAATAAGATCCTTCAAGTAAGTTGTCATCGGTGCATAAAGCAATAAAAAATGCTCCTAACTATGGTTGATCTTTTATTGTAAGGGAAAATTGAGCATTGTACGAACTTGTGATGGCAAAGTAATAAAAGCGATGGACTGCATAATAAAGGTTGCTATCATAAGGGGCAATATAACATGATGTTCCTTTGCATTAAGAGCTTGGGATTCCAAATAAAAAGCGCATGACAACCTATGCTTCCCTCTGCGAAGGGCATGTCTTTTACTTTTCAGTATTTACTTTTATGCAAGAGTAAATAGTATGCATTCTCATTTCAACCTCAATTATTATCTAGTTGGCAAGTATCATGTGGCGAGGAAAGATCTAGGCACATATGACCAGTCAAATATATTTGATCATGATTTATTATTGTTGACAATTATCTCTGTGATAAATGAGTTGGGAGGCAAAATATTAAGCCCCTATCTTTCTCTATGTTCGATGGATACCATTAGTTATAAGAATATGCTTTGAGTACTAATAATCATGGAAGACCATATGATGATTGAGTATGTGAAGCTCTTACTCAGACTCTGTTGAATAAGTAGAATTGCAATTGTTTGGTGACTAAGAATATAGGTTGTTGAGTTTCAAGGGAATTCATAGTTTGAACCTTAACATGTGAATTGGTTGCTACTTTAACATGTTGATTTTTGTGAGAAAGAGTTGATGTTATGATTCTAGGAAAAGTGATTGAAATTATCATTGATCAAACTTGTGCTATTTGCTAGCATTCACACTTCATAAACTCTTTCTTTTATCATTTACCTACCCGGGGAGGAGTAGGAATTAAGCTTGGGGATGCTGATACGTCTCCAATGTATCTATAATTTATGAGGTATTCATGCTGTTATATTATCATTCTTTAATGTTTTACAATCATTTTATAACAACTTTACATCTTTTTTGGGACTAACCTATTGACATAGTGCCCAGTGCCAGTTGTTCTTTTTGCTTGTTTTTTACATCGTAGAAAATCAATATCAAAGGGAGTCCAAATGCAGCGAAACTTTTTGGAAATTGTTTTGGACCAGAACACATCTAGTGGGCCAGAGAAGCACCTGTGGGGGTGCCCCGAGGGGGGAACAACCCACCAGGTCGCTCCTGGGGGCCCAGGCGCACCCAGGTCAGTTGTGCCCACCTCGATGGCCTCCCGCACCACCTCTTCACCCTATAAGTTCCCAAATATTCCAAAAAAAACCTAGGGGAGTCGACAAAATTTTGTTCCAGCGACCGCCAGTTCTAGAACCATGAGATACAATCTAGAGCCCTTCTCCGGCACTCCACCGGAGGGGGAAATCATCACCGGTGGCCATCTTCATGATCTCAACATCCACCATGATGAGGAGGGAGTAGTCGACCCTCGGGGTTGAGGGTTTGTACCAGTAGCTATGTGTTTAATCTCTCTCTTTCTCTCTCGTGTTCTTGAGATGTTATGATCTTGATATATCATACGCTTTGTTAATATAGTTGGATCATATGGTGTTTCTCCCTCTCTATCTTGTTGTGATGAATTGAGTATTCCCTTTTGAGATTTCGTTTTATCGGATTGAATACTTTTATGGATTTGAGAACACTTGATGTATGTCTTGCTATGAATACCCGTGGTGACAATGGGGTGTCATATTGATTCACTTGATGTGCGTTTTGGCACTCAACTCGGCGTTCGTTTTTTTTGGTTTGTTCGGTTCGGTCTTTTTGGTCTTCCAATAATTCGGTCTTCCAGAACTGAAGACCGAAATAATTTCGGTCTTTCGGTTCTTCACTATTTGGTCTTCGGTCTTTACTATTCGGTCTCGGTCCCGACCAAATAGACCAAATTAATTTGCTACAACTCATATTAATGTATCTTCCAGTACCAATACATGTTTTTATTTGAGAGCAGAAAGTACCAATACATGTTTATATGCAACATCAAGTAACAAAGTACCGTACATGTTTACATTCGGGGATTTTTATTTCTATGCCCCTGGTTCCTTAGCTCTACTCATTCATCCCCACTCTGTTAACTTTTGCTCACTTTTCCCCACTCCCTTGCCCGAAACCCTCAAAACATGTTATAACGGACGTTGCCATCGAGTCAATGCATTTGACCGTTAGCTGACGAGTGGGGCTGCGTATATGTGGGCGCATGCAAGACCGCGGTCGTGGGGTAGCACGTGTCCATGGACATGCCCGAAACGTCCCATCATATAAAGAGGGCAACCACCTTCATCGCCCTACCATTTCCCCCAAACCCCCTCGCTGCCGCATCGTCTTCCTCTCCCCCACCGGTGTCGTCTCGCTCTCCTCGAGTGCCTCCACCGCACCGTCTCGCTTTCCCCCACCGCATCCTCTTCCTCACCTTCATCGCCTCCATCTGTTAGATGGCCGACGCTCGTGGCGATGCCGGCGCAGCGGCCAGAGATGTGGTCGAGCTGCAGGGTCAGGGCGCGGTGACCACGCATGTCAGCGGCGTCCACGGCGGTGCGGGGAAACTCGCAACCGCTGCAGGAGGTGACGGGTGGGGCTTCGCCTCATCGCTGCAGATGACGGCGCCGTCGAGCAGCGCATTCCATCCCGATGCCCCCGTTGCGCCGCCTGCCGTGCAGGAGCAGGTATTTGCACTTGCTTAGCTTGTAGAGTTAGTTGCTCCCTAGTTGCATTGGTTAGATTGTGATTCATACAGTAGTTCAGATGGTTTGAGTAGTTGGTTTGACGGATGGGCCGGGGTTTTTTGTATGGGTTGGGGGATGGGGGTTTTTGGACTAGGGTTTGTTGGATAAATGCTAGCTAGATGTTGTGAACTATGATTTTAGGTGCTGCAATGATTGGGGTTTTTAGATTTGTTTTTAGATTTGGATAAATTCGTTGCAAAAATGATAGATGTTGTGAACAGATTGTTTTTTAATGCTATGATGCTTATTAGATTTGTTTTTAGTGCTCACAGATTGGGTTTTTAATGCTATCATGCTTATTAGACTTGTTTTTTATGCTTATTAGATTCGTTGCAAAAATGCTAGATGTTGTGAACAGATTGGGGCTTATTAGATTGATTAAGAAATTATTTTATTCAAGTTATATTAGCTCTGTTGTTCATAATATGTCCACAGTATGTAGTTATATTAGCTCTGTTGTTCAATGTGTGTGCATGCCAATGGAAAATGCAAATAGGATCATAGTATAAGCCATGTGTATTTACTAGTGATGGATGTAATTGTATATTCAGGAGGATGATGGTTGGGGGAAGAAGAGGAAGATAGACTATACTTTTGACGACCCGCACGATCCAGCGTATGGTGACGACGAAGAGTATGAGGTAAGCCTACTTGAAATTTAGATTGTTCATTTAGTTCGTTTGACATGGTGTATTTCCATGAATCTATAATGTACTAATTCAATTCATTCGTGTGTGCAATATGTCTCTGGGGAAGATGTGGATGTGGACCGCGGAAACTTCACCTCCTTTAAAGAGAAGGAAGAGGAGAAGATCATGGTCAAGGGCGTGGGTTACTACTACAAGAGCAGGACCAAAACTTGGCGCTGCCCCTACTGCACAACCAAGACAAAGCCAAAGTCTCGCCGCTTCGTTCACCTTTAATGAAGATGTATTATCAACTATCTATGTTTGTGTAGGAGATCACGTGTGCAAAATTTGAGGTGATTTAAAGGAGGTCAAAGAAATTTGAATTTGAGAAATGTGCTCCAAATAAGCTCCCAGGCTAGGGTAAACAGCCCATTTGTAATCAAGTTTTTTTGGGCCTACTCTAAATGAGCCAAATGTTTTTTGTTAACACCTATCCAGTCTATATAGTGTAGATTCGAAGTCTCACTGTTTTTTTAATTAATCTTCATATTTTTACATTTGCTTTTGCAAAAAATGCTTTAATATAAAACTATTAAAAACACGTTTAAAATATGAAAATGGAAAACTAACTTCAGATCCTTCTTATTCACTTTAAAACAAAGGTTTAGTGATTTTTTTGATTTTTTCTAAATTTTTCAAAAACAGAAGGTAACAACACCTCTCCGTGAACTATATCAAATCATGTAGGTGATAGCTCATATGTGTGAAGGTTTTCTCATGAAAATGACCATAGACCAAGTTTATGATTTTTGGTTGGTAACATGTCACATAAGACAACATTATGCGCAGGTTTTATATTTTTTTTGATTTTTTAAAATTAATGGTGTTCATTTGACCTCGATCGTGCCAGCTAGGTTTTTTTTCGTAAAAATGACCATAGACCAAGTTTAGTATTTTTCCTTGTTAGTGTGTCTTATAAAACGACGAACGGCGAAGGATTCATATTTTTTTGATTTTTTTAAATTAGTTATGCTCAGTCAAAGCCTTCGAAACCCCGTTGACCAGCTCAAAACCCCTCTAAACCCCGCGGGGTTTCGCCTAACCCTAGCTCCCAACGTCAGCCGTCCGATCATACCCTCGCACCAAGCGACAACCCTCAGATCTGGCCTTCTAGAAGGAACTAGGTGGGTTGGCTGTGTGCAGGCTCCGCGCCGTTGGATCACAAGGACGGTTCTGCATCGTTGGATCGTGGGGTGATCCGCAAGAGGCGATCCTATTCGTTGTGCTCGGCTGCTCGCCCACCTCTGACTCCGTGAAAAAAACGTTGTTATTGGGCCCAAAAGGAAACCAAGCTCTGGTTGGGCCATCGAATTGCGTCTTTTTTTGCATCATTTACTCTGTTTTTTGTGAACGTGCTGGCTTTATATTTTTGCATCGTTTGAAATCAATTGACATTGCGTAGAAAATGACCAATTTTTAAGGGCCAAATTTATTCTTATGATGCAAAATGGCCACAAACTATTCAAAATTTGTCTCTTTTTGTTCATATAATATATATGACCACGGATTACCACGCGTGCAATTAGCTTCTTTTTCTTCTTCTTTTTCAAACCACCGTTTCCCACGCGTGTACACTCCCGATGTTGCGGTGGGTTTGAAAACAGGTTACTTCACATTTGACCCCGTTATTGCCATGGCCAAATAATACGTAGTAATACGGCTATATAAGCCACCCTCTGCCTCTGCCATCCCTCATCCATCTCCCATCCTCTCTGCCATCTGCCCTTCTTGCACATCCTTAGCCATGTAGTACACCGGACCAACCTACCACTTCCCACCCACTGTGCTGGAGAGGCTCTACCATCCTGGCGAGTACGTTGAGCGCACACTACGTGTGTGGGCAATATCAAGGTGGAGGACCACAAAGAACTTCACCGAGTTATTCCTCGCGTCCGGCTACCACCACCTCCCGCGAGGATCTCCAAGGATGTTCCGTGTCGAGGAGGTCATCCAAAATGGGGTGGTTGTTGCTCTCGTTGCCCACTTCACCAACACATTCAACGCCTTCTACCTCCTCGGCCGGGTGTTTTGGTGTGGCTGCGAGTTCATCGCTTTCACCACCCACAACATGTTCACGGAGTACAGCAACATCTTCCCCACCGCATCCCGCATGCACACTCTTCCGTACCCCATCGACAATGCCCCAGAGTAGCAGTGAAGGGCGCCCGGAGGAGGAGCGAGGTGGAGAAGGCGGCGTCTAGGGTTCTAAACCCTCTATCTATTTTTCTGAGTCTATGTTATGTTAAGTTGTAATCCCATTGAACTATGTGAGAGATGCTATGGGCTTGTTGGCCCTTTTATCAAGTTCTATTATTAAGTTTTCTATCTATTCTATTATGATGTTCCTCCTAGTTTCAACTATGTGATCGTGCTATGGGCTTGATGGCCCTATCTACATGTATGTTGGTTGTTTACTCAGAGAGCTCGCTTTGTTAGTAACCACCTAGTGCATGCAGCCACAATGAACCCTTCTTTTCTTACACAAGCCACAAATATGTAGCCACCTAGCTAGTGCATGCAGCCACAACATATTTGTTGAATTTATTTGTCGTAGAAAAACGGGTTCTAAATCGAGGAGACAAGTATGCGAGAAGAGAGGAACTAACGGCAGCGACTGTCGCTGCATCTGTGGCGGCTGGCTTGCACGAAAGCGGCTTCGTCGGTGCATCATGGCGGCACGCATCAGCGCATGCAGGCTCGGTCGGCGCATGCAGGCTCGGTCGATGCATCTCGACGCGTGCAGGCAGGCTTGCTGGGTGCATGCATAGCAGGCTTCTATCGTGGCGCCGCGCGCGGGCATTTATTGCAAGGGACGACCCAACGAAACCATGACCCAACGGTCGAACAACTACATCCCCAACCCTAGCCCAACTCGTTAGAGTTAACGGTCAAAGCACTGACCCGACAGCGACGTCCGTTGTGACCTCTTCTGAGGGTTTCGGGCAAGGGAGTGGGGAAAACTGAGCAAAAGTTAAGAGTGTGGGGATGGATGAGTAGATCTAAGGAACCAGGGGCACAGATGTAAAAATCCCTTACATTTGAGAGCAAGTAATAGGATTCATATGACACAAAGTAAGAAGATTCATGATTCATGGTCCAACAACAAGATTCATGCATGCATAATCATTTCTATTTGAAAGAAAGTAAGAAGATAATAAGCAACATCAGTCCATGGAATACACAAGCAGCAAACAACAAATAGTGATCTTGACGCCATTTGCCTTCGTCCTTTTGGCTTGTCATCTTGAGCAGCTTCTAGATTGGCACCTTCGACAACTGTTGGTTCGGCATCTTCATCTTCAATAATACTACATAAGAAGGATTCTTCTCCTGCTTCTACAGTTGCTGCTTTTGCATCTGCCTCCTCCTCTACACTCATAAACACATCTTTGTTCTAATTCAGTTAACCATCATGTTCAGGGAACATCTAAAAAAAAGGACATGCATTGGTCTGTCAAACAACATTGACCTGATCAAATCACAACATAAATATACACCATGTATATATCTAGTTTCAGGAAACAAGCACAAATGAATTACTATGTAAGCAGCACTAAAGTATTGAATCTGCTAACATTTGGCACAAAACAAGCACAAATACAATGTTCTATTTGTTGTCCCCAAGTGCTAACATTTGACACAAACGAAGGGCATGTATTGCCTACAAAATATATTCTGCAGGAGTGCTTATTTTCGTGGGAATCACAGGTTAACAGAGAGATGGGGTAGCTCACCTTCAGCTCCGATGTGGATAACCGAAAGTGGGAAGGGCTCGCCGACGAATGATACG
The DNA here is from genome assembly GCA_902687465.1 of Secale cereale. Lineage (NCBI taxonomy): Eukaryota > Viridiplantae > Streptophyta > Magnoliopsida > Poales > Poaceae > Secale > Secale cereale. The sequence goes on from LR738711.1 coordinate 652,473,657, forward strand.
TCTCCAATGTATCTATATTATTTATGATGTTTTGGATGTTTAATGGGCTTTGTTATACACTTTTATATTATTTTTGGGACTAACCTATTAACCCAAAGGCCCCGTCCAGATTGATATTTTTTTTGCCAATTTCAGGGTTTTACAGAAAAGGAATATCAAACGGAGTCCAAACGGAATGAAACTTCGGGAAAGATATTTTTGGAGAAAAATACACACGGGAGACTTGAGAACCATGTAATAGGGCTGAGGTGGCGTCCACGAGGGTGGGGGGCGCGCCCCTGCCTCGTGGGCCCCACGTTTGGCCCCCGGTGCCCTCCTTCCTCGTATATATACCTACATACCCTAAAAAAAAATCAGAACAGAGAAAAAACCCTAGTTCCACCGCCGCAACCTTCTGTAACCGTGAGATCCCATCTTGGGGCATGTTCCGGAGCTCCGCCGGAGGGGGGATCTACCATGGAGTGCTTCTACATCATCATCATCGCCTCACCATTAGTTGTGAGTAGTTTACCACAGACCTTCGGGTCCATAGCTAGTATCTAGATGGCTTCTTCTCTCTCTCTCTCTTTGGATCTCAATACCAAGTTCTCCTCGGTCTTCGAGGATATCTATTCGATGTAATCTCTTTTTGAGGTGTGTTTGTCGAGATCTGATGAATTGTGGGTTTATGATCAAGATTATCTATGAGAAATATTTGGTTCTTTTCTGAACTCTTTATGTATGATTATAATATCCTTGAAAGCCTCTTAGAATTATTGGTTTGGTTTGGCCTACTAGATCTATAGTTCTTGCAATGGGAGAAGTGCTTGGCTTTGGGTTCAATCTTGCGGTGTCCTTTCCCAGTGATAGTAGGGGCAGCAAGGCACGTATTGTATTGTTGCCATCGAGGATAAAAAGATGGGGTTTATATCACTATGTTTGAGTTTCTCCCTCTATATCATGTCATCTTGCTTAAGGCGTTACTCTGTTCTTATGAACTTAATACTCTAGATGCATGCTGGATAGCGGTCGATGTGTGGAGTAATAGTAGTAGATGCAGAATCGTTTCGGTCTACTTGTCTCGGACGTGATGCCTATATATAATGATTGTGCCTACATAGTCTCCTAATTATTCGTTTTTCTATCAATTGCTCGACAGTAATTTGTTTACCCGCCATAGAATATCGCTATCGTGAGAGAAGCCACTAGAGAAAACTATGGCCCCCGGGTCTATTCTCAACATATCAATCTACAATCTACTTTACTTTTCCGCTTTTACTTTCTGTTCTTATATCCAAAAATACCAAAAATATCAAACTATCCTATCTATCATATCTCACTTTCATAAGTGACCGTAAAGGGATTGACAACCCCTTATCGCGTTGGCTGCGAAGTTCTTATTTGTTTGTGCATGTGCGAGGGACTCGCGCGTGGTCTCCTACTGGATTGATACCTTGGTTCTCAAAACTGAGGGAAATACTTACGCTACTTGCTACATCACCCTTTCCTCTTCGAGGGAATACAACGCAAGCTCGAGAAGTAGTAAGAAGAATTTCTGGCGCCGTTGCCGGGGAGACTTACGCAAAAGTCATATACCAAGTACCTATCACAAACCCTTATCCTTCGCATTACATTTTTGTCTCTCGTTTTCCTCTCCCCCACTTCACCCTTGCCGTTTTATTTGCCCTTCTTCTGCCGTGTGTTTACCGTTCGCTTTACCTTGCCGTCATGGCTAGCCCCTGATCCGCTCCTTTGTCTCCCGAGTTTGAAGTTCTTCATTTAAAGCAAAATCAAGGAGAAAACTTAAGATATGCTTGGTTTAGGATGATGGAATCTTATCGTAAGTGCACCTTAGAGGTGAATTTTATAATCTTGCTTCGCAATTTTTATGTTGGTTTAAATATGTCCCATGGACAACTCTTGGATTGCGTTGCCAAAGGGAATTTTATCGAAATTGATCCTAGTATTTCACATGAAATTATAGAGGGAATAGTGGGAACACTACCTCCACAAAAAGGGTCACATCTAGCCCAAGAAGGGACTCAAGTCTTTGAGAAAATTTACGAAGTAACGAAAATATTACAAAAGTCTCTTGAACCTCTTAAGAGTGTTAGTGGAAATCTCCACCGCATGAATATGTTGATTACCCTTTGTAATAAGCGGTTGGATTCTTTAGATCTAAAGATTTCCGAATGTGAAGGGAAACGTAAAGAAACTCCCGAATTCAAGCTTGACACCATTAAAAGGGTGAAGATCAAAGATGGCAATACCTAGATCTATCCATGTATCATGCCTAGCTAGGGTCGTAAAACGATAGCGCTTGTTGGGAGGCAATCCAATTTTATATTTTTTGTTTTTACTTCTGTTTAGGAATAAATATTGGATCTACCTTCTTTTTAGATGTGGTTTTGTGTTTAAATTAGTGTTCATGCCAAGTAGAACCTTTGGGAAGACTTGTGTGAAGTTTATATGATCTTGCTGCGAAAAACAGAATCGTTAGCGCTCGCTAGAATGGTCACCAGATTTAACTGGAGTGTGCTATTTAGTTGATTCCTTTTGCAGATGATTAATAGACAAATTCCTCACATTTACCAATTTATTTCAATTTTTTTGGAGTTACAGAAGTATGCGAAAGTTACAGATTACTATAGACTGTTCTATTTTTGATAGATTCTGTTTTTCGTGTGTTGTTTGCTTATTTCGATGCATCTATGAGTAGTATTGGAGGATATGAATCATAGAGAAGTTGGTTAACACCAATATAAACAATGAATGAATTCATTACATTACCTTTGAGTAGTGGTTTGTTTTCTTATACTAACGGAGCTCACGAGATTTTTGTGTAAGTTTTGTGTTGTGAAGTTTTCAAGTTTTGAGTATTGCTTTGATGGAGTATGGAACAAAGAGTGGCAAGAGCCTAAGCTTGGGGATGCCCCGGGAAGGCATCCCCTCTTGCGTCTTCATCTATCGGTAACTATACTCGGAGCTATATTTTTATTCACCACATGATATGTGTTTTACTTGGAGCGTCATGTATAATTTGAGTCTTTGCTTGTTAGTTTGCCACAATCATCCTTGCTGGCACACATTTTTGAGAGAGATAAATATGGCCTAGGAATTGATAGAACACTCTATGTGCTTCACTTATATCTTTTGAGTTGAATAGTTTTTGCTCTAGTGCTTCACTTTCATCTTTTAGAGCACGGTGGTAATTTTATTTTGTAGAAATTGTTGATCTCTCATGCTTCACTTATATCCTTTTGAGAGTCTATTAAAACAGCATGGTAATGTGCTTTGGCTATAAAACTAGCCTTCACATGATAGTCATCCAAGATCAATGTAGTAAAAACTTTCACACTAAGTGCATTGAATATGATGAGAAGTTGGATGCTTGATAATTGTTTTGAGATATGATGATAGTGATATTAGAGTCATGCTAGTAGAGCTATTATGAAGTTGAGAAATACTTGTGTTAAGGTTAGTGATTCCCGTAGCATGCACGTATGGTGAACCGCTATGTGACGAAGTTAGAGCATGAGGTATTTGTAGAGTGTCATCCTTTGTGTGGAGGTTGGGGGCGCGCGAAGGTTAACTCCTACCAACCTCCCCCCTAGGAGCATGCGTTGATTGCTTTGTTTTGATGACTCGTAAATTTTTTCAATAAGTATATGAGTCCTTATGAATAATTTTGAGTCCATGGATATTACGCACTCTCACCCTTCCACCATTGCTAGCCTCTCTTGTACCGCGCAACCTTCGCCAATACCATACACCCACTATATACCTTCCTCAAAATAGCCACCATATATCTTCCTCAAAACAGCTACCATACCTACCTATCATGGCATTTCCATAGCCATTCCGAGATATATTGCCATGCAACTTTCCACCATTCCGTTCATATGGCACACTTCATATTGTCATATTGCCATGCATGATCATGTAGTTGACATCGTATTTGTGGCAAAGCCACCATGCATAATTTTTCATACATGTCACTCATGATTCATTGCACATCCCGGTACACCACCGGAGGCATTCATATAGGGTCATACTTTGTTCTAGTATCGAGTTGTAATATCGAGTTGTAATTCAATGAAAGTGTGAAGATCATCATTATTAGAACATTGTCCCATGTGAGGAAAGGCTAAATAAAGAAAGCCACTCCAAAAAAAGAAGGAAAGGCCAAAGAAAAAAGAAAGGCCCAAAAAAAAGGAAAAAAAAGAAAAGAAAAAGGGACAATTGCTACTATCTTTTTCCACACTTGTGCTTCAAAGTAGCGCCATGTTCTTCATGATAGAGAGTCTCATGGTTAGTCACTTTCATATACTAGTGGGAATTTTCATTATAGAACTTGTCTTGTATATTCCAACGATGGGCTTCCTCAAATGCCCTAGGTCTTCATGAGCAAGCAAGTTGGATGCACACCCATTTAGTTTCTTTTGTTGAGCTTTCATACATTTTTAGCTCTAGTGCATCCGTTGCATGGCAATCCCTACTCACTCACATTGATTTCTATTGATGGGCATCTCCATAGCCCGTTGATACGCCTAGTTGATGTGAGACTATCTCCCTCCTTTTTGTCTTATCCACACCACCTATCTATTCCACATAGTGCTATATCCATGGCTCACGCTCATGTATTGCGTGAAAGTCGAAAGGTTTGAAAGAATAGAGTATGAAAACAAGTGCTTGGCTGAAACCGGGGTTGTGCATGATATGAATATTTTGTGTGATGACGAGGGAGCATAGCCAGACTATATGATTTTGTAGGGATAACTTTCTTTAGCCATAGTATTTTGAGAAGACATGATTGCTTTGTTAGTATGCTTGAAGTATTATTATTTCTTATGTCAATCTAGAATTTTGTCTTGAATCTTTCAGATATGAACATTCATGCCACAATTAAGAGAATTACATTGAAAACTATGTTGGTTAGCATTCCACATCAAAAATTCTGTTTTTATCATTTACCTACTCGAGGACGGGCAGGAATTAAGCTTGGGGATGCTTGATACGTCTCCAACGTATCTACAATTTTTTATTGTTCCATGCTATTATTTATGATGTTTTGGATGTTTAATGGGCTTTGTTATACACTTCTATATTATTTTTGGGACTAACCTATTAACCCAAAGGCCCAGTCCAGATTGCTGTTTTTTGCCTATTTTAGGGTTTTACAGAAAAGGAATATCAAACGGAGTCCAAACGGAATGAAACTTCGGGAGATATATTTTTTGAGCAAAATACGCACGGGAGACTTGAGAACCACGGTATAGGGCTGAGGTGGCATCCACGAGGATGGGGGGCGCCCCCCTACAGGGCGCGCCCCCTGCCTCGTGGGCCCCATGTCTAGCCCCCGGTGCCCTCCTTCCTCCTATATATATCTACGTACCCCGAAAATATCAAAAACAGGGAAAAACCCTAGTTCCACTGTTGTAACCTTCTGTACCCGTGAGATCCCATCTTGGGTCCTGTTCCGGAGCTCCGCCGGAGGGGGGATCTACCACGGAGTGCTTCTACATCATCATCATCGCCTCACCATGAGTTGTGAGTAGTTTACCACAGACCTTCGGGTCCATAGCTAGTATCTAGATGGCTTCTTCTCTCTCTTTGGATCTCAATACCAAGTTCTCCTCGGTCTTCGAGGAGATCTATTTGATGTAATGCCTTTTTGCGGTGTGTTTGTCGAGATCCGATGAATTGTGGGTTTATGATAAAGATTATCTATGAGAAATATTTGGTTCTTTTCTGAACTCTTTATGTATGATTATAATATCCTTACAAGTCTCTTCGAATTATTGGTTTGGTTTGGCCTACTAGATCTATAGTTCTTGCAATGGGAGAAGTGCTTGTCTTTGGGTTAATCTTGCGGCGTCCTTTCCCAGTGACAGTAGGGGCAGCAAGGCACGTATTGTATTGTTGCCATCGAGGATAAAAAGATGGGGTTTATATCACTATGTTTGAGTTTATCCCTCTACATCATGTCATCTTGCTTAAGCCGTTACTCTGTTCTTATGGACTTAATACTCTAGATGCATGCTGGATAGCGGTCGATGTGTGGAGTAATACTAGTAGATGCAGAATCGTTTCGGTCTACTTGTCTTGGACGTGATGCCTATATATAATGATCATGCCTAGATAGTCTCATATTTCTATCAATTGCTTGACAGTAATTTGTTTACTCGCTGTAGAATATCACTATCGTGAGAGAAGCCACTAGACAAAACTATGGCCCCCGGGTCTATTCTCAACATATCAATCTACAATCTACTTTACTTTTTCACTTTTACTTTCTGTTCTTATATCCAAAAATACCAAAAATATCAAACTATCCTATCTATCAGATCTCACTTTCGTAAGTGACCGTAAAGGGATTGACAACCCCTTATCGCGTTGGCTGCGAAGTTCTTATTTGTTTGTGCAGGTGCGAGGGACTCGCGCGTGGTCTCCTACTGGATTGATACCTTGGTTCTCAAAACTAAGGGAAATACTTATGCTACTATGCTGCATCACCCTTTCCTCTTCGAGGGAATAGAACGCAAGCTTGAGAAGTAGCAGCAAACAATGTGGAAGAGGACGGGTAGTGGTGAGTGGTGATGAACTGCAGTGGTTCGATTGGTCGTCGGGAGGTGGAGCACCGGCGGCGGACGGACGCGTCATAGGCGGTGGAGCGACCGAGAGGAGGTTGGGGTTTGCGGCGGCGCGGGGCGACAGTCTTGATGGTCAAGGCCGCCGCACGCGGCACCCGTCTTCACCTGCCAGAGCCGCCACTTGGGCGCCGATCTTCACCGGCCAGGGCCGCCGCTCTTCACCGGCCAGGGCCGCCGCTCGGGCGCCGGTCTTCGTTCAGGGGCGCGTGGCGCGCATCGAGGCATACAACAGGTGGTGGCTAGGGTTAGCAGTGGGAGAACGAGAGATTGGCTGCCGGTTGTTTCTGTGAACCGGGATGTGAGGATGCGAGGTCATGTACTCTAGTTGGGTCTTGTGCATGATCATTGGGCTGGTCAGATGCACTTTTATTAATCGGTCTATACGGGCTATTCGGTCCTAAACATAGCATGACCGATCAGACCGAAACTAGTTCGGTCTTCTATTTGCACAAACTATTTTTTATTCGGTCTTCTCTAATTCGGTCTTTTCGGGTTCGGTCTCGGTCTTTTTGGGTTCGGTCTTCGGTCTTCGGTTTTTATGCCCGGGGTGAGACATTGGGGTAATCTATGCATAGGGGTTGATGAACGTTATTGTCTTTGTTTCTCCGGTAGAAATCTTGGGGCACTCTTTGAGGTTCTTTGTGTTGGATTGAGTATTATGATTCTGAAATTGTTTGATGCATATTGTTTAATTAAACTCACGGATACTCACGGTGACATTGGCGTATCTAGGTGGCATTAGAGTTGGTTGATGTGTATCATATGGTGTTATTTTAGTACGAGCTCTTGATAGATCGACCAGAAAGGATAGCTTTATTTTATTTTAGTATGAACTCTTGATAGATCGATTGGAAAGAATAACTTTGAGGTGGTTTCGTACCCCACAAACAATTTCTTCTTATGTTCTCCTCTAGATAGGAACTTCGGAGTGATTCTTCATCGCACGTTGAGGGATGGTTATGTGATCCAATTATATTAGCATTGTTGAGAGATTGCACTAGCTGAAAGTACGGACCCTAGGCCTCATTTTCAAGCATTGCAATACCATTTGTGCTCACTTTTGTTACTTGCTACCTTGTTTTTTTATTGTTTCTATTACAACAATCAATATCTACTATCCATATTACACTTGTATCACCATCTCTTCGGCTAACTAGTGCACCTATACAATTTACCATTGTAATTGGTGTGTTGGGGACACATGAGTCTTTTTATTATTTGGTTGAAGGGTTGTTTGAGAGAGACCATCTTTATCCTACGCCTCCCACGGATTGATGAACCCTAGGCGTCCAATTGAGGGAAAATTGCTAATGTCCTACAAAATGCTGAGCTTCGAGGCCCAACATGAGTCTACAAGAATAAAGTTGCATAGTAGACATCAGACGCCGGTGGGTTCTAGATGCGAGATTGGAGAAAAGTGGTGCGAGACACACGATGTACCCAGGTTTGGAGCCCTCCAAGGGAGGTCACACCCATAGTCATGTCGGTTCGACTATGAGGATCACAAGAACTACAATGGGGCTCCCTTGAGCTGTATGAGTGGAGGAGGAAGAAGGAGCTAGCTCTCCTCTTCTCCTTGAATGTGAGTGGGTGGGTGTGTAGAATGAGGTGACCCCTCCCTAAGGGGGCTCCTGGGAGGTCTTATAGCCCGACCTCCCAGGCTATAAGTGATAAAATAAGGAGGGCGGGGCCCTGGTGTCATTGTCTCTGTCTTCCAGTGGGGTCCGCAGCTGCCAGGGGCCACCGGCTGTGAAACCCGTCGACAGCAAGCCACTATGCGACATCACCCCCCGCACCACGGAGTAGTTCGCACAGTGCCAGGCCACACTGACGTCGGTCGCCCTAGTCAGTGGAGCTGCGCGCACTATAGCCATGCTTCCATCGGTTAGTGGTGACTTTTGGGTTCTACGAGAGGGTGCGTCGACTGCAAATTAAAATTTCCTACCCGCGGAACATCCAGGTACATGCGAAGGGAGATGGATCATAGATCGTTACCACCAGACACGCAGTGCCATGCAGCGGAAGTAGAGTTGAGGCAGTGCGTCTCCGGAGTCGGCTCCTCCCTGTCGATCTCCCACATAGCCGATCGGATTCCTCAAACATGTTCGCTGGAGCGGCGCAAGTGCACCTCCTCTAATGGTATCCATGTGTGCAAGAGGAACGTCGTGCGCCGAATTGCTAGGTCTGATCACACAACCGGCGGTGAGTGGAGGTGGTTAGCTGCAACACATGCAAATTCCTAATGACAGCGCTGAAGCGACCAACCAAATGAGTGTGCCGCACCTCCACCATTTACATTCATCCATCGCAGGCTCAATACTCTGGCCTCGCATAGATCCTAAAGCTTGAAGTCTACTCGGTCATGGTCCAAGTCCAACTCGGATCACATCCAATAGTGTCCTCGGATCCGACCTCATAGGTTCATTCCCTTAAGCGCGCGACCGCTTAGGTTCAAGTCGGCTTGGTCACAGTTCTAATCACCTCTGACCTGCGTAGTTGGTAGCAGCCTCTAGCAAGGCGTGCTGACCACCAAGCAGACTATGAAGCCAGTTGGTGAACTTGTACAACATGCCACACTTCTGTTCCCTTTGCCACACGATATATGTTGTCGGGCTCAAGGCGAGACTATCATCCTTGTGCTAGCCCGACCTCTTTCTCGTTCCAATGATGCCGACCACTAACCGGATTATCTCATAATCCTTGTCGCATGGCCATGCTTATCCTGGTCGGATCACATGAGGGGCCCAAAGTATATCTCTCCTCATCAGAGGGGCAAATCCCATATTGCTCGACCATGTCTTGCGGCATGGGCGTGCCACAAGCCCAAAACCTACCTTTGTTACTACCCAGTCATGGAGTAGCATTTGGTCGGTCCAAAGCAAGTCAATCACCATTCCGAGGACATGAGTCAGCTCAGGTCTTAGGACATAAATGCATGTTGCACTAGAGACTTGGAGAGGACATATCACCGCATCTCATAGTTGGGTCTGTCCTATCCGACATCCATCCAAGCTCGAATCCAGTCACCTCGGATCCAATCAGATCCATGCAGTTTGGCAGCATCACATGCTTCATGGCTAGTGAGACAAAACCATCCACCATATTGCATGCTAGTATAGTCCGACGGGTGCCCACACATCACTTACGACCAGGGACCATTTATGACGTATCATACAACACAAGATCTCACAAACAAGTCATGTACTTGTCAACAAGCATTACTGATTACATCCAAGGGCTATCTTCATAAAAACATAGGAAATATTATCATACATGATTGCCTCTAGGGCATATCTGCAACAATCTCCCCCTTGCACTAGAGTCAATCAAATAGACACCGTATGCCCATAGCTCTAACGTGCCCCTCATGCTTGGGTTGTGGAAGCGGATTAGTTAGTGGATGTGCAACATTTGCATGTGTGTGAATTTTGCATAACTCTATATCACCACTCTTTACAATCTTTTGTATCAGGTGATATTTCTGATCTATGTGTCTGGTCTTACAGTGGTTCCTCGGCTCCTTGGCTTTTGCAATGGCACCAGAATTATCACAATAAAGGTCCAATGGTTTTACCAAGGCTGGGAAAACACTAAGATTATCCAGAAAGTACCGGATCCAAACACCTTCTTCATGTGCACTCTGTCTCTCCCTATTGGCTATTGGGGAATGTTGCATTGGAAAAAAATCCTACGAACACCCAGGATCCAATCTAGGAGATGACCATCTACGAGAGGAGAGATTGGATCTGCATACCCTTATTGATCGATAATCGGAAGCGTTAAGAAATGTGGTTGATGTAGTCGAATGTCTTCGCGATCCAATCACGATCCGCCCCGCGAACTCCAATCTAGTGCTGAACGGACGACACCTCCGCGTTCAACACACATACGGCTTGATGATGCCTTCACCTCCTCGATCCAGCAAGCGATGGTGAAGTAGTAGCTTGAGTCCTGCGGCATCCCGACGGCATGGTGGTGGTGGTGGTGATGGAATCTCAGCAGAGCTTCGCTAAGCACTACAGAGAGGAAGAAGGTTACGAGGGAGAGGTAGGGTAGTGTCGTGCCATAGATGGGTGTGTCTGCCCTCCCTCTACCCCTATATATATAGGTGGAAGAGAGGAGGAGGGGTAGTGTCGTGCCATAGATGGGTGTGTCTGCCCTCCCTCTACCCCTATATATATAGGGGGAAGGGAGGAGGAGGGGCACCCTAGGGTTCCCGGGGGGACGACGGTGAGAGGATCGAAGAAGAGGTGTCTAGAGGGGGGTGGTTAGACACTCAATAAGAAAAGTATTAGTTTTTAATTTCTTTTAGTTAAGGTATAGTTTTTAGCATAATTTCAAGCATTCACAATACATTTCTAGTAGGCATGCCAAGAGTATATGAGCAGCGGAAAGTAAAGCATGCAAGTTGCAAGAAAGTAAAGGGATGGGATTAGAGTGTGCAAACGCAATTGGAGGCATGGATGTTTTTGTCATGGTTCCGATAGGTGGTGCTATCGTACATCCACGTTGATGTAGAATTCAACCCACAAAGGGTAACGACAGCGCGAGTCCACGGAGGGCTCCACCCACAAAGGGTCCACGAAGAAGCAACCTTGTCTATCCCACAATGGCCATCGCCCACGAAGGACTTGCCTCACTAGGGTAGATCTTCACGAAGTAGGCGATCTCCTTGCCCTTACAAACCCCTTGGTTCAACTCCACAATCTTGTCGGAGGCTCCCAAGTGACACCTAACCAATCTAGGAGACACCACTCTCCAAAAGGTAATATATGGTGTGTTGATAACGAACTCCTTGCTCAAATGCTTCAAATGATAGTCTCCCCAACACTCAAACAGCTCCTCACAGATTTGGATATGGTGGAAGAAGAGATTGAGTGGAAAGCAACTTGGGGAAGTCTAGAGAACATGATTTATGTGGTAGGAATAGAATATCATGGTCTCAACACTTGAGTAGGTGGTTCTCTCTCGGAAAACGAGTAATGAAAGTGTAGGCTTGTTCTGATGGCTCTCTCCACAAATGAAGAGTGCGCGAAGGGGTATATATAGCCTCCACACAAAATCTAGCCGTTACACACAAATCAGCAAACTCGGTGGGACCGAATCAAGAAACTCGGTCGGACCGATTCAGTTCAAAATGTGAACGTTATGCTTTTTGGTGGGACCGATATGATCAACTCGGTGGGAGCGATTTCATCTGGGTTAGGGCATAACATAATCTCGGGGAGACCGATCACATCAACTCGGTGAGACCGATTTCTGCAATAGGCATACAGAGGGTTGGTCAGGCAAACTCGGTGGGACTGATTCGCTCATTTCGGTGAGACCGAAATGTTACGAATGGGAAACAGAAAGTTGGCATTGTGAACTCGGTGAGACCGATTCTCACATCTCGGTTAGACCGAAATGTTTCAAATATGAAACAAAGAGTTTGCAATCCCATCTCGGCGAGACCAAGATCCCTATCGGTGAGACTGAACTGATTTGGGTTTCGGTAGTGGCTATGTCAACTGAACTCGGTGGCGCCGGATAGATCAAATCGGTGGGTCCGAGTTAGACTTCTAGGTTTGGGACATATGTGGATATGAGAAAGTGGTTGAGGGCTTGGAGCATATCACTAAGCACTTTGAGCAAGCATTCCATTAAGCAACACCTCATTCCCTTTTAATAGTATTGGCTTTCCTATGGACTCAATGTGATCATGGATCAGTGAAATAGAAAATGTAGAGTCCTGAGCTTTGAGCTTTTGGCAATCTTCTGTCCTTAGCATCTTGAAGGGGTTCCACATCCTCTTGTCCATGCGACTCCACTGTTGAACTCATCTGAAATATACTAGGTTAAAGTTTTAGTCCAACAAGAGATACATTGACATTAATTACCAAAATCACCCAGGGAGCACTTGTGCTTTCAATCTCCCCCTTTTTGGTAATTGATGACAACATACATCAAAGATTTAGATAAAGATATAGAGAATTACAAGTAAAGCTTTGGAAAGACATGTAACATTCGTAGACTCCCCCTACATGTATGAAATCATGTGAATTTGGAATATAGATGCAAGTGAATGCATAAGCATGTCAGAGCAAGCAATGAGTTACATGTATCTTGGATGTATGCATCAGAGCAAATGGATATAGAAAATGTACCTTCATGTTCATGAGTCCTTCTTGTAAACAATATGTACATCAGCAAGAGATCATCATGCACATGAGTGTGATGCATATACTTACCTTGTGGTCTTGAACTAGCTTTGGAAGAGATGCACCTGAGTAAACAAGGTTAGATAACCCAGAAACATCTACTAAGCAGAGCAAGAGTAGCAAACCACAAGTGTACCAAGATTGGGATGGCATGTAGTGAGTAAGTACTAGGTACTCCATTGAAGTATAGACATGTCCCCAGAAAGGTATGCAATCAATTCGAAGATTTCCTTCCCTTAGATGTCTTTCTCCCCCTGAATCTTATATTTGATAATGGGAGAAGATAGGAAAAAGAAAATCAGAGCAAGACAGATAATTATTATAAGTACTTACATGTCTTTCCCCTCTAGAAGATATGTGACTTCTCTCCTCTTTTAATACCAAGCATCTGGGAGGACTAAGCAATTTCTCTCTCCCATAGGGTCTTTCTCTCCCTTTGGTGTAAGTAAGCTTTGATGTGATCTCTCTCTCCCCCTTTGACATCAATTTCCAAGAAGGGCTCTTCTGGATTATGAGTCAAGTAGGTTTGGTCCTTGAGTCACAGTACAAAGCAATATGTAGAATGTGATGCTTATAGAGGATAAGAATCATTGAGTGGAGCTATAACAAATATGTAGGATGCAAATGACAAAGTGTCTCCTCAGTATTGAAATCGGTAACACCGAGCTGTTTTCCTTCGGTGGCACCGAGATGATTCGATTTGACCGAAAGAGGCAAATCGGTGTGTCCGAGTTCAACACAGAGAGAACAATTGTCATCTCAGCTCACTAGGCAAATAAAATCTCACAAAGATTTGCAAGGAATTAACTGAAAGATTTGCAAGAAATTGAATGCAGGGATAAGAAAAGGAATCTAGATGAAGTTTTTTTGAAAGGGGAAACAAGCATGCATGACACAAATGCAAGAGCACAAAGAAACACTAAAGAACTTCATCTAGAATTGGTCGGCGAAAAAGTCACCTATGTTAGAGTATATTGACTTAGGAGTCAAGTGAGGACACTTGATCATAGGTCATACTCATCGTTTAAGCTCAAAATGGGGTTGCCATTTTTGTTTAAGCATTTTGATGTATTCACATCTTGTTGAGCTGCTTTGACCCATGACTTGGGGTAAAGCTTCTCTAAGATGGAATGACATACCTTGGGTGGTGGTGTTGATCTTGATCATGTAGTTGAACTTGTGTGGGGTGCTCAAGGTTGATGTAGCTCATCAAGAATTTGAGCACCACTTGTAATTTGAGTTCATCTTCCTACATGGGTTAGATTTGATTTGCAAGCAAAAGCACTTGTGTATCCAAAATGACAATCATGAAAATTTGATACCAAATGAAATTTGATATAGAGAAATTGTCAAAGGATATATTGAAAGGATTTAGGCTTCCTTGACTTCAACCACCATATTGTAGAGACTTGCTGATGTAGAGATTTCTCAAGAAATGAGTGAGTTGCAATCTCGTAGAGTTGGGCTTATCCAAGTACCTACAAGGGTTAGATAACATGCAAGGGTACAAGTATATCCAAGACATATGATCATCATCATAAGAGAAATATCAAGGATTAGTCAAAGGATGATGCCTTGCATGTATCCAAATGGAGTTACTACCCCAAGTTTGAGGCATCAATAATATTTAATTCACCTCTCAACCTGCAAAACACTTTCTCATAAAGTGGTTTAGTAAATATATCCGCTAATTTCTTATCGATGCGAACATCTTAAAGATTGATATCACCCTTAGCAACATGATCTCGAATGAAATGATGACAAACTTCAATATACTTAGTTCGAGAATGTTGCACGGGGTTGTGAGCAATCTTAATAGCACTTTCATTGTCACAAAGCAATGGTACATGTTTCACATAGATACCATAATCTTTAAGAGTTTGGGTCATCCAAAGTAATTGAGCACAACATGAACCGGTGGCAATGTATTCCGCTTCAACGGTGGATAAGGATACCGAGTTTTGTTTCTTGGAGGACCAAGACATAAGAGATCTACCAAGAAATTGACAAGTACCCGAAGTGGACTTTCTATCAACCTTGTCGCCGGCATAGTTCGAGTCGGAGTAGCCAACAAGATCAAAAGAGGACCTCTTAGGATACCAAATGCCAAAATTTGGTGTATGAATTAAGTATCTCACTATCCTTTTTCACATCCTTAAGATGACATTATTTGGGGGCCGCTTGATTTCGTGCACACAGGCACAACCAATCATAGAGCGGTAAACCTTTTGGTCAACCGGTTCGCCATCCTTTGTCAAGTCAAGATGTCCACTAGTAGGCATGGGTGTAGTCATACCTTTGCATTCTTGCATGTTGAACTTCTTGAAAAAGTCCTTGGTATACTTTGTTTGAGAAACAAAGGTACCCTCCTTAGTTTTCTTGATTTGCAAACCAAGAAAGAACTTGAGTTCACTCATCATAAACATCTCAAACTTCTTCGACATTAGCCTTCCAAGCTTTTCACTAAAATGGGGGTTAGTCAAACCAAATATAATATCATCAACATAAATTTGGTACATAAATAATTCACCATTAACCCTTTTAGTAAAAAGTGTTCAATCAATTTTCCCAATTTCAAAGCCTTTTTTAGTAAGGAACTTGGTCAAGCATTTATACCATGCTCTAGGAGCTTGTTTAAGACCATAAAGAGCTTTGTGAAGTTTGTAGACATTATTAGGTTTCTTGGGATTAACAAAGCTGGGAGGTTGTTTAACATAAACTTCCTCCTCAATTTCCCCGTTGAGAAAAGCACTCTTAATGTCCATTTGGTATAAAGTGATATCATGGTGATTGGCATAAGCAAGTAAGATGCGTATGGACTCAAGTCTAGCAACGGGGGCATATGTCTCACCGTAATCCATACCTTCGACTTGAGTGTAGCCTTGGGCGACGAGACGGGCCTTGTTGCGTACAACTTGTCCATCTTCATCTTGCTTATTGAGAAACACCCATTTTGTACCGATGATGTTTTGGTTGTTGTCGGGCTTCTCAACCAATGGCCAAACTTGGTTTCTCTCGAAGTTATGTAGTTCCCCGTGCATAGCGTTCACCCAATCCGGATCATCAAGAGCATCTTCAACTTTCATAGGTTCAAGGTTAGATATGAAAGAGTAATGTTCACAAAAGTTATCTAAGAGAGATATAGAGCAAGTGCTTCGCCCGGTTTGGATATCATTGCTACCTCTTGAGCTTGCGTTGTATTCCCTCGAAGAGGAAAGGGAGATGCAGCACAATAGCGTAAGTATTTCCCTCAGTTTTTGAGAACCAAGGTATCAATCCAGTAGGAGATCATGCGCAAGTCCCTCGCACCTGCACAAACAAATAAGAACTTCGCAGCGAATGCGATAAGGGGTTGTCAATCCCTTTACGGTCACTTACGAGAGTGAGATCTGATAGAGATGGTAGTTTGTATTTTTGGTATTTTTAGTTTAATAAAACAACAAATAAAAGCGGCAAAAGTAAAGTAGATGTAGATTGATATGTTGGGAATAGACCCGGGGGCCATAGTTTTCTCTAGTGGCTTCTCTCATGATAGCGGTATTCTACGGCGGGTAAACAAATTATTGTCGAGCAATTGATAGAAAAGCGAATAATTATGAGACTATCTAGTCATGATCATTGTATATAGGCATCACGTCCGGGACAAGTAGACCGAAACGATTCTGCATCTACTACTATTACTCCACACATCGACCGCTATCCAGCATGCATCTAGTGTATTGAGTTCATACGAACAGAGTAACGCCTTAAGCAAGATGACATGATGTAGAGGGATAAACTCAAGAAATATGATGTAAACCCCATCTTTTTATCCTCGATGGTAACAATACAATACGTGCCTTGCCGCCCCTACTATCACTGGGAAAGGACACCGCAAGATTGAACCCAAAGCCAATGGCTTCTCCCATTGCAAGAACTATAGATCTAGTAGGCCAAACCAAACCGATAATTCGAGACTTGCAAGGATATTATGAGCACACATAAAAAGTTCAGAGAAGAACCAAATATCTTTCATAGATAACCTTGATCATAAGCTCACAATTCAACGGATCTCGTCAAACACACCGCAAAAAGAGACTACGTCGAATAGATCTCCTCGAAGATCGAGGAGAACTTTGTATTGAGATCCAAAGAGAGAGAGAGAAGAAGCCATCTAGATACTAGCTATGGACCCGAAGGTCTGTGGTAAACTACTCACAACTCATGGTGAGGGAGATGATGATGATGATGAAGGCCTCCGTGATGGATCCCTCTCCGGTGGAGCTCCGGAACAGGCTCCAAGATGGGATCTCCATGGGAACAGAAGCTATGGCGGTGGAATTAGGGTTTTCTCTCTGCGTATGGAGTTTCTGGGGTACATGGATATATATATATATAGGAAGAAGGAGGGCACCGGGGGCCACACGAGGGGGCCTCGAGGCAGGGGGCGCACCCTCCACCCTCGAGGGCAGCCCCTCTGTCCCTTGACTTGGTCCTAAAGCTTCCTGTGCGTGATTTTCTCCAAAAATATCTCTCGCGAAGGTTTCATTCCATTTGGACTCCGTTTGATATTCTTTTTCTGCAAAACCCTGAAATAGGCAAAAAAAAACAGCAATCTGGACTGTGCCATTGGGTTAGTAGGTTAATCCCAAAAATGATATAAAAGTGAATGATAAAGCCCATTAAACATGCAAGACTTCATAAATAATAGCATGGAACAATCAAAATTTATAGATACATTGGAGACATATCAAGCATACCCAAGCTTAATTCCTGCTCATCCTCGAGTAGGTAAATGATAAAGAAAGAATTTTTGATGTGGAATGCTAACCAATATAGTTTTTCAATGTAATTCTCTTAATTGTGGCATGAATGTTCAGATCTGAAAGATTCAAGATAAAAGTCTAGATTGACATAAGAAACAACAATACTTCAAGCAATACTAACAAAGCAATCATGTCTACTCAAAATACTATGGCTAAAGATAGTTATCCCTACAAAATCATATAGTGTTGGCTATGCTCCCTTATTATCACTCAAAAATATTCATATCATGCACAACCCCGATTTCAGCCAAGCATTTGTTTTCATACTCTATCTTTTCAAACCTTTCAACTTTCACGCAATACATGAGCGTGAGCCATGGATATAACACTATGAATGGAATAGAGGTGGTTGTGGAGAAGACAAAAAGGAGGGAGATAGTCTCACATTGACTAGGCATATCAACGGGCTATGGAGATGCCCATAAATAGATATCAATGTGAGTGAGTAGGGATTGCCATGCAACGGATGCACTAGAGCTAAATATGAGTGAAAGCTGAACAAAAGAAACTAGTGGGTGTGCATCCAACTTGCTTGCTCGCGAAGACCTAGGGCATTTGAGGAATCCCATCGTTGGAATATACAAGCCAAGTTCTATAATGAAAATTCCCACTAGTATATGAAAGTGACTAAGCATCAGACTCTCTACAATGAAAAACATGGTGCTACTTTGAAGCACAAGTGTGGAAAAAGATAGTAGCAATTGTCCCTTTTTCTTTTTCTTTTTTTTGGGCCCCCTTTTTTTCTTTGGCCTTTCTTCTCTTTTTTTTCCTTTTTTTCGCGGAGGGGCTTTATAGATCCAGCCTTTCCTCCAATGGGACAATGCTATAATAATGATGATCATCACACTTTAATTACAACACGAAATTGCGACTCGTCACTACAACAACAAAGTATGACTCTATATGATTGCCTCCGGCGGTGTACCGGTATGTGCAATGAAACAAGAGTGACATGTATGAAAAGATTATGCATGGTGGCTTTGCCACAAATACGATGTCAACTACATGATCATGCATGGCAATATGACAATATGATGCGTGTCATATAAACGGAACGGTGAAAAGTTGCATGGCAATATATCTCAGAATGGCTATGGAAATGCCATGATAGGTAGGTATGGTGGCTGTTTTGAGGAACAATATGACGGCTGTTTTGAGGAAGGATATATAGTGGGTTTATGGCACCGGCGAAAGTTGCACGGTACAAGAGAGGCTAGCGATGGTGGAAGGGTGAGAGTGCGTATAATCCATGGACTCAACATTAGTCATAAGAACTCATATACGTATTGCAAAAATTTGCGAGTCATCAAAACAAAGCAATCAACGCATGCTCCTAGGGGGGAGGTTGGTAGGAGTTAACCATCGCGCGCTCCGACCTCCACACAAAGGTTGGCACTCTACAAATACCTCAAGCTCTAACTTAGTCACACAACGGTTCACCATACGTGCATGCTACGGGAATCACTAACCTTAACACAAGTATTTCTCAATTTCATAATAACTCCACTAGCATGACTCCAATATCACTATCCTCATGCCTCAAACAATTATCAAGCATCAACATCTCATTCTATTCAATGCACTTGGTGTGATTTTTTTTACTACATTGACATTGGATGTTTATCATGTGAAGACTAGTTTATTTAGCCTAAACACTTTACCATGCTGTTTTGATAGACTCTCAAATAGATATAAGTGAAGCATTAGAGTTCAAAAATTTCTACAAAATATTACCACCACCATGCTCTAAAAGATATAAGTGAAGCACTAGAGCAAAAACTATTCAACTCAAAAGATATAAGTGACGCACATAGAGTGTTCTAATAATTTCTAGGACATATTTAAATCTCTCAAATAGGTGTGTCCAGCAAGGATGATTGTGGCAAACTAACAAGCAAAGACTCAAATTGTACAAGACGCTCCAAGCAAAACACATAGCATGTTGCGAATAAATGTATAGCTCCAAGTATAGTTACCGATGGATGAAGACAAAAGAGGGGATGCCTTCCCTGGGCATCCCCAAGCTTAGGCTTTTGATTATCTTGAATTTACTTGGGGTGCCATGGACATCCCCAAGCTTAGGCCTTTGCTACTCCTTGTTCCATAGTCCATCAAAGCAATACTCAAAACTTGAAAACTTCACAACACAAAACTTAGACAAAAATTCTCGTGAGCTCCGTTAGTATGAGAAAGCAAACCACTACTTAAAGGTACAACAATGAATTCATTATTTGTTTATATTGGTGTTAAACCTACTGTACTCCAAGTTCTCTATGGTTCATATCCTCCAATATTACTCATAGATGCATTGGAATAAGCAAACAACACACGAAAAACAGAATATGTCAAAGACAGAACAGTCTGTAGTAATCTGCAGGGTTCGCCTACTTATGAAACTCCAAAAAATTCAAACTAAATTGGTAAATTTGCGAAATTTGTCTACCAATCAGCAGCAGAAAAAATCAACTAAAAATCACGCTGCAGTAAAATTCCATGACTACTTTAGCGAGCGCTAACGATTCTGTTTTTCACAGCAAGATCATATAAACTTCACACAAGTCTTACCAAAGGTTCTACTTAGCACAAACACTAAACAAAACATGAAACCACATCTAATCCGAGGCTAGATGCAATATTTATTCCCTAACAGCAACAAAAACAAAAAACAAAAAATTGGGTTGCCTCCCAACAAGCGCTATCATTTTACGCCCCTAGCTAGGTACGATACAAGATAGATCAAGGTATTGCCATCTTTGGAAGGCAATCCATAAGTGGCTCTCATGATAGATTCATATGGTAATTTGATTTTCTTTCTAGGAAAGTGTTCCATGCCTTTACTTAACGGAAATTGGAATCTAATATTTCCTTCCTTCATATCAATAATTGCACCAATCGTTCTAAGGAAAGGTCTACCAAGAATAATAGGACATGAAGGATTGCAATCAATATCAAGAACAATGAAATCTACGGGCACATAATTACTATTGGCAACAATAAGAACATCATTAATTCTTCCCATAGGTTTCTTAATAGTGGTATCCGCAGGATGCAAATTTAAAGAACAATCATCAAGCTCATGGAACCCTAGCAAATCACACAAAGTTTTTGGGATAGTGGAGACACTTGCACCCAAATCACACAAAGCATAACATTCATGATATTTTATTTTTACTTTTATAGTAGTTTCCCATTCATCATAAAGCTTTCTAGGTATAGAAACTTCCAACTCAAGTTTTTCTTCATAAGATTGCATCAAAGCATCAACTATGTGTTTAGTGAAAGCTTTATTTTGACTATAAGCATGCAGAGAATTTAGCACGGATTGCAACAAGGAAATACAATCAATCAAAGAGCAATTATCATAATTGAATCCCTTGAAATCCAAGGTAGTGGGTTCATCACTATGCAAAGTTTTAATCTCTTCACTCCCACTTTTAGCAATTTTAGCATCAAGATCTAAAAACTCCGAATCATTGGGACAACTTAAAGCAGAATCATCTCCAATCCTATTCTCATCAAGATTAATACTAGAAAACAAGGATCTAATAGGAGACACATCAATAACTTTTAGATCTTCATCTTTATTTTCATGATAACTAGAAGAACACGATTTAATATAATTGTGATAGCCTGGCTTATTAGGGATGATAGACTACTCATATAAATAAGGAATTCCTTCTTTTCCGGGAGCCCATTCGGATAGAACTCCAAAGTTAAGCGTGCTCAGCTTGGAGTAGTTTCAGGATGGGTGACCGACCGGGAAGTTGCTCCCGGGTGCGAACGAGTGAGGACAAAGTACGCAGAAAAGACTAGTATTGATATGTGAGGCCAGTCTAGATCCCGCCAGGAGTAACGACCACCGGCGGGTGTGTCCGGGGCGTTACAAGTTGGTATCAGAGCCGACCCTAATGGTTACACGGATGTTCACAGACAGTTTGCAGTCATGTTGTGCATGACGTTTGTGACCCGTCGTGGCACACGGCATGGCACATGTGCTGTCCTGAAAGCATAGATGTTTGTGCCAAGAGGGAACGTTCCTGTGGCCCGACGAGGACGTCGGTTCCTCTGAGTGAGGGTGTATGTGATAGCCTGGCTTATTAGGGATGATAGACTACTCATATAAATGAGGAATTCCTTCTTTTCCGGGAGCCCATTCGGATAGAACTCCAAAGTTAAGTGTGCTCAGCTTGGAGTAGTTTCAGGATGGGTGACCGACCGGGAAGTTTCTCTCGGGTGCACACGAGTGAGGACAAAGTGCGCAGAAAAGACTAGTATTGATATGTGAGGCCAGTCTAGATCCCGCTAGGAGTAACGATCACCGGCGGGTGTGCCCGGGGCGTTACAATAATCTTCTCTTTTAGCACGTATTCTAGCGATTCTTTCTTTGCATTCATCAATGGAAATTCTCATGGATTTGAGAGACTCATTGATATCATGCTTAGGTGGGATAGATCTAAGTTTCAAAGAATCAACGTCAAGAGTAATTCTATCCACACTTCGAGCCAATTCATCAACCTTAAGCAATTTCTCTTCAAGCATAGCATTGAAATTCTTTTGCGAGATCATAAACTCTTTAACACTAGTTTCAAATTCAGAAGGCATCTTTCCATAAGAGTTGTTGTAGGAATTACCATAATTATTACAGGAATTACTAGGAAAAGGCCTAGGATTAAAATTACCTCTATAAGCATTGTTACCAAAATTATTCCTACCAACAAAATTCACATCCAAAGATTCATTGTTATTCTCAATCAAAGTGGACAAAGGCCTATCATTAGGATCAGAAGAAGCACTCTTAGCAGCAAACAATTTAATAAGTTCATCCATCTTTCCACTGAAAACACTAATTTCTTCGATAGCATGCATTTTTTTACTAGTAGATATTTCGGTGCGCCATTGAGAATAATTAAGCATAATATTATCTAGGAGTTTGGTAGCTTCTCCTAAGGTGGTTTCCATGAAAGTGCCTCCGGCAGCCGAATCTAAAAGATTTCTAGAAGCAAAATTCAAGCCAGCATAAAAGTTCTGAATAATCATCCATAGATTCAAACCATGTGCAGGGCAATTACGTATCATCAGTTTCATTCTCTCCCAAGCCTGTGCAACATGCTCATGATCTAGTTGCTTAAAATTCATAATATCATTTCTAAGAGAGATGATCTTAGCAGGTGGGAAATACTTAGAGATAAAAGCATCTTTGCACTTATTCCATGAATCAATACTATTTCTAGGCAAAGAGGAGAACCAAGTTTTAGCACGATCTCTAAGTGAAACGGAAATAATTTCAATTTAACAATATTGTTATCAGTATCCCTTTTATTTTGCATATCACACAAATCAACAAAGTTGTTTAGATGGGTAGCGGCATCTTCACTAGGAAGGCCGGAGAATTGATCTTTCATGACAAGATTCAACAAAGCAGCATTGATCTCACAAGATTCAGCATCGGTAATAGGAGCAATCGGAGTGCTAATAAAGTCATTGTTGTTGGTATTGGAGAAGTCACACAATTTGGTATTGTTCTGAGCCATAGTGACAAGCAAGCAATCCAACACACACAAGCAAACAAGAAGCAAGCGAACGATAAACACACGACGGAAGAAGGGCGAATAAAACGGCAAGGGTGAAGTGGGGGAGAGGAAAACGAGAGGCAAAAAAGGTAATGCGAAGGATAAGGGTTTGTGATAGGTACTTGGTATATGACTTTTGCGTAAGCCTCCTCGGCAATGGCGCCAGAAATTCTTCTTACTACCTCTTGAGCTTGCGTTGTATTCCCTCGAAGAGGAAAGGGAGATGCAGCACAGTAGCGTAAGTATTTCCCTCTGTTTTTGAGAACCAAGGTATCAATCCAGTAGGAGACCATGCGCGAGTCCCTCGCACCTGCACAAACAAATAAGAACTTCGCAGCCAACGCGATAAGGGATTGTCAATCCCTTTACGGTCACTTACGAGAGTGAGATCTGATAGAGATGATAGTTTATATTTTTGGTATTTTTAGTTTAATAAAACATCAAATAAAAGCCGTAAAAGTAAAGTAGATGTAGATTTATATGTTGAGAATAGACCCAGGGGCCATAGTTTTCTCTAGTGGCTTCTCTCATGATAGCGGTATTCTACGGCGGGTAAACAAATTACTGTCGAGCAATTGATAGAAAAGCGAATAATTATGAGACTATCTAGGCATGATCATTGTATATAGGCATCACGTCCGGGACAAGTAGACCAAAACGATTCTGCATCTACTACTATTACTCCACACATCGACCGCTATCCAGCATGCATCTAGTATATTGAGTTCATACGAACAGAGTAACGCCTTAAGCAAGATGACATGATGTAGAGGGATAAACTCAAGCAATATGATGTAAACCCCATCTTTTTATCCTCGATGGCAACAATACAATACGTGCCTTGTTGCCCCTACTGTCACTGGGAAAGGACACCACAAGATTGAACCCGAAGCCAAGCACTTCTCCCATTGCAAGAACTATAGATCTAGTAGGCCAAACCAAACCGATAATTAGAAGAGACTTGCAAGGATATTATGAGCACACATAAAAAGTTCAGAGAAGAACCAAATATCTTTCATAGATAACCTTGATCATAAACTCACAATTCAATGGATCTCGACAAACACACCGCAAAAAGAGATTACATCGAATAGATATCCTCGAAGACCGAGGAGAACTTTGTATTGAGATCCAGAGAGAGAGAGAGAAGAAGCCATCTAGATACTAGCTATGGGCCCAAAGGTCTGTGGTAAACTACTCACAACTCATGGTGAGGGCAATGATGATGATGATGAAGGCCTCCGTGATGGATTCCCCTCCGGTGGAGCTCCGGAACAGGCTCCAAGATGGGATCTCCACGGGAACAGAAGCTACGGCGGTGGAATTAGGGTTTTCTCTCTGCGTATGGAGTTTCTGGGGTACGTAGATATATATAGGAATAAGGAGGGCATCGGGGGCCACATGAGGGGGCCTCAAGGCAGGGGGGCGCGCCCCCCACCCTCGAGGGCAGCCCCTATGTCCCCTGACTTGGTCCTGAAGCTTCCCGTGCGTGATTTTCTCCAAAAATATCTCTCGCGAAGGTTTCATTCCGTTTGGACTCCGTTTGATATTCTTTTTCTGCAAAACCCTGAAATAGGCAAAAAAATAGCAATCTGGACTGGGCCTTTGGGTTAGTAGGTTAGTCCCAAAAATGATATAAAAGTGAATGATAAAGCCCATTAAACATCCAAGACTTCATAAATAATAGCATGGAACAATAAAAAATATATATGTTGGAGACGTATCAATCATCGTAGATTTTCTCTACGGGATGATCTCTAGCAATTCTTGCTCTAACTCGTGAAAGCTTTTGCTTGGGTCGGGGTGGAACATCCTCTTCATCTTCTTGTTCTTCTTCTTGGCCTTCTTCGTTGTTGGTGTTGTCGTTCTCTTGTCGAGGTGGAGAAGGAGGTCGATGAGGTTCATCTTGAAGTACTTCCTCGTTTCCTTCATCATGGCATGTCCCACTTGTGGATGCCTCCAAGTCAACTTGTGGTTCACCTTGTCGTGAATATGAGGCTTCCACTTGAATGGATGAAGTATTCTCCTTCACTTCTGTAAGGGCATCTCTTGCCTAGGGTTTTGGTGAGGAAGACAATACATGTGTGGACTAATCGTGCGTCAAATATTACTCAGGTATACATTGTGTGGTGCAAGACGGTTAGGCCTTCCCTCTAGAAGGAAAAGATCGAAGACGGAGTTTCCGACGCCTTTTGTTTCCCTTGGTCATAGGATATCCGTACAATTAAGAGGGAATCCACATCGAAAGGTATTGAGTGAATCAAGTCACGTACACAGTTACTATGCACCCATTATATTGCCTTCGTTCGAGGAGAGAGAGGTCCCCTTGTTTCTATGTGTGTGCAGTCTCCTCTACTGCGGTAGTATCGCTGTTAGCAGCGGTAGTATCGGTGGCCGGTAGTTCCGGTCAAACCACCGCCCCTAGTACCACACAAGGGTGATAACCTTCTGTACTGGGTGCGGTGGTGGACCGGTGGTGGCCCGAAAGTACCTTTGTCCTCTCGACAAACTGGTACTACCGGTATTCAGAGCGGTAGTACCGCTTGAACTGCCACCACTCAGGAGCTACTGCCCTTTCGGTTGTTCCGGCTCTACCACTGCCCCAACTACCGCCCTTGGTTAAAACCTTCTGGACTCGAAGCGGTAGTTGACCGGTGGTGGAGCGGTAGTTCCGGTTTTCTCCGGAAGACCGGTACTACCGTGTGTTACACCAGAAGTACCGCCCTGGTTCCATGGCTGCGGTTTTCTTCACACACCGGTTGTACCGGTGGCTTGTGCGGAAGTACCGGTCCAGTGCATTTCTGCACATAACGGTTGGAATCTTGGGGACCGTATTTAAGGAGGTCCTTCTTCTACCTCCCACCCACCTCTTGCCTCTCTCTCTCCTCCATTAATGCCATTGAAGCTTTCTTGCCCGATCTCTCTCCCTAGCCACTCAAACTTGTTGATTTGCTAGGGATTGAAGGAGGAGACCTAGATCTACACTCTCACCAAAGGAAACTTAATTCCCCCATACTTTCTTGTGTGGATTTTGTTACTCTTGGGTGTTTGAGCACCCTAGACGGAAGAGGTCACTTCGGAGCCACATTCCATTGTGGTGAAGCTCCGGGGTTTCGTTGGGAGCCTCCAATTAAGTTGTGGAGAGAGCCCCAACCTTGTTTGTAAAGGTTCGGTTGCCGCCTTCAAGGGCTCCACTAGTGGAATCACGGCACCTTGCATTGTGTGAGGGCGTGAGGAGAATACGGTGGCCCTAGTGGCTTCTTGGGGAGCATTGTGCCTCCACACCGCTCCAACGGAGACGTACTTCCCCTCAAAGGGAAGGAACTTCGATAACACATCCTCGTCTTCACCGGCTCCACTTGTGGTTATTTCTTTCCTTTACTTGTGCAAGCTTTCCTTGTTTATCTTAAGTAGCTTGCTTGTGTGGTTGTTATCCTTGTTTCCTTGTAGTTGTCATCCTAGTTGCTTATCTAGACAACTTACCTTGTTGCTTAATTTAAATTGGTTAAGAAAAGCTAAAAATTGTTAGTTGCCTATTCACCCCCCCTCTAGTCAACCATATCGATCCTTTCAACTTCCGTTGGGCGGATCTTGCCAATAGACAAGTTTTGTATTGCCTCCGAAGGGTCTTTGTCTCCTACATCAATTGGCAATTGCTCTACTTGCGAGCCGTTAGATTCATCAAACTTCACATCTACCGTCTCTTCAACCTTTCGGGTGAAATTGTTGTAGACACGGTAAGTGTGAGAGTTTGAGCCATGACTGAGTAGGAAACCTTCATGAGATTTAGGAGCAAACTTTGAACGACGATGCTTATCAAGAATATAGCACTTTGAGCCGAATACTCGAAAGTATCCAACTTGGGGTTTGTTACCGGTGAGAAGCTCGTATGTCGTCTTGCCGAGTAGCTTGTGAAGATACAAGCGATTTGTTGCATGACAAGCTGTCTCAACCGCTTCAGCCCAAAAGTTTCTTGGCGTCTTGTACTCGTCAAGCATCGTTCTCTCCATTTTGATGAGTGTCCGATTCTTCCTCTCAACAACTCCATTTTGTTGTGGTGTGTACGTAGCCTAGAACTCATGTGAAATCCCTTCTTTGCCGAGAAAGGTATCCACATTGGCGTTCTTGAACTCCGTTCCATTGTCGCTGCGAACCTTCTTGATCTTCACTTCAAATTGATTTTGGGCCTTCCTAGAGAAGTTTTTGAAGATCTTTTGGACCTGCGGTTTATCATCAAGAAAGAACACCCACATAAATCTTGAAAAATCATCAACAATGACCAATCCAATAGAGTTACCACCGAGGCTCTTGTAAGGATTGAGACCAAAAAGATCCATGTGAAGTAGCTCTAGTGGTCTCCTTGTAGTCATGATGTTCTTCACGGGATGACTTCCTCCAACTTGTTTTCCTGCTTGACAAGCACTACAAAATCTATCCTTGTCAAATATAACATCTTTAACACCAAGGATATGATCACCTTTAATAAGCTTATCAAGATTTCTCATACCGACATGACCTAACCTTCTATGCCACAACCAACCTTTAGAAGATTTAGCAATAAAACAAGTGCGAGGTTGGGCTTTATTGGTGAAGTCAACAATGTATAGGTGATGGGCCTCTAACCCCTCGTTGGTTACCCCAAGTGGAAGGTGTAAGATGCAGTGTTGTGGAAGTTTTTCCCTTAGCAAAGATGCCAAGGATCGAATCCCCAGAGACTCCTAGGTTCAACAAGTAGGTCTCAACTGCTAACGGCGCGGATTAGCAATCAACGTGGACCTGCACACAGATACAAATAACTTTGCTCCCAACGAGTACAGAGAGGTTGTCAATCCCTCCGGCCTTGTAGTTCACAAAGGATTAAACACAAATGATAGTAGTGATAGATAATGTTTGCAATAGTAAATAATAGCGAAAAGTAAATAGCGGATGTGATCAATGATGGTAATATAGACCGGAGTCTCATGATGTTCACTAGTGATGTCTCTCTCCCAAAAGACGATAAAACAGCTATCTGAGGTAAACGAATTACAGCTGGGCAATTGACAGGACCACGAACGCAAACCAATGCTGACTGCATTGCAAGAAAGGTTGAGGTTCAAAGCATGGGCGGTACGCCAAAGTAAGTAGACCGAAATCCATCAATATCTACTACTAATCATCCACCTTGAGATATCTATCCAGAACATCTCGCAGGTATTAAGTTGCGAGCCCCACCCGTAGTGTAAACTCAAAGCAACAGACAACTGCATTAAAAGAACTTTGCGTAAAGTAAACAATCCTTGCACCCGCGGGCACAAGCACCGTTGTTTTCCCCCTTGTGGCAACAACACATCCCCTAAACTCATGTTTCTGTCACTCAAGCTAGTCATCGAGGGGCAAGAACCCACAATCAAGCATAACGTTCCCTCTTGGAGTCACTACCCATTACTTGGCCAAAGCAATAAATAACAACGGAGAACATGCAAGAATTACTTATGAACATAAATATAAAAGAGGTAGATCAAATATATTACTCAAGAACAATCTGAACATAATCTCATAATCCATCGGATCCCAGCAAACTCATCATAGCAACAGCATAAGGATTACATATGTGCCTCGATCATGTACGACAGCTCACGAGGACTAATTGGTGAAGCACAAGAACGGGAGGAGAACATCACATAGCTACTGGTCATGGACTCATGGTCCAAGGGAGACTACTCACAACTCATCCGGGAGGCGTCCATGATGGTGGAGAGGCTCCCGATGGTGATCCTCCCCTCCGGCAGGGTGCCGGGAAGAGTTCTCCTGGTGCTCCCGATCTTGGAAGTGGCGGCGGCGGCGGAACAGAGATGAGATCGCGAAAAAGAGTTCTCCTCCCGAGGGTTTCGAAGGACGCTCTAAATATATGCCGAAGGGGGGCACCAGACCGGGCTCGGGGGGCCCAGGCGCCCCTCCGGTGCGGCCCAGGGGGGGCGCGCCGCCAGGGCACCTGGAGCCCTGGTGGCCCCCCCGGCTGTCCTTCGGGCGCAAGGTAGGTTCTGGAACGCTGATTTTTTATATAATTTTTCTGGATTTTTCCTGGCAATTCTCGTAACGTGAAAACCTGAAATACAAAAACAGCCGAAAACAGAAACTGGCACCGGGGTGCACTGGATTAGTAGGTTAGTCCAAATATGATCAAAAGTGTATGGAAGTGTATGAATATCATAGCAATATCACCCAAAAGTGGCATGGAGCAAGCAGAAATTATAGATACGTTTTGGACGTATCAACATCCCAAGCTTAATTCCTGCTCGTTCTCGAGTAGGTAAATGATAACAAGAATAATTTCTGTGGTGACATGCTATTAACCATATAGGACTTTTTATAGTCATATGACAAAAGCTTACTGAGACAATGATTCTATAGTAATTAAGTTGCCTCATGAGAAAATCACAAATGACTGAAAGTTTTACAACATGAAACTGAAACATCAAGAAGATTTGTAATGAACATGATGTGCAAATATGATAAAGTGATATCTAGCTTGCCCCCTTTAGTGAAGCAAAACATAAATGCAGGGGCACCTTCAAGGTTTAAGTGATGACTAGATACAATGATTTCAAAATAAACGATATCACGATCATGCAAAAGACAATGCTACTTTGGGACAATGCACATTACACTCAGAATGACAATCATGCTCTCAGTAGTTGGTGCTTTTAAAAGAAGGTGGAGACTCAACATAAAAGTAAAAGAATGGTTATGTGCTAGAGCTTTTTATTTTTGAAAACATAGAAGCAATTTTGTCAACGGTAGTAGTACTTCATATGTGTCATGCATAAGACATCCTATAGGTTGCAAGCCTCATGCATCGAATACCAATAGTGCTCGCACCTTGTCCTAATTAGCTCGGATTTCCATGGGTTATCATTGCATTACATATGTTTCAACCAAGTGTCACAAAGGGGTACCTCTATGCCACCTGTACAAAGGTCCAAGGAGATAAATCGCATTTGATTTCTCGTTTTTGATAGATCTCAACTTGAGGACATCCATACCGGGACAACATAGAAAATAGATGATGGACTCCTATTTAATGCATAAGCATATTCTCATAAGAGATTGAGGATTAATGTCCAAGCTAAAACTTTCACCATGATACATGGCTTTGGTTGGCGGCCCAATGTTCTTCTCTAACAATATGCATACTCATTCAACCCATGGCAAATCACCCTTACTTCAGACAAGACGAACATGCATAGCAACTCACATGATATTCAACAAAAGTGTGACCGTTGATGGCGTCCCCAGAAACATGGTTACCGCTCAGCAAGCAACTTATAAGAAATAAGATACATAAGCAACATATTCTTTACCACAATAGTTTTTATGCTACTTTCCCATGAGCTATGTATTGCAAAGTTAGTCTGCTTAGTACAGGTGGAGGTTAGCAAAAGACTAGGAGTGACCAACTAAGAGAGCAATGACGGTCATAATCATGCAGAGCGACAAAGCAATATTGAATCAGGCATGGTAGTTATATCGCTACTCAGAAATAAAAGATCATCAAGGCTTGACAGACTTTCTTTACAGTCTTAAATATGCGTGAGCATACGCCAAGTCAATCAAAATAAATTCTCGAAGGAAGATATTACTAAACCATACCACATCATCGGCAAACAAATCAAGTTGGTACTCCAATAACACATTGGGAATCCCTCAGCTATTTGAGACTAACCATAAGAAAGCCTGAACTACTAAGCGCCATTATGCACGTAGCATCTTTATCATAGACATATTAACCAATGCAACGGAAGCAAACTCTCTTAATAAGATAAGCATGATAATTAAAGAGAGTTCAAGCAACCAACTAAACAAAAGCTCTTTGAAAAGATAAGCATGAATACTAAGAGCAGAGCATGATAATAGCTATTAAAAGACAAAGAACACACACAGCAAAGATAGACATGAAAATTCTATGTTATGTTCTAGGTAGAAGTGGAGCGTGTTTCTCTCCCACATAAAGAAAGCTGAGTTCCGACTCGTTATGAAAAACTAAAAAGAAAACTAAAAGCAAGACGCTCCAAGCATAGCACATAACACATGAAGTGATAAAAATATAGCGAAACGAAAGACGAACTGATAATGTTGATGGAGAAGGGGATGCACGGGGGCATCCCCAAGCTTAGACGCTTGAGTCTCCTTGAATATTTCTTGGGGGTGCACGGGGGCATCCCCAAGCTTGAGCGCTTGACACTCCTGAATCTTTTTATCATCTTCCCTCGCACACTTGAAAACTCCGTTCATACATAACTCATCATAATCTGATTAGCGAGGTTAGTACCCTTAATAAAATAATTATACCTTGCTGGAAATAAAGATATTATTGAAGGTCTACTGTTTCTCAAGATTGCCAAAAGGTTTTTGCAAAGAAAAAGCAAGCTCTTGATTTGCAAAATGAAGGAAAGGCAAAACAGGACAGAATCTGTGAAAAATAGAACAGCAGGTAGTAATTGATTTGTTCGGGGCACTTCTGCAACTCAAATCAAAAAACTCAGAACAGACGCACGAAAGACAATTATATAGAGAACGCTGTCGAGAAAATTCAGACCAAAAAGATGATCTGGTGATTTTATACGAATTTTTCTATCCAAGGACCGAATCTGTTTCCTGGACAGCACCTCACAACTTTTGAACTTTCTAGCAATCAGAGGCTATACTTGGCACAAATATGAAAAGCAAAGATACAATGATGATGCTACTGTAGTAACAACATTAAGACCACTAAAAACTGAAAGAACAAACTGAAAGTAAAGATAACAAGGGTTGTCTCCCTAGAGCTCTTTCTTTATAGCCATAAAGATAGGCTTAAGACTTTAATGATGCTCTCGTAGGAAGAAGAACAAAAGAGAGCATCAAGAAGCAAATACCAAACACATTTAAGCCTAACATGCTTCCTATGCATAGGAATATTGCAATAGAATAATTCATTGAAGCACAAATCAATAAGCATAGAAAGACAAAACAAGTGCAGCTTCAAAACCTTCAACATAAAGAGAGGGAACTTAATATTATTGAAATATCTATAAGCATATGCTCCCTTCTCATAATAATTTTTAGTGGGATCACGAATAAACTCAACAATATAAGCATCACATAAAGCATTGTTACCATGATCCACATGCAAAAAGGTACTCTTACTCTCCACATAAGCATCATGAAGAGGATAAAACTTAGTATAAAAGAGAGACATAGGCTCTTGCCAATCAAGCAAGTGCGAGTTATCGAGAAGCTTATACCAATCTGAAGCCTTATCTATAAGTGATACGGCGAACAATTTCCTCATGACAAACTCCCTTGATACACCTGCAAGCTTAAATAATGAACATAATTGTGACAGATATATCAAGTGTTCACCGGGATGTCTATCTCCTGCATAACGATTAGCCAAGATATAATTGATAATACCAGCTGGTATTTTTAGGGCACAATTTCAGTAGGGGGAGGAGCAACCACCACAAGTGTGGGGCGTCTTCCCGCAAGCAACGATCCAATAACAAGGTTGTCCATAAGCATAACTGGTGAAAAGACATAAAGAAATCTGAAAGGTAAACTAACAAGACTAAAAGCAAAGGTAAAAGATAGCGTGCAACTCCCCTATCCTGAAGAGTGGAGTCCCCGGCAACGGCGCCAGAAAAACTCCTTGATGGGCCTCTAACCCCTCGTTAGTCACCCCAAGTGGAAGGTGTAAGATGCAGTGTTGTGGAAGTTTTTCCCTTAGCAAAGATGCCAAGGATCGAATCCCCAGAGACTCCTAGGTTCAACAAGTAGGTGTCAACTGCTAACGACGCGGATTAGCAATCAACGTGGACCTGCACACAGATACAAATAACTTTGCTCCCAACGAGTACAGAGAGGTTGTCAATCCCTCCGGCCTTGTAGTTCACAAAGGATTAAACGCAAATGATAGTAGTGATAGATAATGTTTGCAATAGTAAATAATAGCGAAAAGTAAATAGCGGATGTGATCAATGATGGTAATATAGACCGGAGTCTCATGATGTTCACTAGTGATGTCTCTCTCCAAAAAGACGATAAAACAGCTATGTGAGGTAAACGAATTATAGCTGGGCAATTGACAGGACCACGAACGCAAACCAATGCTGACTACATTGCAAGAAAGGTTGAGGTTCAAAGCATGGGCGGTACGCCAAAGTAAGTACACCAAAATCCATCAATATCTACTACTAATCATCCACCTTGAGATATCTATCCAGAACATCTCGCTGGTATTAAGTTGCGAGCCCCACCCATAGTGTAAACTCAAAGCAACAGACAACTGCATTAAAAGAACTTTGCGTAAAGTAAACAATCCTTGCACCCGCGGGCACAAGCACCGTTGTTTCCCCCCTTGTGGCAACAGCACATCCCCTAGACTCATGTTTCTGTCACTCAAGCTAGTCATCGAGGGGCATGAACCCACAATCAAGCATAACGTTCCCTCTTGGAGTCACTACCCATTACTTGGCCAAAGCAATAAATAACAACGGAGAACATGCAAGAATTACTTATGAACATAAATATAAAAGAGGTAGATCAAATATATTACTCAAAAACAATCTGAACATAATCTCATAATCCATCGGATCCCAGCAAACTCATCATAGCAACAGCATAAGGATTACATATGTGCCACGATCATGTAGGGCAGCTCACGAGGACTAATTGGTGAAGCACAAGAACGGGAGGAGAACATCACATAGCTACTGGTCATGGACTCATGGTCCAAGGGAGACTACTCACAACTCATCTGGGAGGCGTCCATGGTGGTGGAGAGGCTCCCGATGGTGATCCTCCCCTCCGGCAGGGTGCCGGGAAGAGTTCTCCTGGTGCTCCCGATCTTGGAAGTGGCGGTGGCGGCGGAACAGAGATGAGATCGCGAAAAAGAGTTCTCCTCCTGAGGGTTTCGAAGGACGCTCTAAATATATGCCGAAGGGGGGCACCAGACGGGGCTCGGGGGGCCCAGGCGCCCCCCCGGCACGGCCCAGGGGGGGGGGGCGCCGCCAGGGCGCCTGGAGCCCTGGTGGCCCCCCCCGGCTGTCCTTCGGGCGCAAGGTAGGTTCTGGAACGTTGATTTTTTATATAATTTTTCTGGATTTTTCCTGGCAGTTCTCGTAACGTGAAAACCTGAAATACAAAAACAACCGAAAACAGAAACTGGCACCGGGGTGCACTGGATTAGTAGGTTAGTCCAAATATGATCAAAAGTGTATGGAAGTGTATGAATATCATAGCAATATCACCCAAAAGTGGCATGGAGCAAGCAGAAATTATAGATACGTTTTGGACGTATCAATAGGTCCCCTCTACGAATGCCGGTAAAGAACATAGTATGATTATCTCTACGAAAGACTTGGAAATCAACATGAGTGAATAGCACATTTAAACCAAAATCAGCTAATCTAGAGATGGAGAGAAGATTATATCGGAGAGATTCTACAAGCATGACATTCTTGATTGAGCTATCGTTGGAGATGGCCACCTTACCAAGGCCAACAACTTTACCCTTAGAGTTTTCACCAAAGGTAACATACTTTCGTGGATCGTCATTTCTAGCAATCTCATCAAACATGTCCTTATCTCCAGTCATATGATCCGTGCATCCACTATCAAGCAACCATTCCTTTCCTCCGGCTGCGTAACCACAAAGATTAGCCATAAGACCAAAATGTCTCATTTGTTCATCAATGTCAAAGTCACTCTCATCATCCTCATCATAATAACCATGTTCAACATTGTCTTGATATAGATCAGCACCTAGAGAGTGTAATTCGTTAGTTATGTGATCATGACAATGTTCATCTTTATGAATTCTAGTGACTTCTGAGATGATATTACTAATATTTCCCACATCTCCTTTGGCACGCATAAGGCCAGGAAGCTCAAATAAACATTCAAACTTGGGATCACTAGAGTTCATCTTATTTAAAGCAATGCACTTTTGAAGGATCACATCTAGATTTTTCAAAGAGTAGTCCAGAAATCGTTCCACAAGGAATCTCCATATAGTGTTAGCACATTCAAAAGTTGGCAAACATGCAAGCAAGTTTCTAGGCAATCCTCTAGTGATAAGATCAATAGTTCTAAGATTTTGAATCATGTCAAGTTTCTCATTGAAAGTAGGATACGAAGCATCAACGGGGGCATACAAGGATTATCAATATACTTGTTCAAATGATATTCATTGAAGATCTCAAGCATTACATTTTTTCCATTCCTTATAAAATTCTCCATCAATCATAAGCACTCTACGTCCAATACTCCCGATCGTAGACTCATGCATCTTCCCCCAATGGTGATTAAACCAAAGCAATGGAGACCAAAGCTCTGATATCAATTGAGAGGATCAAGGAAAATGTGTCTAGAGGGGGGGGGGGTGATTAGACACTCAACAAGAAAAGTAGCACCTTTTAATTTCTTTGAGTTGAGGTAGAGTTTTTACTATAATTTTGATGACCCACAAGTGTGGGGGATCTATCATAGTCCTTTCGAGAAGTAAGAGTGTCAAACCCAACGAGGAGCAGAAGGAAATGATAGGCAGTTTTCAGTAAGGTATTTTCTGCAAGCACTGAAATTATAGGTAACAAATAGTTTTGTGATAAGGTAATTGGTAGCAAGTAAGAAAAGGTAAAAGTAAATAAGGTGCAGCAAGGTGGCCCAATCCTTTTTGTAGCAAAGGACAAGCCTGGACAAACTCTTATATAAAGGAAAGCGCTCCCGAGGACACATGGGAATTATCGTCAAGCTAGTTTTCATCACGATCATCTGATTCACGTTCGGTACTTTGATAATTTGGTATGTGGGTGGACCGGTGCTTGGGTGCTATCCTTACTTGGACAAGCCTCCCACTTATGATTAACCTCTAATGCAAGCATCCGCAATTACAAAAGAAGTATTAAGGTAAACCTAACCATAGCCTGAAACATATGGATCCAAATCAGCCCCTTACGAAGCAATTCATAAACTAGGGTTTAAGCTTCTGTCACTCTAGCAACCCATCATCTACTTATTACTTCCCAATGCCTTCCTCTAGGCCCAAATAATGGTGAAGTGTCATGTAGTCGACGTTCACATGAGGAGAGACAACATACATCTCATCAAAATATCGAATGAAGACCAAGTTCACATGACTACTAATAGCAAGACTTCTCCCATGTCCTCAGGAACAAAAGTAACTACTCACAAGACATAATATTGTTCATGATCATAGGGGTATTAATATGCATAATGAATCTGAACATATGATCTTCCACCAAATAAACCAACTAGCATCAACTACAAGGAGTAATCAACACTACTAGCAACCCACAGGTACCAATCTGAGGTTTGGGTACAAAGATTGGATACAAGAGATGAACTAGGGTTTGAGAGGAGATGGTGCTGGTGAAGATGTTGATGAAGATAGCCCTCCCAAAGATGGGAGAGTTGTTGGTGATGACGGCGGTGACGATTTCCCCCTGCCGGAGGGAAGTATCCCCGGCAGAACAGCTCTGCCGGAGCCCTAGATTGGTTTCCGCCTCCGTTTCGCCTCGAGACGGCGGCGTCTGGTCTCGAAAGCCTCCTTATGATTTTTTTCCAGGTCAAAACACCTCATATAGGAGAAGATGGGCATCAGGTGACCTTCGGTGGGCCCACGAGATAGGGGGCGCACCCTGGGCAGGGGGCATGCCCCCCACCCTCGTGGACAGTCGGTGGCCCCCCTTGTGGACTTCTTTCGCCAGATATTTTTTATATTTTCTGAAACGGAGTTCTGTTGAGTTTCGGGGTTTTGGAGTTCTGCAGAATAGGTTTCCAGAGTTTGCTCCTTTTCCAGCCCAGAATTCCAGCTGCCGGCATTCTCCCTCTTCATGTAAACCTTGTAAAATAAGAGAGAAAAGGCATAAGTATTGTGACAAAATATGTAATAACAGCCCATAGTGCAATAAATATCAACATATAAGCATGATGGAAAATGGACGTATCAACTCCCCCAAGCTTAGGCCTCGCTTGTCCCCAAGCGAAAGCCGAAATCGAAAAACATGTCCATGTGTTTAGAGATAGAGGTGTCGATAAAAAAAAATACGGACATGAGGGCATCATGATCATTCTCATAACAGTAACTTATGTAAGTATAGTCATATGATTCTTATTCTAAAGTAACAATTCATCCACAATATCAAGTATGGATCATAAACTTCATTGAAAACTAACAAACTTTGATCTCGATCATTGAAGCAATTGCAATTTATCGTAACATCGGAAAGAGTCAATATAAGAGCTTTTCAGCAAGCCTACATACTCAACTATCATATAGTCTTTCACAATTGCTCACACTCACGCAATACTTATGGTTATGGAGTTTTAAATCGGACACAGAGAAAGATAGGGGCTTATGGTGTTGCCTCCCAACCTTTTACCTCAAGGGTAATGTCAACAGTAATAGACCATGAAAATATACATCCAAGTAGGTATATATATCAGGATCTTTCCAACACAATGTGCTTGCCAAAGGATAAAATGTAAAAAGGAAAGGTGAAATTCACCTTGACTCTTATAAGGCAAGAATAATAGATAGGCCCTTCGTAGAGGGAAGCAGAGGTTGTCATGTGTTTGTATGGTTGGATGCACAAAGTCTTAGCATAGAAGAACTTCACTTTATATTGCCACTTGTGATAAGGACCTTTATTATACAGTCCGTCGCTTTTATTACTTCCATATCACAAGATTGTATAAAGCTAATTTCTCCCACACTAATAAATCATACATATTTTAGTGAGTTTGCAACATGACAACTTACTTGGAAGGATCTTTCTCAATCCATAGGTAGGTATGGTGGACTCTCATGGCAAAACTGGGTTTAAGGATATATGGAAGCACAAGTAGTATCTCTACTTGGTGCGAGGAGTTTTGGCTAGCATGAGGGGGAAAGGCAAGCTCAACATGTTGGATGGTCCATGACAATATACTTTATATCCGATATAAGAAGACATAACCCATTATGTTGTCTTCCTTGTCCAATATCAACTCTTTAGCATGTCATACTTTAATGAGTGCTCACAATCATAAAATATGTCCAAGATAGTATATTTGTATGTGAAGCCTCTCTTCTTTTATTACTTCCTATTAATTGCAATGATGACCAAAACTATGTTTGTCAACTCCCAACAACTTTTATTTATCATACTCTTATATCTGAAGTCATTACTTCCCATAAGATCAATATGATCTCTTTGGTACTTTTCATATTTTCTTTCTTTCTATCATGACCCAAGTGAGGAAATCAAGCCCTTGACCCAACACTAATCTTTATTATATAGCTCATAGACTCGATTACAAAGGGTAAAGATCATATGGAAAAAGCTCACAACTAGATCATGCTAATTTTATTCTACTAGATCAAGATACTACCAAACGGATCGAAGTAAGGAAAACAGTAAAGATAGGAGTGATGGTGATACGATACCGGGGTCACTCCCCCAAGCTTGGCAGTTGCCAAGGGGAGTGCCCATACCCATATGATTATGTCTCCTTCTTCGGGGGTGGTGAGGATGGAGTTGGAAGTAGTGATGCCGGATCATCATCTATCGAGCGTAGGAGATCCTCCAGCTTGCGGATAATACCTTTGAGTGCAGCTATGTAATCCTTCAATAAAATATTTTCACTTGTGAGATGCTTGTTCCGAATTTGAGCTAACTCAATCATCCTGAAAGCTTCAATCTCAATTGAGGTAAAGAGATTGGGAAGAGATTTAGGGGTGTCTTCTTCTCCCGATGCCGGAGCCGGATCTTCCACCTCCATATTGATCTTCTTCTCCTTGTGGATCTCCTCGGGTCCTTTCCTCTTTAGATCTATCTGCATGAGCCAAGCATCGTTGCCTTCGTTGTTGGAGGTGGGGGACGACATGATGCCTGGCTTCGCAAATCCTAGCAGAAAACAGCTCGAAACAAGAACAGAGGATTTTTGCGTGATACAGAGGTCAAAACCTTTGGGAGTATATATAATGAATTTTTACCGGCCAAAAGGAGTAACCCACAAGAAAACAGAGTCCGGGAGGCACACGAGCTGCCCACGAGGCAGGGGGCGCGCCCTCCACCCTCGTGGACGGCTCGTGTCTCTTCCGGACTGCGGCTTATTTTTCTATTTTTCTAAATATTCCAAAACGAAGAAAAATTGCCTTCAGAGCTGTTTTGGAGTCGGTTTACTTACCATATCACATACCTCTTCCTTTTCGGAGGCTGGATCGTTCTGGAAAGTGTCCCTTATGTATTCCTCCGGGGTTACGGTTTCAATAACATTGGTTTCAACATTTATAGGATTACCTGAGATATAATGTTTGATTCTTTGACCGTTCACCCCCTTCAGATTTGTGCCTTCGAAGTTGTTAATTTTTATGGCACCGGAACGATAGACCTCCTCGATAACGTAAGGTCCTTCCCACTTGGAGAGAAGTTTTCCTGCAAAAAATCTTAAACGAGAGTTGAATTGCAAGACATAATCACCTACTTTAAACTCATGCTTTTGTATCCTTTTGTCATGCCATCTTTTAACTTTTTCTTTAAACAACTTGGCATTCTCATAGGCCTGGGTTCTCCATTCATCAAGACAGCTAATGTCAAATAACCTCTTTTCATCGGCAAGTTTGAAATCATAATTGAGCTCTTTGATAGCCCAATATGCCTTATGTTCTAGTTCAAGAGGTAAGTGACAAGCTTTTTCGTAAACCATCTTATATGGAGACATACCCATAGGATTTTTGTATGCAGTTCTATAGGCCCATAGTAAATCATCAAGTTTCTTTGACCAATTCTTCCTAGACCTATTAACTGTCTTTTGCAAAATTAGTTTCAACTCTCTATTACTTAGTTCTACTTGACCACTAGTCTGTGGGTGATAGGGGGATGCAATTCTATGGTCGACATCATATTTAGCAAGCATCTTACGGAAAGCAGAGGTGTTATGATCATCACTACTAGTTAGAATAGCTTCTACCCACTTAGTAACGTAATCAACATCAACTAGAATATGTGTGTACCCATTAGAGGCAGGGAACGGTCCCATATAAACAAAGCCCCAAACATCAAATGGTTCAATGACAAGTGAATAATTCATAGACATTTCTTGACGTCTACTGATATTACCAATTCTTTGACATTCATCACAAGATAAGACAAACTTACGGGCATCCTTGAAGAGAGTAGGCCAATAAAAATCGAATTGCAATACCTTGTGTGCAGTTCTATCTCCCGCATGGTGTCCTCCATAAGCTTCGGAGTGGCACCTACGTAGGATCTGTTCATGTTCATGCTCAGGTACACAACATCTAATGATACCATCTACTCCTTCTTTATAAAGATGTGGGTCATCCCAGAAGTAATGTCTCAAATCATAGAAGAACTTTTTCTTTGTCTGGTATGTGAAGCTAGGAGGTATAAAGTTAGCAACAATGTAATTAGCATAATCAGCATACCATGGAGCAGTACAAAAAGTATTTATGATAGCTAGTTGTTCATCAGGAAAGCTATCATCAATAGGTTGTGGGTCATCAAGTATATTCTCTAACCTAGACAAGTTATCTGCAACGGGGTTCTGAGCTCCCTTTCTATCAATAATATGCAAATCAAATTCTTGCAGCAAGAGAACCCATCTAATAAGTCTAGGTTTAGCATCTTTCTTTTCCATAAGGTATTTGATAGCAGCATGATCAGTGTGAATAGTTACTTTAGAATCAACGATATAGGGTCTAAACTTATCACAAGCAAATACAACTGCTAAAAATTCTTTCTCAGTAGTAGTATAGTTTCTTTGGGCACTATCTAGAGTTTTACTGGCATATTGGATAACATTCAATTTCTTATCAACTCTTTGCCCTAGAACAACTCCTACAGCATAATCACTAGCATCACACATAATCTCAAAAGGTAAATTCCAGTCAGGAGGCTGGACAATAGGTGCAGAGATCAATGCTTTCTTAAGTATTTCAAATTCTTCTAGACAATCATCATCAAAGACAAAAGGAATATCTT
Organism: Secale cereale; assembly: GCA_902687465.1. Taxonomy (NCBI): domain Eukaryota; kingdom Viridiplantae; phylum Streptophyta; class Magnoliopsida; order Poales; family Poaceae; genus Secale; species Secale cereale. The sequence continues at coordinate 652,514,893 of LR738711.1, forward strand.
TTTGTAAGAGACTAGTCAAAAGCCTGGAAATTTTGGAGAAGTCCTTTATGAACCTCCTATAAAACCCGGCGTGACCAAGGAAACTTCGTATACCTTTGATGTCCTTTGGGCATGGCATCTTTTCAATAGCATCAACTTTAGCTTTGTCAACTTCAATACCTCTTTCAGAAATTTTATGTCTCAAAACAATGCATTCATTAACCATAAAGTGGCACATCTCTGCAATTCAAGACAAGATTAGTGTCTTCACATCTCTGCAAAACTCGATCAAGGTTGCTTAAGTAATCATCAAAAGAAGTTCCGTAAACAGAGAAATCATCCATGAAAACCTCAACAATCCTTTCACAAAAATCAGAGAATATAGCCATCATGCATCTTTGAAAGGTAGCAGGTGCATTACATAAACCAAAAGGCATACGTCTATAAGTAAAGGTACCGAAAGGACAAGTAAAAGTGGTCTTTTCTTGATCCCCTTTTGACATCGGTATTTGAGAGAAACAAGAATAACCATCTAGAAAGTAGAAATGAGTAAGTTTGGATAAGCTTTCTAGCACTTGATTAATAAATGGCAAGGGGTAGTGATCTTTCTTAGTAGCTTTATTTAACTTACGGAAATCAATTACCATCCTATAACCTGTAACTATTCTTTGCGGGATCAATTCATCTTTATCATTAGGAACGACAGTCATACCTCCTTTCTTAGGGACACAATGGACAGGACTTACCCACCGTCTATCAGCAACTGGATAGATAATACCTACCTCTAGAAGCTTTAGTATTTCCTTCCTTACCACTTCTTTCATCTTAGGATTTAACTGTCGCTGATGATCAATAACTGGGTTGCCATTTTCTTCCAAGTTTATCTTGTGTTGGCATATAGTGGGACTAATGCCCTTAAGATCATCCAGAGTATATCCAATAGCAGCATGATGCTTCTTCAGAGTTTTCAGTAATTTTTCTTCTTCCTGCTCTGAAAGGTTAGCACTAATAATAACATGATATATCTTCTTTTCATCAAGATAAACATACTTAATATTATCAGGTAAAGGTTTAAGTTCAAACACGGGATCACCCTTGGATGGAGGAGGATCCCCTAGGATTTCAACAGGCAAGTTTTTTTCAGTACGGGTGCATGTTTAAAGAATATTTCATCTATTTCCCTTCTCTCATTCATATGGATATCATTTTCATGGTCTAGCAAGTATTGTTCTAAAGGATCATTAGGAGGCACGACAATAGAAGCAAGACCAATAATTTCATCCTTACTGGGTGGTTCCTTTTCAAGGGGTTGTCTACGGAATTTAGCAAAGTTAAAATCATGAGACATATCCCCTAATCCAACAGTAACAATATCTTTCACGCAGTCTATCTTGGCATTAACAGTATTCAGGAAGGGTCTACCAAATATAATGGGGCAAAATTCATCTTGTGGGGAACTAAGAACAAGGAAATCAGCAGGGTATTTAACCTTCCCACACAAGACTTCAATATCTCTAACAATCCCAACTGGTGAAATAGTGTCTCTATTAGCAAGCTTAATAGTAACATCAGTCCCTTCTAACTCAACAGGTGCAATATCATGCATAATTTCGCGATATAAATCAAGAGGGATAATACTCGCACTAGCACCTACATCACATAAACCATGGTAACAATGATCTCCTATCTTAACAGAGATAACAGGCAAACCCACAATAGGTCTATGTTTGTTCCTAGCATTGGGTTTGGCTATTCTAGGAGACTCTTCTTGGAGGTAAATAACATGTCCACCTAAATCTTCTACCAAGAGATCTTTAACCATAGCAACACTAGGTTCAACTTTAATTTGCTTAGAGAGTGTAGGTGTTCTAGTATTACTTTTACGAACTACAGTTAAAGCTTGAGCATGATCCTTTATCCTAACAGGGAAAGGTGGTTTCTCAATATAAGTAGTAGGAATAACAGGATCAACATTATAAGTGATAGTATTTTCTTCAACTTTAACAGGTTCAACTACTTTTACTTCAATAGGGGGATGGTATTTAAACCACTTCTCCTTGGGGAAATCAACATGAGTAGCAAAAGATTCACAGAACGAAGCTACTATCTCAGAGTCAAGTCCATATTTAGTGCTAAACTCACGAAAAACATCGGTATCCATAAAAGCTTTAACACAATCAAACTTAGGGGTCATACCTGACTCCTTACCTTTGTCGAGATCCCAATCTTCAGAGTTGCGTTCAATTCTTTCCAACAAATCCCATTTGAATTCAACAGTCTTCATCATAAAAGAGCGAGAACAAGAATTATCGAGCATTGTGCGATTATTGAGAGAAAGCCGAGCATAATTTTTTTGAATGATCATTGTTCTTGAGAGCTCATGATTGGCGCATGAATATAACATTGACTTAAGCCTCCCCCAAGCTTGAGTGATGCTTTCTCCTTCGCGAGGCCAGAAATTATAAATATAATTACGATCACGATGAACCTGGTGCATAGGGTAGAACTTCTGATGCAACTCCAACTTCAGACGATTATAGTTCCATCATCCCATATCATCACATAGCCTAAACCATGTCAATGCATCTCCCTTCAAAGATAAAGGGAAGACTTTCTTCTTGATAACATCCTCGGGCATACCTGCAAGCTTAAACAATCCACAAACTTCATCCACATAGATTAGATGTAAATCGGGATGCAATGTTCCGTCTCCTGTAAAAGGATTTTCAAGAAGTTTCTCTATCATACCCAGTGGGGATCCCGACTTGGAAGTCGAGATCACCGAATGCACGTGTACAGTGATCCCAGAGATCAATGCTCACTGAACACACAGAAGCTGAATAACAAGAGTCTTACATCCATACATACCGTCTTACACAAATTATGGCCATTATGGCCAAGTCTTACATAAATAAAGCCTCATGGGCTGAATAGCAAATAACTCAAATAGCGGAAGTCTTCGATGATAAGTAGAACCCATGCCATCTGCCTTAACCCTACAGGCATTCTGACTAGGATAGCGTCCTAGTTCGCATGTTCGTCTCCATAGAACTCTTCTTCATATTCCTGTTCCTCCATGCCTGGCCAATTAAATAACCAGTGGCAAGCCAATGAGTACTTTGAATGTAGTCGCAAGTAGAGCTGGAATTCGAGCCGAGTCGAGCCAGCTCGGCTCGACTCGCTAGAGCTCGTTTCGTTAACGAGTTAGCTCGACTCGACTCGTTACTATAACGAGCTCAAACCCAAGATTGGCTCGACTCGTTTAACTCGCGAGCTTGCTCGTTTAGCTTGTTAAGCTCGTTAAAGATATGGACATAAAACCTCAAATATGATAAAAATGATTATGTATATATTAAACATATACATCACCAAACAATTGTAATTTCCTTGTAACACTTGAGTCTCTTGGGCGGTTGAGCCTTTAATGGCTGGGCCATGTGTTGTGCGCCTGGGATGCAGGGTGTTGAGTGGCTGATCTTTTTTTGGATTGGGAATGGTTGATCTTTTGAACCGATCCTAACGAGTTACACGAGTACTCGTGAGATTGGCTCATTTAACTCGCTCTATAAACGATCTTAAACTAAAGCTTGGCTCGACTCGTTATTCTTCGAGTTCGAGTCAATTCGAGCCGAGTCACGAGCTACTCGTTTAGCTCACGAGCTTCGAGCTTTTTTTCCAGCCCTACTCGCAAGCAACCCATGATTTGGTTCAAAGTAACAATGCAATTGAACAACAATGAGCAATCCAGCAATAAGCTAGAATAAATATTCTATCATCAAGCGTATGCATCAATGACTTCACGTAACCTCGAGAACAGGTTACCGATATCAACATGAATATGATTCAACTCAACGAGTCAAGTCTCCGCCTTGACCCAACATACACACACACCCAAGGTTTCGCAAACATTGGACGTAGCCCAAGAGCGGTTACCCAACTGTCCTTGACCGTGGACACGGCTATTTGAATAGTTTTACACTCTGCAGAGGTTGCACACTTTACCCACAAGATCCGGGAAGCTTTCGTGTCACCCACGATCCCGCAGTACCTCAAGTACTCAGGGGAAGCACCCGGTCATTATCTTTCCTTAGACGACACTAACATAGATTCCACTCATTGGTACACGGCCCTCGAGTACAAACAATAGATCACGGGACTTGCCCTAATTTCAATGTCACGCGTACCCGAAGGGACCAACGGTGTGTCCGGTACCCTGTGAAAACAGTCATGGTCGTCTATCCAAGCACGACCCCATCCCGGGAAAAGACCTCAAGTCTTCCCGTCACTAGTAATGCGGGCACCATGGTAGTATCGGCCTAAGTAATCAATAAAGCCCCGTCCCATAAGGGGTAGAGTGGTTGCACATGTACGGATGGAATAACGGTTGCAACTTAAACCAATCCGTTTGAAAAACATCATACACACTTGTCTTGGTACACCACTTCGTCATCAAGTGGTTACCCATCTCACCATCTCCCTCGGGCATAAATGGCACCCGACGTTTTTTTTTTAAAAGAATGCAACCATGAAGGTATCATGGCACACATGCATCTCTAAGCATCAGTACTAACCATATGCATTGCATCTAGCACATAGCAAGATCAAGAGTAAAGCATGCATCATGTGGTGGTTTTAAACTAGGTCACCACCATAACTCTTATCATCATGCATTCGGAACAAACGGGTTCCGACGAACACAAGTGTATCATGGTCAAAGGGTTACTTGCCTGGATTGGCTTGGTCTTCAAAGTCTTCAAATCCTTCCCCTTCTCCTTCTTCAGCAACTTCGTCAAATACGGTATCTATACGTCGGAAAATAACAACGGAAAAATAAGATCACGATAAAAACAGAAAAATCAAAGTGCTCAGAAAAATGTCAACTTATTTTTGTTAAATACTAGCGGGAAAACTAAGATGGCAAAAATTCTTAGTTGGAGTTTTGGAGTTGCAGAATGGAGTCTAGGAATATTTGAACAAAAGTTTTAAGGTTCAAATATGAATTTGAATTTAAACAGAACAGAAAAGGTTCATGGATATGTGTGAAAGTGACACCATTAAATAGGTTGGATTTTTACAAGATTTTAAGAGTTGGAATTAATTCATTTGGACATATATTTATTTCTAGTGAAATTATCTGAAATATCACAGAAAAGAATAAAAGGAAAAGGCCCTGTGCCACTGGGCCAGAACGGCCACAGTGCACGGCCCAGGCGAATAGCCCACCGCACGGGCGCCAGCGCGCGCGCGCGTCAGGGTTTTCAAACCTGACGGGCGGGGCCCGGCGGTCAGTGGCTGCGAGGGGAGGGAGAGAGCGGTGAGGATGACAGGCGGGGCCCGCCTGTCATCTTCAACCTCACGGCCAAAGCGACGGCGAGCTCACCGGCGGCGATTTCGGGCATGGTGGGGCAAACGGAGGGCAAGAACGGGCTCAGCGAGGAGTCTCCGTTCCAGTGGTGGTGGTGCGGCCCGCCAGAGAGGCCTGGTTCGTCGGCGGCGAGGTGGGACGGCGGAGGAACGTCGGGAGGTTGCTGTCTAGCTCGCTCCGGGCTGCAATAGGAGTGGGAGAAGGAGGGGAACGAGACAGTGAGGTACGGCGGTGCCAGATCGAGCGAAAGTAGGGGCGGAGGGAGGCTGTACTGCGAGATCTCCGGTCGCCCGACGCGGCGGAGCTCCAGTCGATCCAGAGCACTGAGGCTTCCTGAGGGCGAGTGGGTGGTTCTGGAGTGCTGCTGGGGATGTGGGGAGGAGCTGTTGTGAAGAGAGGAGGGGCTCGGGGGCCCTATTTATAGGGGAGCGGCGAGGTCCCGTGGACCTGTGCGCCGGCGAGCTCACGGGCGAGGCCAGAGGCCGTGCGGGCGCTCGCATTCGAGTCAGGGAGGATCATGGACGAGGTCCACGCCTAGTAGAGGGGAGAGGAGGAGCGGGGAAGGCTCCAGAGGGTGCGCGCGTGTGAGGCCGGCGAGTGGAGCTTGCGGGCGGCCAGCGCGCGTGTGAGGGCGGTCACTGGAGGGAGGAGGAGGAGGGGGACAGCGCCGGGGGAGGTCACAGACGTCGAGGTGCATCGACTGGCGCGAGGGGGAGCACGAGGTGGTCGGCGGCGCTGGATTGGGCGAAGCTACAGTGCGGGTGCACACTGTAGCGCGCTCTGGAGCATGCTAATTGCATGCCATGGCATGCCATTGGCCCTCTGGGCGTGTCCGCCGTGTCTAGGGGGTCCAGGGCGACGTAAACAACTCAGATGAGGCCTTGGATGCTCTGGAGGTGCAGTGAGAGAGGAATGAAGCTGGTAACTAGGTAGAACTTGGCTGTCCAGCAAGGTGAATTGGGGTTTTCACCCCTCAATCATGGAGCTGTGGACATGGGGGAGTTACTGGAGGTAGAATGTAACTAGATGAAGTTGTGGTAAGAAGTTGAGGCAAAAGTAAATGGTAAAAGGGGGCAAGATGATAGTTTTGGTAAAAAGGCATAAGGTGTTTGATCATGTTTTGGACTAGCAAATGATCTCCACTAGCCATGACACTTAACATGATTGAATGTCATATGGAAATAGGATGCTTCACCAAATTTGGGCTCATTTGAAGAAACTAGCCAATGTAACTTTGGTGAACCCTAGAAAACAACAGAAATGGCTTCATCTTGTTTAAGTCAAGCTAATCATCTCCCCTTGATGCACCACTTGGTGTAGTTTCATCATTTGGGGTTATGATCATGCCCACAAAGTTTGAAGCTCCACGTAAAAAGTTGGTAATGAAAAGTTGTTCAAATTTGCATTTGAACAGAAATGGTTTTGGGGTATTCAGATCAAGTTGCTCTACTACAAATATTGTGCCATTTGGTCTAGATGCCTTATTAGGCATTTCTAGCATGTGCACCAAGTTTGAGGGCATTTGGGTAAGTTTGGCAATGTAAAGTTGCTCAAACTTCAAATATGGACAGAATGGTTTTGAAGGGTTTTGGTGATGTTTCCTTGCTTCCCAAGGCATGGGGCTTGGCAAGATCATCAAATATGTCATATATGACATGGTAGAATTTCCCTGGAATTTTTAGAGAACATTTCCTTTGTAAATATTTCAAAAGCTTGAAATATCCAGAAAGGGTTTTAGAGGGATTAGCCCATTATTTTGAACATGACCAAGTGTTGAAACTCTTATATATGGACAATATATGTCCTATGAGTCTCTCTGAATTTTGGCAAATATTTTTGAAATACTTAAATAATTTTCCCCTATTAAAGACCATTTCTGGCCTTAAGAAAAAGCTTTTAAATAAAATAGGAAAATAACTTTTAAAATTATACTTTTGTGGTTTCCGGGAGTCCTATGACTACTAGGTCTCAAATATACTTTTTGAAATAATTTTCTCACCCTAAATCAAGCACTTGCAGTGCAAACCTCAATTCAGGGGTTTTTGGAATACTAAATTTTTAAAATACATTTTGGCCAAATTATTTTTATAAGAAAATACTATACTGCTATATACACTTGGTATGATCATTGGGCAGAAGTTTTAGGTATGGAGATGAATTCTACAAGAGGTAATAGTTGACTTTAATGAGCACATGAAAAACATAGGAAGAAAAACTCAATTCCAAATAAAGGCCAAATGATGCCAAAAAAAATTGCTGGTCCAAATTTTCATGCTTCATTGATGTAAATGACATGTTACAAAATGCAGGGTGTGACAGACCTACCCCCCTTACAAGAATCTCGTCCCCGAGATTCCTAAACTAGGTCTTAAAAGAGACCGGGAAACTCGGATCTAAGATAGTCTTCACGTTCCCAAGTTGCTTGTGCTTCTATGTGGTTGCTCCACTGGACCTTGAAGTACTTGATGGTGCGGCTTCGCGTCCGTCGTTCTGCTTCATCCAGAATGCGAATGGGCTTCTTGCGGTAGGTCAAATCAGACTGCAGATCAATGGCTTGGTGATCAACATCCTTGTAGAGATCAAGCTTGTTCGGAACTTGGAGACATTTCCGGAGTTGTGACACGTGGAATACGTTGTGCACATCGGATAGCTCAGGTGGTAGTTCCAACTGGTAAGCCACTTCTCCTCGTCGGTCGGTGATCTTGAAAGGGCCAATGAATCTTGGTGCAAGTTTCCCCTTAACGTGGAAACGCTTGGTTCCCTTTAGAGGGGTTACTCGCAGGTACACATGGTCTCCGACACGGAAACTCATGTCCCGACGGCGAGTATCAACATAGCTCTTCTGCCTTGACTTGGCTTACTTCAAACGTTCTCTGACTAGTTGGACTTGCTCTTCTGCTTCACGGAGAATATCCGGTCCAAAGACTAGCCCTTCTCCAGTCTCTGACCAGTTGAGGGGTGTGTGACATCTGCGTCCGTACAACACCTCAAATGGTGCCATCTGAAGGCTCGACTGATAACTGTTGTTATAGGAGAACTCGGCAAAAGGGAGACAATCTTCCCACTTGGCTCCATACGCCAAGACACAGGCTCGGAGCATGTCTTCGAGAATTTGATTTACTCGTTCCGTCGGACCTCCGGTCTGTGGGTGGAAAGCTGTGCTGAAAGACAACTTGGTTCCCAAGGCTTCTTGGAATCTTCTCCAGAACCTTGAAGTAAACTGGGTGCCTCGATCTGACACAATTTCTCGTGGAACACCATGGAGGCTCACGATTTGGTTGATATAGAGAGTTGCCAACTGGTTGCCTGAATAGGTAGTCTTGACAGGAATGAAATGGGCCACCTTGGTCAAATGGTCGACTATGACCCAGATGGAGTCATGTCCTCTATTTGACCTCGGTAATCCAGTGATGAAGTCCATTCCGACTTTATCCCACTTCCACTCGGGAACCTTGAGTGGTTGGAGCAATCCAGCGGGTCGCTGATATTCAGCCTTGACCCTTTGGCACACATCACACTTTGCAACATAGGTTGCAATCTCTCTTTTCATCCCGTGCCACCAGAAACTTTCCTTCAAGTCTTGATACATCTTGGTTCCTCCAGGGTGGATGGAATACGGAGTGTCGTGGGCTTCTTGAAGAAGCAGGTTCTTCAGCTCCATCTTGTTCGGTACGCAGATGCGGCCTTTGTACCAAACAATCCCGTGCTCGTCTTCAGAGAATCCTAGGGCCTTGCCTAGCTTCATCTTCTTCTGGATGCCTTCAATGCTTGCATGCCCACCTTGCGCCTTCTTAACTTCATCCATCAGGGTCGGTCTGACTTCCAAATGATCCAGAAATCTAGGGGTGACCAATTCCAAACTGAATTGTTCGAACTCCTTAAACAGGGCTGGCTGCCTCTTTTGAATTATGGCATTCAAGGAACAAGCCTTCCTGCTTAAGGCATCGGCCACCACGTTAGCCTTCCCGGGGTGATATTGAACACTGAGGTCATAGTCTTTGATGAGTTCCAACCATCTTCGTTGCCTCATGTTCAATTCCTTTTGGGTGAAAATGTACTTCAGACTTTTGTGGTATGTGTATATCTCACACCGTTTCCCTAGGAGATAATGCCGCATGTCTTCAAGGCATGAACCACTACCGCTAACTCAAGATCGTGAGTAGCGTAGTTCTCTTCATGAGGTCGTAGCTGCCTGGAGAGGTATGCTATGACTCGGCCTTCTTGCATCAGAACGCTTCCCAATCCGGTTCGAGAGGCATCACAATATATCACGAACTCCTTGTGAATATCAGGTGTTGCCAGAACTGGGGCGGTGGTCAATCTCTTCTTGAGTTCTTGGAAGCTCGGTTCGCATTTTGGCGTCCACTCGAACTTCTTGTCCTTCTTGAGGAGCTGAGTCATTGGCCGGGCAATGCTAGAGAATCCTTCCACGAATTTGCGGTAATAGCCCGCAAGTCCGAGGAAGCTTCTGACTTCCTTGACGGTCGTTGGAGATTGCCATTGGGTCACAGCTTGGATCTTCGCGGGATCAACTGATAATCCTTCTTCGGTCAAGACATGACCTAAGAATCCAACTTTATGCAGCCAGAACTCACACTTGCTGAATTTGGCATATAATTGGTGCTCCCGAAGCTTGTCTAGGACCATCCTCAAATGTTGCTTGTGTTCTTCCTTCGTCTTCGAGAAGACAAGAATGTCATCGATGAAGACAACAACGAACTTGTCCAAATATTCCATGAAGACTTTATTCATGAGATACATGAAGTAAGCTGGGGCATTGGTTAACCCAAAGGACATGACCGTGCACTCGTACAGGCCATATCGGGTCACGAATGCCGTCTTCGGAATATCTTGGGGTCTGATTTTCAGCTGGTAGTACCAAGATCCGAGGTCGATCTTGGAGAACACCTTGGCTCCGCTGAGCTGGTCAAACATATCTTTAATCTTGGGAAGTGGATATTTGTTCTTGATTGTAACTTCATTGAGGGAACGATAGTCAATGCATAAGCGGATGGTACCGTCCCTCTTTGCCACAAACAGAACTGGTGATCCCCAAGGGGAGGCACTCGGGCGGATAAATCCCTTCCTCAGCTGCTCTTCCAGTTGCTTCTTCAATTCGGCTAATTCTCCCGTCCCCATTCTATAAGGCTTCTTATAGATGGGTCCTGCCCCGGGCACGAGCTCGATGATGAACTCAATGTCACGGTCAGGGGGCATTCCCGGTAGCTCATCCAGAAAGACATCAGGATACTCGCATACCACCGGTACTTGCTCTAGCCCAACTTCAGACAGACAGTTGACTTGAGCGGCTTGAGCGGAAGAGGAGTTGGAAGCAAACTTGACTTCGACTCCTTGGTCATTGGTCACAGTGACAGTCCGATTGGCACAGTCTAACAAGCCTTGGTGCGTGCTGAGCCAATCCATCCCTAGGATCACATCCAAGCCTTGCAATCTTAGGATGATAAGGTCTGCTAGGAAGTCTACACCGTTAATGGTAATACTGACTCCTTTACAGCCTATCTTGGCTCTCATCTCTGCTCCGGGGGTTTGTACCACCATGGGGTTATTCAGGGGTGTAGGGGTCATGCCACTTTTTAATGCAAATCTTTGAGTGACAAATGAATGAGTTGCTCCAGAATCAAACAAGACAGTTGCAGGTGCTGAGTTGACAAGGAACGTACCCAGCACGACGTCCAGGTCTTCCTGGGCTTCTTCAGCAGTGACGTGATTCACATGCCCCTTCCCATGGTTAGGCGGGTTGCGAGGAGCTGGGTTCCTTGGTGGCATCCCGCGGCCTTGTCCTGGGTTCTGCGCATTGGGGCGCGGGGCATCAGGCTTCTTGTTGGGGCACACCCTTGAGATGTGTCCTGACTGACCACATCCAAAGCAAGTGACTTGGTTTGGATTGCCGATCTTGTTGCCACCACTGTTATTGGGGTTGAAAGCTGGCCTTGGGTTGGCATACTGCTGAGGCTGATAGTTGGTACGAGGTGCAGGAGCTCTTGGTTGCTGATAGGTTGGCTTGGCCGGGGCTGACTGCCACGGACGAGGCTTCTGGTTGCTGGAACTTCCCTTGCTGACCATCTTGCGCTTGCAAGTGTCTTCCAAAGCACGCCGCTTGTCTTCAAGCATGAGTGCTTTGTTCACCAGGTCAGGGAAGGTCGGGCAGTCGCACATGACAAGCGAATACTGCAGAGTCTGATTGAGGCCTTCCATGAAGCGCTCCCTTTTTGCAGCATCAGTGCTGACATCTTCAGGGGCATACCTTGACAGAACACTGAACTTCTGCATGTACTCCTTGACAGTGCCACTTCCTTGCTTCAGATCTCGGAATTCACGCTTTTTGATAGCCATGATTCCGGAAGGAATGTGGGCTTTGCGGAATTCTGCCTTGAAGTTGACCCAAGTGATGTCTTGTTCAGCATGCATGACCTTGAATCCATCCCACCAAGCCCTAGCAGTCCCCCCGAGGCAGTGGGCTGCATAAGCCACCTTCTCGCGGTCTTCGGTGAATCCGACTAGTTCCTGAAAGTCCTCAATGGTGCGGACCCAGTCGTCTGCATCCAGGGGTTCAGTAGTCTCGATGAAAGTTGGCGGTGCATGCTTCTTGAACTCTGCCAACGTGGAACGTCCATTGCCATTCCCCGCCGGCTGGCGGTTGTTGGTGACAGCTTGAGCAATCAACTGAAGGGCTGCGGTGTTGGCTTGGCGTTCCTCTCGGAAAGCTTGGAGAAGCTGAGCCATGTCCATGTTTGGAGGAGGTGGTGGTGGTGGAGCTTGGTCGTTGGTTTGGTCGTGGCCTGCCTCTGATTGAGCGGATGCTCCGGCTTCAGGCTGCTGGGTAGAGGTACCAGTACAAGTTACAACAGGCATCCTGTTGGAGCGGTAAAAGGTCTCATGACTCGGAAGAGGGAAAGCAATATAGATGGGTGCCTAGTAAGGGGGTGGGTGTGACACTAATCAAATCATGCAAGGGCCGAAAGGCCAAAACACATTCATTAAAATCCAAATGGGTGATGCAGTCATTTACATATTCCCGAAGGAAGAATACGACATACATCCAAACACAACAAAAGGAAACACTAGATGGTTTCATATGAACCATACAAGGACTCGACTGCGCATAGGGGTTACACGACCTATCCTACCATAGAGGTAACGAACTGGCATATCCGAGTAGCGAATAATGCCTAAGCGGCGGAATGCTCGGTCGCGTATTCTGGCTCTTCGGGGTCTTCCTCCTTGTCTTCATCTGTCTGGGCCCCCTTGTCACTTGAGGGTGTGGGGAGTGGAGGAGTTGGATACGACGATGCTTCGTCGGTGGTGCAGGGAAAAGCTTGCGATATTCCCTTGCCGTCATCCGGCGTCGCCGAGGTGGTTCTTCATCCTTGGAAGATACATCTCCGGAGGGCCTTCCGCCTCGGTATGCGATAGCGGACTGTCCGGAAGGCGCTCCTTCTTTCTTGATCCTATTTGTCTTCTCTTGTGCTCGACGGAGAAGTGCCTTGGTCTTGTGAAGTTCTTCTCGGAGCTTCATCGATTCCGAGGCCAAGTCTTGTGCCAAGCTGTCGGCACATAGACTGAAGTAGGTCTGGAACCGAAGCGAGAGTCCTTCCTTCAGTGGAGGGGCTAGTGCGCTGCTTTCATCTTCGCCTTCCTTCAGGTAAGGCAAGAAGCGGGTTGTCATCTTGGCTGCCATCTCCGGAAGAAGCTCGCGGAGACGGGTTAGTGCCTTGAGTGCAGCAGCCTCGACAGCGAGAGGTAGTGTTGCCATCTGTGGTCCCTCAAAGAACCAACTTGTGGGAGGATCGTTTTCCTTCACGATCACTTCCACATGGTACTCCACCTCAGTGTCGCTAACCTAATGCTCAATGTAGGTGAGGATGGGTGCTCGGTGGAACTGGCACTCCTGGAGGCTATCCTCGAGAAGCAAGGGAAACCCAGTGGTCAGGGGCTCTTCAGGTATAGCGGCCATCTACAAAGGTGGAATAGGAGAGGTTAATAAGCTGATGAAATCTCAGGTTGGTAAGGTTTAGAAAAGAAGAGAGGTTTAGAAGGTTTTTGAAAAGGGGTCTCGTCTAACTAACGCCCATGCTAACTAAGGCTTCCTACAGTCAGGATGGCTCTGATACCAGCTCTGTGGGGACCCCGACTTGGAAGTCGAGATCACCGAATGTACGTGTACAGTGATCCCAGAGATCAATGCTCACTGAACACACAGAAGCTGAATAACAAGAGTCTTACATCCATACATACCGTCTTACACAAATTATGGCCATTATGGCCAAGTCTTACATAAATAAAGCCTCACGGGCTGAATAGCAAATAACTCAAATAGCGGAGTCTTCGATGATAAGTAGAACCCATTCCATCTGCCTTAACCCCACAGGCATTCTGACTGGGATAGCGTCCTAGTTCGCATGTTCGTCTCCATAGAACTCTTCTTCATATTCCTGTTCCTCCATGCCTGGCCAATTAAATAACCAGTGGCAAGCCAATGAGTACTTTGAATGTACTCACAAGCAACCCATGATTTGGTTCAAAGTAACAATGCAATTGAACAACAATGAGCAATCCAGCAATAAGCTAGAATAAATATTCTATCATCAAGTGTATGCATCAATGACTTCACGTAACCTCGAGAACAGGTTACCGATATCAACATGAATATGATTCAACTCAACGAGTCAAGTCTCCGCCTTGACCCAACATACACACACACCCAAGGTTTCGCAAACATTGGACGTAGCCCAAGAGCGGTTACCCAACTGTCCTTGACCGTGGACACGGCTATTCGAATAGTTTTACACTCTGCAGAGGTTGCGCACTTCACCCACAAGATCCGGGAAGCTTTCGTGTCGCCCATGATCCCGCAGTACCTCAAGTACTCGGGGGAAGCACCCGGTCATTAGCTTTTCTTAGACGACACTAACATAGAGTCCACTCGTTGGTACACGGCCCTCGAGTACAAACAATAGATCACAGGACTTGCCCTAATTTCAATGTCACGCGTACCCAAAGGGACCAACGGTGTGCCCGGTGCCCTGTGAAAACAGTCATGGTCGTCTATCCAAGCACGACCCCGTCCCGGGAAAAGACCTCAAGTCTTCCCGTCACTAGTAATGCGGGCACCATGCTAGTATCGGCCTAAGTAATCAATAAAGCCCCGTCCCATAAGGGGTAGAGTGGTTGCACATGTACGGTTGGAATAACGGTCGCAACTTAAACTAATCCGTTTGAAAAACATCATACACACTTGTCTTGGTACACCACTTCGTCATCAAGTGGTTACCCATCTCACCATCTCCCTCGGGCATAAATGGCACCCGACGTTTTTTTTGAAAAGAATGCAACCACGAAGGTATCATGGCACACATGCATCTCTAAGCATCACTACTAACCATATGCATTGCATCTAGCACATAGCAAGATCAAGAGTAAAGCATGCATCATGTGGTGGTTTTAAACTAGGTCACCACCATAACTCTTATCATCATGCATTCGGAACAAACGGGTTCCGACGAACACAAGTGTATCATGGTCAAAGGGCTACTTGCCTGGATTGGCTTGGTCTTCAAAGTCTTCAAATCCTTCCCCTTCTCCTTCTTCAGCAACTTCGTCAAATACGGTATCTATACGTCGGAAAATAACAACGGAAAAATAAGACCACGATAAAAACAGAAAAATCAAAGTGCTCAGAAAAATGTCAACTTATTTTTGTTAAATACTAGAGGGAAAACTAAGATGGCAAAAATTCTTAGTTGGAGTTTTGGAGTTGTAGAATGGAGTCTAGGAATATTTGAACAGATGTTTTAAGGTTTAAATATGAATTTGAATTTAAACAGAACAGAAAAGTGACACCATTAAATAGGTTGGATTTTTACAAGATTTTAGGAGTTGGAATTAATTCATTTTGACATATATTTATTTCTTGTGAAATTATTTGAAATATCACAGAAAAGAATAAAAGGAAAAGGCCCTGTGCCACTGGGCCAGAACGGCCACAGTGCACGGCCCAAGCGAATAGCCCACCGCTCGGGCGCCAGCGCGCGCGCGTCAGGGTTTTCAAACCTAACGGGCGGGGCCCGACGGTCAGTGGCTGCTAGGGGAGGGAGAGAGCGATGAGGTTGACAGGCGGGGCCCGCCTGTCATCTTCAACCTCACGGCCAAAGCGACGGCGAGCTCACCGGCGGCGATTCCGGGCACGGCGGGGCAAACGGAGGGCAGGAACGGGCTCAGCGAGGAGTCGCCGTTCCAGTGGTGGTGGTGCGGCCCACCGGAGATGCCTGGTTCGTCAGCGGCGAGGTGGGACGGCGGAGGAACGTCGGGAGGTTGCTGGCTAGCTCGCTCCGGGCTGCAATAGGAGTGGGAGAAGGAGGGGAACGGGTCAGTGAGGTACGGCGGTGCCAGATCGAGCGAAAGTAGGGGCGGAGGGAGGCTGTACTGCGAGACCTCCGGTCGCCCGACGCGGCGGAGCTCCGGTCGATCCCGAGCACTGAGGCTTCCTGAGGGCGAGTGGGTGGTTCTGGAGCGCTGCTGGGGATGTGGGGAGGAGCTGTTGTGAAGAGAGGAGGGGCTCGGGGGCCCTATTTATAGGGGAGCGGCGAGGTCCCGTGGACCTGTGCGCCGGCGAGCTCACGGGCGAGGCCAGAGGCCATGCGGGCGCTCGCATTCGAGTCGGGGAGGATCATGGACGAGGTCCACGCCTAGTAGAGGGGAGAGGAGGAGCGGGGAAGGCTCCAGAGGGTGCGCGCGTGTGAGGCCGGCGAGTGGAGCTTGCGGGAGGCCAGCGCGCTTGAGGGTGGTCACTGGAGGGAGGAGGAGGAGGGGGACAGCGCCGGGGGAGGTCGCAGACGTCGAGGTGCATCGACTGGCGCGAGGGGGAGCACGAGGTGGTCGGCGGCGCTGGATTGGGCGAAGCTACCGTGCGGGTGCGCACTGTAGCGCGCTCTGGAGCGTGCTAATTGCATGCCATTGGCCCTCTGGGCGTGTCCGCCGTGTCCGCCGTGTCTAGGGGGTCCAGGGCGACGTAAACAACTCAGATGAGGCCTTGGATGCTCTGGAGGTGCAGTGAGAGAGGAATGAAGCTGGTAACTAGGTAGAACTTGGCTGTCCAGCAAGGTGAATTGGGGTTTTCACCCCTCAATCATGGAGCTGTGGACATGGGGGAGTTACTAGAGGTAGAATGTAACTAGATGAAGCTGTGGTAAGAAGTTGAGGCAAAAGTAAATGGTAAAAGGGGGCAAGATGATAGTTTTGGTAAAAAGGCAGAAGGTGTTTGATCATGTTTTGGACTAGGAAATGATCTCCACTAGCCATGACACATAACATGATTGAATGTCATATGGAAATAGGATGCTTCACCAAATTTGGGCTCATTTGAAGAAACTAGCCAATGTAACTTTGGTGAACCCTAGAAAACAACAGAAATGGCTTCATCTTGTTTAAGTCAAGCTAATCATCTCCCCTTGATGCACCACTTGGTGTAGTTTCATCATTTGGGGTTATGATCATGCCCATAAAGTTTGAAGCTCCAGGTAAAAAGTTGGTAATGAAAAGTTGTTCAAATTTGCATTTGAACAGAAATGGTTTTGGGGTATTCAGATCAAGTTGCTCTACTACAAATCTTGTGCCATTTGGTCTAGATGCCTTATTAGGCATTTCTAGCATGTGCACCAAGTTTGAGGGCGTTTGTGTAAGTTGGCAATGTAAAGTTGCTCAAACTTCAAATATGGACAAAATGGTTTTGAAGGGTTTTGGTGATGTTTCCTTGCTTCCCAAGGCATGGGGCTTGGCAAGATCATCAAATACGTCATATATGACATGATAGAATTTCCCTGGAATTTTTGGAGAACATTTCCTTTGTAAATATTTCAAAAGCTTGAAATGTCCAGAAAGGGTTTTAGAGGGATTAGCCCATTATTTTGAACATGACCAAGTGTTAAAACTCTTATATATGGACAATATATGTCCTATGAGTCTCTCTGAATTTTGGCAAATATTTTTGAAATACTTAAATAATTTTCCCCTATTAAAGACCCTTTCTGGCCTTAAGAAAAAGCTTTTAAATAAAATAGGAAAATAACTTTTAAAATTATACTTTTGTGGTTTCTGGGAGTCCTATGACTACTAGGTCTCAAATATACTTTTTGAAATAATTTTCTCACCCTAAATCAAGCACTTGCAGTGCAAACCTCAATTCAGGGGGTTTTGGAATACTAAATTTTTAAAATACATTTTGGCCAAATTATTTTTATAAGAAAATACTATACTGCTATATACACTTGGTATGATCATTGGGCAGAAGTTTTAGGTATGGAGATGAATTCTACAAGAGGTAATAGTTGACTTAATTGAGCACATGAAAAACATAGGAAGAAAAACTCAATTCCAAATAAAAGCCAAATGATGCCAAAAAAAATTGCTGGTCCAAATTTTCATGCTTCATTGATGCAAATGACATGTTACAAAATGCAGGGTGTGACATACCCGAAGGAATTTCAAAGCAAACATTTTCAGTAGGTGTAGTAGGTTGAGGAGCAACTCTTTGCTCTTCTGGTCGGGGTGACGATACCCCGAACAAGCCCCTCAAAGGATTTTGAGCCATAGTAACAAGTGACAATAAATTTCAGCACACTATATAAATTTTTCCTTACCAAATTCCACTTACCAAAGGCGCTTCACTCCCTGGCAATGGCGCCAGAAAAGAGTCTTGATGGCCCACAAGTGTAGGGGATCTATCATAGTCCTTTCGATAAGTAAGAGTGTCGAACCCAACGAGGAGCAGAAGGAAATGATAGGCAGTTTTTAGTAAGGTATTTTCTGCAAGCACTGAAATTATAGGTTACAGATAGTTTTGTGATAAGGTAATTGGTAGCAAGTAACAAAAGGTAAAAGTAAATAAGGTGAAGCAAGGTGGCCCAATCTTTTTTGTAGCAAAGGACAAGCCTGGACAAACTCTTATACAAAGGAAAGCGCTCCCGAGGACACATGGGAATTATCGTCAAGCTAGTTTTCATCACGATCATCTGATTCACGTTTGGTACTTTGATAAATTGGTATGTGGGTGGACTGGTGCTTGGGTGATGTCCTTACTTGGACAAGCCTCCCACTTATGATTAACCTCTAATGCAAGCATCTGCAACAACAAAAGAAGTATTAAGGTATACCTAACTATAGCCTGAAACATATGGATCCAAATCAGCCCCTTACGAAGCAACACATAAACTAGGGTTTAGGCTTCTGTCACTCTAGCAACCCATCATCTACTTATTACTTCCCAATGCCTTCCTCTAGGCCCAAATAATGGTGAAGTGTCATGTAGTCGACGTTCACATGACACCACTAGAGGAGAGACAACATACATCTCATCAAAATATCGAATGAAGACCAAGTTCACATGACTACTAATAGCAAGACTTCTCCCATGTCCTCAGGAAAAAAGTAACTACTCACAAGACATAATATTGTTCATGATCAGAGGGGTATTAATATGCATAATGGATCTGAACATATGATCTTCCACCAAATAAACCAACTAGCATCAACTACAAGGAGTAATCAACACTACTAGCAAGTAGCAACCCACAGGTACCAATCTGAGGTTTGGGTACAAAGATTGGATACAAGAGATGAACTAGGGTTTGAGAGAAGATGGTGCTGGTGAAGATGTTGATGAATATAGCCGTCCCCAAGATGGGAGAGTTGTTGGTGATGACGGCGGTGACGATTTCCCCCACCCGGAGGGAAGTATCCCCAGCAGAACAGCTCTGCCGAAGCCCTAGATTGGATTCTGCCTCGGTTCCGCCTCGAGACGGCTGCGTCTGGTCCCAAAAGCCTCCTTATGATTTTTTCCAGGACAAAACACCTCATATAGGAGAAGATGGGCATCGGGGGACATTCGGTAGGCCCATGAGACAGGGGGCACGCCCTGGGCAGGGGGGCGCGCCCGCCACCCTTATGGACAGCCGGTGGCCACCCTCGTGGACTTCTTTAGCCAGATATTTTTTATATTTTCTGAAATGGGGTTCTGTTGAGTTTCGGGGCTTTTGGAGTTGTGCATAATAGGTTTCCAGAGTTTGCTTCTTTTCCAGCCCAGAATTCCAGCTGCCTGCATTCTCCCTCTTCATGTAAACCTTGTAAAATAAGAGAGAAAAGGCATAAGTATTGTGACAAAATATGTAATAACAACCCATAGTGCAATAAATATCAACATATAAGCATGATGCAAAATGGGCATATCAAATTTCAAGAATTCACAATACATTTCTAGCAAGCATGCCAAGAGTATATGAGCAGCGGAAAGTAAAGCATGCAAGTTGCAAGAAATTAAAGGGATGGGATTGGAGTGTGCAAACGCAATTGGAGACATAGATGTTTTTGTCGTGGTTCCGATAGGTGGGGCCATCGTACATCCACGTTGATGGAGATTTCAACCCACGAAGGGTAACGGCTACGCGAATCCATGGAGGGCTTCACCCAGAAAGGGTCCACGAAGAAGCAACCTTGTCTATCCCACCATGGCCATCACCCACGAAGGACTTGCCTCACTAGGGTAGATCTTCATGAAGTAGGCGATCTCCTTGCCCTTACAAACTCCTTGGTTCAACTACACAATCTTGTTGGAGGCTCCCAAGTGACACCTAACCAATCTAGGAGACACCACTCTCCAAAAGGTAATAGACAGTGTGTTGATAATGAACTCCTTGCTCAAATGCTTCAAATAATAGTCTCCCCAACACTCAAACAGCTCCTCACAGATTTGGATATGGTGGAAGAAGAGATTGAGTGGAAAGCAACTTGGAGAAGGCTAGAGAACAAGATTTATGTGGTAGGAATGGAATATCTTGATCTCAACACTTGAGTAGGTGGTTCTCTCTCAGGAAATGAGTAATGGAAGTGTAGGCTTGTTCTGATGGCTCTCTCCACGAATGAAGAGTGGGTGGAGGGGTATATATAACCTCCACACAAAATCTAGCTGTTACACACAAATCACCAAACTCGGTGGGACCGAATCAAGAAACTCGGTCGGACCGATTCAGTTCAAAATTTGAACTTTAGGCTTTTCGGTGGGACCGATATGATCAACTCGGTGGGACCGATTTCATTTGGGTTAGGGTTGTAACGTAATCTCAGTGAGACCGATTTCTGCAAGAGGCACACAGAGGGTTGGTCAGGCAAACTCGGTGGGACCGATTCGCTCATTTCGGTGAGACTGAAATGTTACGAATGGGAAACAAAAAGTTTGCATTGCGAACTCGGTGAGACCGATTCTCACATATCGGTTAGACCGGAATGTTTCAAATAGGAAACAGAGAATTTGGAATCGCATCTCGGTGAGACCGAGATTCCTATCGGTGAGACCGAACTGATTAGGGTTTTGGCAGTGGCTATGTCAACTGAACTTGGTGGCACTGGATAGACCAAATCGGTGGCTCCAAGTTTGACTTTTAGGTTTGGGACATATGTGGATATGAGAAAGTGGTTGAGGGCTTGGAGCATATCACTAAGCACTTTGAGCAAGCAAGCCATTAAGCAACACCTCATCCCCTTTTAATACTATTGGTTTTCCTATGGACTCAATGTGATCTTGGATCACTCAAAATATAAAATGTACAGTCCTGAGCTTTGAGCTTTTGCCAATCTTCTCTCCTTAGCATCTTGAAGGGGTTCCACATCCTCTTGTCCATGCCACTCCACTATTGAACTCATCTTAAATATACTAGGTAAAAGTACTAGTCCAACAAGAGATATGTTGACATTAATTACCAAAATCACCCAGGGAGCACTTGTGCTTTCACGCGGCCACCACGGGAAAACCCTAGATGGGTTTTGGTGCGCCTCCCCCCGGGACGGAGGCTGCCCTAGGAGAGCGCCCCCACCCCTTCTGGTTACGTGGGAAAGGGTGAGGGGGCACACATACGCTTAGAGGGCTGGTTTTCCCCCTCCCCTTGGCCCATGGGTGCCCCCAACACTTGCTCCCCCCCCCGAAACCCCTTTCGGTGATGCTGGTCATCACCCGGTACCCCCGGAACAATTCCGGACTCCCATACACTTCGTCCAATATACCAATCTTCACCTCTGGACCATTCCAGAGTTCCTAGTTACGTCCGAAATCGCATCCGGTACTCCTAACAACCATCGGTAACCACCATAATGACAGAACTATACTTATATCGTCACTAAACGTTAAGTGTGTAGACCCCGCGGGTTCGAGAACTATGTAGACATGGACGAGCCCCCTCCATGGTAAATAACCAATAGCGGGACCTGTATGGCCATATTGGTTCCTACATATTCTACGAAGATCTTATCGGTCGAACCTCAATGTCAGATTCTGCTAATCCCGTATGCAGTTCCCTTTGTCTATCGGTATGTTACTTGCCCGAGATTTGATCGTCGGTATCTCCATACCTAGTTCAATCTCGTTACCGACAAGTCTCTTTACTCGTTCTGTAATACAAGATCTCGGGGCTAACTCATTAGTCACATTGCTTGCAAGCTTCTTGTGATGTTGTATTACCGAGTGGGCCCTGAGATACCTCTCCGTCATACGGAGTGACAAATCCCAGTCTTGATCCATGTCAACTCAACAGACACCCTCAGAGATACCCGTACAGCACCTTTATTGTCACCCAGTTACTTTGTGACGTTTGGTACACACAAGGTATTCCTCCGGTGTCAGTGAGTTGCATGATCTCATGGTCATAGGAACATATATACTTGACATGCAGAAAATGATAGCAATAAACTTGACATGATCATTTGCTACGTTTATAGTTTGGGTCTTGTGCATCACATTATTCCCCTAATGATGTGACCCCGCTATCAAATGATAACTCATGTCCATGGCTAGGAAACCATAGCCATCTTTGATCAACGAGCTAGTCCAGTAGAGGCTGACTAGGGACATCTTGTTGTCTATGTATCCACACATGTATTTGAGTTTCCGATCAATAAAATTCTAGCATGGATAATAAACGATTATCATGAACAAGGAAATATGATAATAACCAATTTATTATTGCCTCTAGGGAATATCTCCAATAGTCTCCCATTTGCACTAGAGTCAATAACGCCATGTGATTAACACTCATAGTTGTCATCGCCATGTGACTAACACCCAGAGAGTTTACTGGAGTCAATAATCTAGTTCACATCACCATGTGATTAACACTCAATGGGTTCCGGGGTTTGATCATGTTATGCTTGTGAGAGAGGTTTTAGTCAACGGGTCTACAACATTCAGATCTGTGTGTACTTCACAAATCTTTATGTCATATTGTAGATGCTGCTACCACGCTCCACTTGGAGCTATTCCAAATGGACGCTCCAATATACGCATCTGGTTTGCTACTCAGAGTCATCCGGATTGGTGTGAAAGTTTGCATCGACGTAGCCCTTTACGTCATACTCTTTATCACCTCCATAGCCGAGAAACATTTCCTTATTCCTCTAAGGATAATTTTGACCGCTGTCCAGTGATCCACTCTTGGATCACTTTTGTACCTCCTTGCCAGACATGTGGCAAGGCACACATCAGGTGCGGCACACAACATGATATACTTTATAGAGCCTATGGCTAAGGCATATGGGACGACCTTCGTACTTTCTCTTTTTTCTGTTGTGGTCGAGCTTTGAGTCTTACTCAACTTCCCACCTTACAACTCAGGCAAGAACTCCTTCTTTGACTGATCCATTTTAAACTCCTTCAAAATCATGTCAAGGTATGTGCTCTGTGAAAGTCTTATCAGGCATCTTGATCTATCTCTATAGATCTTGATGCCCAATATGTAAGCAGCTTTACCCAGGTCTTTCTTTGAAAAACTCCTTTCAAACAACCCTTCATTCTTTCTAGAATTCTACATCATTTCCTATCAACAATATGTCATCCACATATACTTATCAGAAATGTTGTAGTGCTCCCACTCACTTTCTTGTAAAAAGAAGTTTCTTGCAAACTTCGTATAAACCCAAAAGTTTTGATCACCTCATCCAAGCTTATGTTCCAACTCCGAGATGCTTGCTCCAGTCCATAGAAGGATCATTGGAGCTTGCATACCCATTAGCATCCTTAGGATCGACAAAACCTTCTGGTTGTATCACATACAACCTTTCCTCACGGAAACCGTCAAGGAAACTTTGTTTTGACATCCATATGCCATATTTCGCAATTGAAAGTGAAACAATTGCTAACACAATTCCAACAGAATTTAGCATCGCTATAAGTGAAAAAGTCTCATCATAGTCAACTCGTTGAACTTGTCGGAAACTTCTTTGCGACAAGTCGAGCTTCATAAATGGTGACATTACCATCAGCGTCTGTCTTCTTCTTAAAGATCAATTTATTCTCAACGCCTTGACAATCATCGGGCAAGTCCACCAAAGTCCATAATTTGTTCTCATACATGGATCCTATCTCGGATTTCATGGCTCCTAGCCATTTGTTGGAATCCGGGCCCACCATCGCTTCTCCATAGCTCGTAGGTTCACCGTTGTCCAACAACATGGCCTTTAAGACATGGTTATACCTGGCCATCTGGCGGGCCGTGCCGGGCCTACCAAAGCCCGAGGCAGGAAACCTAGGCCCAAGCCTGGCCCAGCCCAGCCATCGGGCCTAGTTTTTGGGCCCAAGCTCGGCCCGAAAATGATAAAGCGTGCCGGGCCTCGGGCCGCGCCCCTTCCTTAAAACGCGAAAATGCCCAGCCTAGGCCCGGCCAAACATGTGCTGCATGCTTAAAACTCAATCCCAGGCCCGGCCCGACATGTGCCGCGTGCTCAAAACTCATGCCTAGTCCCGGCCCGCGAGCAACACCGTGTCGGGCCGGGTCGGGCCAGCCGGGCCGGGTATCCCATGGTCAGGTCTAGACATGATTACCATACCATTCAGAAGATGTACGTACCCTTGTCGACCTACGAGGTTCGACATCAACTTGATCTAAAGCTTCATGATCATCATCATTAGCTTCCTCTTCAACTGACGTAAGTGGCACATAAACATATTTCTGTGTTGCGCTAGTCTCTGGTTGAAGTAAATGTTCAACAACCTCATCAAGTTCTATCTTCCTCCCACTCAATTCTTTCAAGAGAAACTCTTTCTCGAGAAAGGACCCGTTCTTAGCGACAAACACTTTGCCCTCGGATCTGAGATAGAAGGTATACCCAGCCATCTCTTTTGGGTATCCTATGAAGACGCATTTGTCCGCTTTGGGTTCGAGCTTTTTTGGTTGAAGCCTTTGGACATAAGCATTGCAGCCCCAAACCTTAAGAAACGACAACTTAGGTTTCTTGCCAAACCACAGTTCATACGGTGTTGTCTCCACGGACTTAGATGGTGCCCTTTTTCAAGTGAATGTAGTTGTCTCTAATGCATAACCCCAAAACGATAGTGGTAGATCGGCAAGAGACATCATGGAACGCACCATATCCAATAAGGTACGATTACGACGTTCAGGTACACCATTACATTGTGGTGTTCCAGGTAGCGTCAACTGTGAAGCAATTCCACATGGTCTTAAGTGATTGCCAAACTCATAACTCAGATATTCTCCCCCTCGATTGGATCGTAGGAATTTAATATTCTTGTTACGATGATTCTCAACTTCACTCTGAAATTTCTTGAACTTTTGAAATGTTTCAGACTTATGCTTTATTAAGTAAATATACACATCTCTACTCAAATCATCGGTGAAGGTGAGGAAATAATGATATTCATTGCACGCGTCAACACTCATCGAACCGCACACATCAGCATGTATGATTTCCAACAAGTCACTTGCCCGTTCCATTGTTCCGGAAAATGGGGTTTTAGTCATCTTGCCAATGAGGCATGGTTCACATGTGTCAAGTGATTCAAATTCAAGTGACTCCAAAAGTCCATTATCATGGAGTTTCTTCATGCGCTTTACACCAGTATGACTTAAGCAGCAGTGCGACAAGTATGTGGTACTATCATTATTAACTTCGCATCTTTTGGCATCAATATTATAACATGGGTATCACTACGATCGAGATTCACTAAACCATTCACATTGGATGCATGACCATAGAAGGTATTATTCTTGTAAACAGAATAACCATTATTCTCTGACTTAAATGAATAACCGCATTACAATAGACATGATTTCATCATGTTCATGCTCAACGCAGACACCAAATAACATTTATCTAGGTTTAACACTAATCCTGAAGGTAGAGGGAGCGTGCGATGGTGATCACATCAACCTTGGAAACACTTCCAACACACATCGTTACCTCACCCTTAGCTAGTCTCCATTTATTCCGTAGCTCTTGTTTCGAGTTACCAATATTAGCAACTGAACCGATATCTAATACATAGGTGCTACTAGGAGTACTAGTAAGGTACACATCAATAACACGTATATCAAATATACTTTTATTGAAGTTGCCAGCCTTCTTATCTACCAAGTATTTGGGGAAGTTCCGTTACCACTGACCGTTCCCCTTACAATAGAAGCACTTAGTCTCGGGTTTGGGTTCAACCTCGGCTTTCTTTACTGGGGCGGCAACTGGCTTGCCATTCATGAAGTTTCCCTTATTTCCCTTTCCCTTCTTAAAACCAGTGATCTTGTTAACCATCAACACTTGATGATCCTTCTTGATTTCTACCTTCGCGGCCTTAAGCACCACGAACAGCTCTAGGATCATCTCCATCCCTTGCATGTTATAGTTCATCACGAAGCTCCAGTAGCTTGGTGATAGCGGCTGGAGAACTCTGTCAATCACTATCTTATATGAAAGATTAACTCCCACTTGATTCAAGCGATTGTAGCACCTAGACATTGTAAGCAGATGCTCAATGACTGAGCTATTCTCCTCCATCTTGTAGGCAAAGAACTTGTCAGAGGTCTCATACCTCTCAACACGGGCATGAGCCTGAAATACCAATTTCAGCTCTTGGAACATCTCATATGTTCAATGGCGTTCAAAACGCCTTTGGGGCCCCGATTCTAAGCTGTAAACCATGGCACACTAAACTATCAAAGTAGTCTAGAACGTGTCTGCCAGATGTTCACAACATCCACACACGACGCTAGAGGGATTGGCACACCGAGCGATGCATCAAGGACATAAGCCTTCAGTGTAGCAGTGAGGACAATCCTCAGACTATAGCCCTAGTCCGCATAATTGCTTACAATATCTTTCAACTTAGTCTTTCTCCAGGAACATATAAAACAGGGAGCTACAACGCGAGCTATTGATCTACAACATAATTTGCAAAGACAACTTAGACTATTGCTCATGATAAATGAGTTCAATTAATCATATTACCTAAGAACTCCCACTCAAATCAACATCCCTACGGTTGTCCGAGTGTAACATGATCCAAATTCACCAACCCAAGTCCAATCATCACGTGATATGAGGTGGTTTCAATGGTGAACATATCCATGTTGATCATATCTACTATATGACTCATGTTCGACCTTTCGGTCTCTTGTGTTCCGAGGCCATGTCTGTACATGCTAGGCTCGTCAAGTTTAACATAAGTGTTGCGCATGTGCAAAAATGGCGTGCACCCATTGTATATGAACGTAGAGTCTATCATACCCGATCATCATGTGGTGCTTTGAAACGATGAACTTTCGCAACGGTGCACACTTGGGGAGAACACAATTTTATCTTGAAATTTTAGTGAGGGATCAACTTATAATGCTACCTTCGTCCTAAGCAAAATAAGATGCATAAAAGGATTAACATAACATGCAAATCATAAGTGACATGATGTGGCCATCATCTTGTGATATTGATCTCCATCTCCAAAGCACGAGCATGATCTCCATCGTCACCTGCATGACACGATGATCTCCATCATCGTGTCGCCATCGGGGTTGTCACGCCAATCATGCTTCTACAACTATTGCTACCGCCTAGCAATAAAGTAAAGCATTATATAGCGCTTAATGATTGACACACATGTCATACAATAATTAAAGATAACCCTGGCTCCTGTCGATTGCCGTATTCATCGACATGAAAGTCGTGATAATCTATACAAAACATGATCATCGTCTCATACATCAAATATATCGCATCATGTCTTTGGCCATATCATATCACAACATACCCTGCAAAAACAAGTTAGACGCCCTCTACTTTGTTGTTGCATGTTTTACGTGGCTGCTATGGGTGTTTAGCAAGAACGATTCTTACCTACGCAAAGCCACAACGGTGATATGGAAATTTCTATTCAACCTTCTACAAGGACCGCCTTTGTCAAATCCGATTCAACTAAGTTGGGAGAGACAGACACACGCCAGCCATCTTTATGCAACAAGTTGCATGTCTGTCGATGGAATCGGTCTCATGTACATGGACATGTAAAGTTGGTATGAGCCACTTCATCCCACAATACCGCTGAATTAAAATAAGACTACGGAAGGAAGCAATCTGAGTATCAACACCCACAAACTCCTTTGCGTTCTACTCGTGATATCATCTACGCATAGACCTAGCTCATGATGCCATTGTTGGGGAACGTTGCATGGGAAACAAGAAAATTCCTACGAACACCCAAGTTCCAACCTAGGAGATGACCACCTACGAGAGGAGAGATTGGATCTACATACCCTTGTAGATCGCTAAGCGGAAGCGTTAAGAAACGTGGTTGATGTAGTCGAACATCTTCGCGATCCAATCACGATCCGTCCCGCGAACTCCGATCTAGTGCCGAACGAACGACACCTCCGCGTTCAACACACGTACAGCTTTATGACGCCTTCACCTCCTCGATCCAGCGAGCGATGGTCAAGTAGTAGCTCGAGTCCTCCGGTAGCACGACGGCGCGGTGACGGTGGTGGTGGTGGAATCTCAGTAGAGCTCCGTTAAGCACTACAGAGAGGAAGAAGACTACGCGAGAGAGGGAGGGCAACGCCGTGGCATAGATGGGTGCGGCTGCCCTCCCTCAACCCCTCTATATATTGGGGGAGGAGGATGGGCGCCCTAGGGTTCCCTAGGAAGGCGGGTCGGCCACCAGGGGAAAACCCTAGATGGGTTTTGGTGCGCCTCCCCCCAGGATCCTTGGCTCCGAAGGCAAATGGGGTGGCTCCCCTGGGGAGGACCCCCAGCCCTTCTGGTTACGTGGGAAAGGGTTAGGGGCGCACAACCCCTTAGTGGGCTGGTTTGCACCCTCACGTTGGCCCATGGGCCCCCAACACTTGTTGCCCCCCCCCCCCGAAACCCCTCTTAGTGATGCTGGTCATCACCCGGTACCCCCGGAACAATTCTGGACTCCAATACCCTTCGTCCAATGTATCAATCTTCACCTCCGTACTATTCCGGAGTTCCTCGTCACATCCGGGATGTAATGCCCAGGATGGGACTATACCTCCTACGTGTCGAGGCACGACTTAAAGGTATAAGCCCGTTCTGGAATGATCTCAAGTTTGGTATCTTTGCACGACTCATGTAAAAGAGGGATGAAATTGCAAAAAGGAGATAGTTGGCTTACACTCGCCACTTCACACAATACATTACATAAGCAAGACATCATTCAAAACATCACAACCCGACTACGGGTGAAGATCCAAAAGAAAGACACCAAAACAACATAAAGCCACAGGTCCGAATCGCCCCTAGTAGAAAGCACTATTGATCGTCGAAAACGTCATAAGCATACGGCCACTCTCTTCATCGGGCTCCCAGTGAAGTACTTGAACCAGCTCCTGCATCATACTCGGCTGAACCTGCATCTGGTGTTGTAGTATCTGTGAGCCACGAGGACTCAGCAATCCCATAACCATGGGTATCAAGACTAGCAAAGCTTTATGGGTAGGGAGAGGTAAAGTGGTGAGGTTGCAGCAGCGGCTAAGCATAATATGGTGGCTAACTTACGGGTACAAGAATAAGATGAGAATCTACGCAAACGGTCGCAACTAGTAGTGATCGCTAAAGATCCTGAACTACTTACGAGTCAAACATAACCCCACCGTGTTCTCTTCTCAGAGTGAAAAGAGACAGTCACGGTTACTCACACAGTTGTGTGTTTTACTTCGGATCCTCTGTCAAGTTTTCTACAACCGGACATTAACAAATTCCAATCTGCCACATAACCGCGGGCACGGCTTTCGAAAGATCATAACCCTGCAGGGGTGTGTTGGGGAACGTAGTATTTTACAAATTTCCTACGATCACGCAAGATCTATCTACCAGATGCATAGCAACGAGAGGGAAGAGTGTGTCTACGTACCCTCGTAGACCGGAAGCGGAAGCGTTAGAACAACGCGGTTGATGTAGTCGTACGTCTTCATGGCCCGACCGATCAAGCACCGAAACTACGGCACCTCCGAGTTCTAGCACATGTTCAGCTCGATGACGTCCCTCGAACTCCGATCCAGCCGAGTGTCGAGGGAGAGTTCCGTCAGCACGACGGCGTGGTGACGATCTTGATGTTCTACCATCGCAGGGCTTCGCCTAAGCACCGCTACAATATTTATCGAGGAGAGCTATGGTGGAGGGGGGCACCGCACACGGCTAAGAGATCAAGAGATCAATTGTTGTGTCTAGAAGTGCCCCCCTGCCCCCGTATATAAAGGAGGGAGGGAGAGGCCGGCCCTAGAGGGGGCGCACCAAGTGTGGGGAGTCCTACTAGGACTCCTAAGTCCTAGTAGGATTCCCCTTTCCTTTCCGGAGTAGGAGAGAAGGAAAGAGGGGGAGAGGGAGAAGGAAAAGGGGGCTGCACCCCTTGACCAATTCGGACCAGAAGGGGG
Source organism: Secale cereale (assembly GCA_902687465.1). NCBI lineage: Eukaryota > Viridiplantae > Streptophyta > Magnoliopsida > Poales > Poaceae > Secale > Secale cereale. The sequence goes on from LR738711.1 coordinate 652,544,965, forward strand.
GGTGCATGCCTCCTTCCTTTTGGCCTCTCTCCTCTATTCCCGTAACTCCCCGGTACTCCGAAAATACCCGAATCACTCGGAACCTTTCCGATGTCCGAATATAGTCGTCCAATATATCGATTTTTACGTCTCGACCATTTTGAGACTCCTCGTCATGTCCCCGATCTCATCCGGGACTCCGAACTCCTTCGGTACATCAAAACTCATAAACTCATAATAAAACTATCATCGAAACCTTAAGCGTGCGGACCCTACGGGTTCGAGAACTATGTAGACATGACCGAGACACGTCTCCGGTTAATAACCAATAGCGGAACCTGGATGCTCATATTGGCTCCCACATATTGTACGAAGATCTTTATCGGTCAAACCGCATAACAACATACATTGTTCCTTTGTCATCGGTATGTTACATGCCCGAGATTCGATCGTCGGTATCTCAATACCTAGTTCAATCTCGTTACCAACAAGTCTCTTTACTCGTTCTGTAATACACCATCCGGCAACTAACTCATTAGCTGCAATGCTTGCAAGGCTTCTAGTGATGTGCATTACCGAGTGGGCCCAGAGATACCTCTCCGACAATCGGAGTGACAAATCCTAATCTCGAAATACGCCAACCCAACAAGTACCTTCGGAGACACCTGTAGAGTACCTTTATAATCACCCAGTTACGTTGTGACGTTTGGTAGCACACAAAGTGTTCCTCCGGTATTCGGGAGTTGCATAATCTCATAGTCATAGGAACATGTATAAGTCATGAAGAAAGCAAGAGAAGTAAAACTTAAACGATCATAGTGCTAAGCTAACGGATGGGTCTTATCCATCAGATCATTCTCCTAATGATGTGATCCCGTTGATCAAATCACAACTCATGTCTATGGCTAGGAAACATAACCATCTTTGATCAATGAGCTAGTCTAGTAGAGGAATACTAGGGACACTCTGTTTTGTCTATGTATTCACACATGTATTAAGTTTCCGGTTAATACAATTCTAGCATGAATAATAAAAATTTATCATGATATAAGGAAATAAATAATAACTTTATTATTGCCTCTAGGGCATATTTCCTTCAGGGTGTCCCAACTTAGCCCATCACATGCTCTCACGATTAGCTGAAGTGATAAATATAATATCATCACCCCTTATCTTAGGGAAATCCGATCAGGCTCGGCACCCCGGTGCACAAGACATTTCGACAATGGTAAAACAAGTCCAGCAAGACCTCCCGGTGTGTCGACACCCTGATAGTAGCCGCGCGTATCTCGTCTCAGGCCACGACCGGATGGGTGATCCTACGAGTAAAACCAAACCTCGAGTTTCCCCGAGGTGGCCCCGCATAACCCCCGTTTGGGACCAACACCATCAGCACTGGCCCCCCTGCTATGTAGAAAAGAATCCCCGAGGGCGCGACCCCCTATGCAAATTTAATTATTTAATTAAGTTGTTATTATGAGGCAAATTAAAACCAATGTTAGGTCTTGCTGGAGGAGTTTTATTCAAAGTCGAACAGTCAAGGGGTCCCCATCCACAAGGAACGCAAAATCAAGGAACATAATGCCGGTTTATCGGCGCCTAAGGTGGCATGAGTGGAACAAATCACCGAGCAAAAAGGCCAAGCCTTCCACCCATGCCCAGTATATAGGTGTGTTAAAAATAATTATAGATATTGTGATATTCCAACAACAAGTTCCCTCCTGGAACGAACTTCATCTTCACCTGCAACTAACAACGCTATAAGAGGGGCTGAGCAAGCGGGTAACATAGCCAAACAGTGGTTTTGCTAGGAAGGTTTCAAATGTTAGAGGTTTCATGGCAACAAGGAGAGGCTGACATAAAAGATGGGTAGCGCGACATGTAACGATAGCATCGAGACAACTAAGCATGGCAATGGTAGTAAAGGTATCCAAGGGTATGATCATCTTGCCAGGGATTCCGCAAGGAAGAAGAACAAGATCCATGAAGTAGACGGAGCAACAAAGTCGAGTGAATCCTCACAACTCCGGAACGAAACCGAAGCTAACAGGAGAAGCAACCGGAAAGAAGCAAACAACACGGTAAACACACAAGCATAAACATGGCATACGATGCACTTCCAAGTTTGATGCATGTCCGGTTTAAATATGCATGGCATGGCAAGGAGCACAAACAAAACTACAAGTTAAGTGGAGCTCAATATGCAACGAGTTGCATATTGACGAAACACCACATGTTATTTATTTAGTTGACTCTCGTTTATTTACAAGACAAGATTAAATGTTTGTTAACATGGCAAGAGGTGAAGCAAAACAAACTACCTATTTAGGCATTTTAAATGAGGCCGGAAATACCAACAACAATTCCGGGAAAAATCCCCATATGCATGTTTAGCAATTTAAAGCAAACAACAATCACACATTTTTAATATTGTTAACATGATGCGGATGACATGATCAAGTTTATGCAATTTTTATTAAAAGTTGACATGAAGAGATATGAAGTATTGTCACCGTGGTGGAAAGAAAGGGTGCCACGACAACGATCCGAAAATGATGCAACGGCAACATATCGGTTCCGGAAACTCGTCGAGAGACCGGTGCAAAAGAAAAGGTGGCGTGAGCGAGTCGAACGAGATGAAAGGTGGGGTGATCCCGTCACCGGGTTCCCACGAGTCAGCGACGAGGCAACCGAGGAGCATGACAAAAGACGATTCGGGCACAACGGGCACGGAGCACACAAGGGAAACATCTCATACAACACATGCAAGCATTCGCCCACGGGCATCGTCTCGGGGTTATACCTTCGAAACACTCGTTTCGGGGCGGCTCGAGAACGTAGAGGAAGTAGTCGTTCTCGCGGGTCAGGGTACACGTTCGTAGAGGTACTTGGTGCGTCTCCGAGTAGTCGAACTTGACATCGGCGAGGAACTTGACGCATCGTCGTGGTACTTGCCAAAAACAACCTCGGATGTAGTCGTACACACATGTAGATGAACTTGACGGATCTTGGGGTCCCTCGTTTATATGAACTTGGCAAAAACAAAAGGGGCAGCAAGGTCTTGGCGGCGCCGGAGCAGATGTTGGCCGGACGCGGGCAAGGTGAGGAGGAGGCCGGAGGGGCACTGCGCGACGTCGACGGGCGTCCATGGCGCTGGCAACGACTTACTGCGCGACGAGGAGGAGGGAGGCGAGGCGCACTGTACGAGGCCCGGCACCCAGCGCTGGAGGGCGCGTCCATGGCGCTCGTTGGAGGGCGGCGGATCATGGCCGGTGCTAGGGCGGGGCCCACGTGCGGCGGCGACTGGAGAGGCGATCGGGGCGGCTGGCGCTCGCTCGGGCTAAAGGGGGCGAGCCCGCTGGGCCTGCGGGCGAGGAGGTCGGCCCGGGGGAGCAGCGGCTCGGCTGGCTGGATCGGCGGGGCGCTCTAGCTGCGCGAGGGGGAGGAAGTGGCGCGGGGTGGAGAGGACTGCGAGGGGAGAGCGAGGGGATCGGAGATTGAGAGATGGGGTCGGGGGGATGCGAGGACGAGTGAGGGGAGAGTGGCGGCGCACGGGAAGAACGAAGAAGAGGCTCGCTAGCGCTGGGTAGGTTAGGCCGCCGGGGCTGGGCCAATGGGTTGGTTGGGCTAGGTTAGGCCTGGAGGCTGGGCCGGCTCGGGCCAGAAGGGAAGTTTGGGAGGGAGGCCGCAGCGGCCTTAGGGAGGCCTGGGCCAAAAGGAGGCCAGCGGCTGGGCCTCTCTCTCTCCATAGATCTCTTAGCAGAAAATAAATAGAGAGAGTCCAAAAAAATAAGAAAGGAGGCCATGAAGAAGAAATAGAAGATGGGACATTTTTGTAAGGCTTTATGGAATAATACCAACCCAAAAAAATGGTTCCAACAAAAAAAATAGGGAAGATATGCAAGTGTGTGGGTTAATTCCAAACAAATGGAATATTTATAATATAGCTCCCTAATAATATTGAGAGGCTTTTATATGTTATAAAGAGAAGTCATCCTTCCCTCGATTTAAATGGACCAAAGGTCCACACGATTTGTTTAGGTTGAGATACAAAATAAATACGACATGATGGCATGATGACATGATGCGATGCAAAATAAATAACACAAGCACAAAAGAAACACAAGGGGAAACCCGGAACATCTGGAATCTTCTGGAATCTTCTGGGACGTCGGTCTTCGGGCGTCACAACTCTCCCACACTAACAGAGGATCTCGATCCGAGATCCTAGAGATGGCACCGGATAAAACGGAAAAGGAAGAGGTAAAAACAAGTTGCTTCTTTGACAGACGAGTGAAACCACAAGCCTTGAGAGGTTAAACATGTTGAAAGAAGAATACAATGGAGATGAACGAATATGAGAACACCGTTAGAAAAGAGGAACAAAGAACATTACGAGAACCTTGAAGGTTGAAAGACATTAGACGAGAGCTCACAGATGACGGAAGAATTTCAAAACCACTCCGGTTAACCAAGATTGAGAAGGAATAAGAACGAAATAATTTGGACAACACTCCGTCTGAAAATGGAAGGAATTGAACATGAACTTGCCAAGTTGGAATGATACTTGATGAAAACAACAACACACTACCTCTGAAATAATTGAAAGAATGGCACAAGGGGTAAGAAAGATTCAGACGGCACTCCGGTTGAAAAGAGAGGCAAAACTAGATAAGATGACGTAACTTGAATGAAGAATACAACACTCCGGTTAATAGACAAGCAAGGGAAGAATATGATCTTGATAAAAACAAGATGATGGTTAAAGATAGCAATATCACAAAGCCTCCGGAACGAAAGAATAGATGCAAGATCGTTGGGAAGAAAGAACGGAGAAGAAAATGACAACTTCTCTCAAAATTGAATTAGGAAATCCTCCTTACGAAGAAGGGTTGAATGGGGTTGATGGAAATCAACAACGAAAAGAATAAGCTTGATGTGGGCTTATGGAAAACATCTCAAAATTATGAGGTGACAACCGGCCACTGACGAAAAACATTTAATTGGATTGAGATCAACAAGGAGATGAAAAACTTATTTCACCGGAATGATAAATGAAGAACTTGGGTCATTTATAAGCACCATAATAGCAACAATTCTCAGGGAAAGTTTTTAGGTGAATTACAACCCAAGATGACTCCAACGAATAATTAAAGGGTTGAAAAGATCTCCTGAACAAGGAAAATGATGGTTTTTAAATATCTCATTCTTGATAACTCGTGAATCATAATTTATGAAGGACTTGTCAAGAATGACATAACACCATCTTAAAAGATAAGGGAGCAAGAATTGCAATTGGAATGCATGATGAAGAATGCTTGAGCTCCAACAAGAATCTTGATGAAGACTTCGAGGATGAATTAAATCTTGATGACCCACCATGAAGAACTCCGGTAACAAAAGGATGAGAAGTGAAAGATGAAAGAATAAGATTCAAGGCCTGTGATGAATTAGATGGAGCTTTGAAATGATATAATTAAATAACTTGAAGCTCCGGAAAACAAGATGAACAACTTAGAACCGAGAATATGATATGATGAACAAGCTCCAGACAAAAGAATTAAATCACCTTGAAGGAATAGAATAAGAATTATGTGATGCATATCCTTCACCAATTTAAGTTGATGACAACCAAAGGATTTGGCATACTACTTATTCTCGTTGGAAAGAATTAAGAGAGATCTCGCACAAGCTTGGGTAAATCTTCAACAAAGCACCGGTAGAATTATGAAAAGAACGAGTGAATTAATACTAAAACAAGGAAGAGTACACTTGAAAGAACCACCGTAAAAATATGGAGACGAACAAAGAGACATCAATGAAGAATATTTGGAGGTCGAAGTTGAAAACAGAGAACGAAGAAATATTCTGAAATGATGGCCTTCGAAGGATCACAATGGAAAGAATTCATGAAATGCTTCGGATGGTTATAAAAAGAATTCCTCACAATTGGAACAATACTGAGGATGACATGAAGCTAGAACCACGAATCTTCAAGAGAACAGGCCAAGATTTGAGAGAAACTCCTCTCCGATCTTCAAATGTTGAGAGTTAAGACGAGAAATGCCATGAAGAATTTCGAGATACTCCGGACGAATGACAAGAGGAAGGTGGAGCTAAAGATGGTTATAATTGAAAACAAGCTTGGAGAAGGCGTGTGACTCATGGAAATCATTCTTACGTCACACTTTGAAAGGAATTTAAGTCTAACACCAGAAAAATTAGAAGAGTCAGGTAAGATCCTGGAAAAAGACCTGTGGGTTAGGGCCCACTCAAAAGAAATCACCGTTGAAAAGATTGCTTAAGAGATATTGCACCGGTTGAATTAAATGGCTTGAGTAAGATGATAATCCTCAAAAATAATTTGAACGGATTAAAAATGGAATTATGAATCTTCAGCACTCCGGATATGAATAGCAAGAGGAGAATGATTAATTGGTGCACCGGAATAAGAAAGCATTGTGAAATGAGGAAAAGGATGAGATCAACACCGAAATCTTGAATTACATCCATCGGCAGAATTTGAGAACAAAAGAATGATGAACTTGAAGCTCTTGAGCATCTTCACGATAAATCACCGGATAAGAACATTGAAGGAAATGAATGAAGAAATATCACATGAATAAAATGGATACTTCATTAAGAATTCCAGCTCCATAAAGAAAAGGGGTGGGAGGGTGGGGAAAACAAAGACGACTTGGGATGAATGAAACAGACAATCGTCAGCTTTCTCAACGGCGTCCGTATGGAATAACTTGAAGAGAAGGCACACCGGTTGCAAAGGATTACCATGAAGATATCGATGGTCAAGAAGAATTAGCACTCCCATAGAAATATGAGAACATTGATTAGGAAAGGTATGGAATCAACATTTGACATCGAAGCAACTCGAATACCAGAATCAAAACAAAAACAAGGATAGATATGTTGCAACATAACTTCACAATATCATTCGAACAGAGAATTGAACAAATGAATTCCGCAGGTACATCAACTTGACGAGAAGCCACTTGGGAGAACAAAAGATAAATAAAACAACAAGGAGCAGATAGAACAAATACAAGATAGAAGCTTCGTTCGACACATTCGTGCTGAAAGCTCATGGAACGTGTTACAAAAGGGTTTTGCAATCCCCGGATCAGCATAGCCAAGGACCCTTTAAGATGCAACTCCCGATCGGAACAAGCCCATAAAACCACTTCACTCAATGTAGAACCCCGAACTTCATATCATGCACTCGTTGGAAGAATGCCTAGAACTACTAGATGAACCCACCTATTAATTTCCGAAAGTTTCCAGTTATGCAATCAGGTGTTGGGGATACAGGGGAAGCATCGCGCACTCAACTCTAATCCTACATCCAGCTGTATCCATCCTTCAACACATAACCAGTTGTTTCCGGAAACCGTTTACCTCGGACCTTCGAAACGCATCTACTATACAAGCTATGGCAATACTCCCGAACTACCTCCCCAGTACTGGGTGATGTCGGGGTTATCTTACCACTAACCGCATAGGAGAGTTTTCGATGTCGGCCGTCTTAAGTATTCCAGAACTGATGCGATATATTTGTGACGACAACACCTCGGAGCTCAACTCCCCGGGACACTGCCACAACCCCTAATGACAGGAGGCGTCGAGAACAATGTTCTCGTCACAAAGACATCGGAACAATCCAAACAATACTCGCGTGATCCTAAAAAAAATTTGGTGCAATTTTGAGAGTAGAAGAGGCAAGAGTAATTGTCAGGAGTCCTCACCAGAGTGAAAAGAGATGAGGAGCAAAAGAAATCCTACTCTCCGATATATATATAGGACTCCAAACATTTTCAAGTGTGTGCCTAGACTCAACCGTCAACGATTCGAGCAATCAGTGGGGGCTTCTAGGTCGGAGAAGGCTCTGATACCAACTTGTAATGCCCAGGATGGGACTATACCTCCTACGTGTCGAGGCACGACTTAAAGGTATAAGCCCATTCTGGAATGATCTCAAGTTTGGTATCTTTGCACGTCTCATGTAAAAGAGGGATGAAATTGCAAAAAAGAGATAGTTGGCTTACACTCGCCACTTCACACAATACATTACATATGCAAGACATCATTGAAAACATCACAACCCGACTACGGGTGAAGATCCAAAAGAAAGATACCAAAACAACATAAAGCCACAGGTCCGAATCACCCCTAGTAGAAACCACTACTGATCGTCGAAAACGTCATAAGCATACGGCCACTCTCTTCATCGGGCTCCCAGTGAAGTACTTGAACCAGCTCCTGCATCATACTCGGCTGAACCTGTATCTGGTGTTGTAGTATCTGTGAGCCACGAGGACTCAGCAATCCCATAACCATGGGTATCAAGACTAGCAAAGCTTTATGGGTAGGGAGAGGTAAAGTGGTGAGGTTGCAGCAGCGGCTAAGCATAATATGGTGGCTAACTTACGAGTACAAGAATAAGATGAGAATCTATGCAAACGGTCGCAACTAGTAGTGATCGCTAAAGATCCTGAACTACTTACGAGTTAAACATAACCCCACCGTGTTCTCTTCTCAGAGTGAAAAGAGACAGTCACGGTTACTCACACAATTGTGTGTTTTACTTAGGATCCTCTGTCAAGTTTTCTACAATCGGACACTAACAAATTCCAATCTGCCACATAACCGCGGGCACGGCTTTCGAAAGATCATAACCCTGCAGGGGTGTCCCAACTTAGCCCATCACAAGCTCTCACGATTAGCTGAAGTGATAAATATAATATCACCACCCCTTATCTTAGGGAAATCTGATCAGGCTCGACATCCCGGTGCACAAGACATTTCGACAATGGTAAAACAAGTCCAGCAAGACCTCCCGGTGTGTCGACACCCTGATAGTAGCCGCGCGTATCTCGTCTCAGGCCACGAACGGATGGGTGATCCTACGAGTAAAACCAAACCTCGAGTTTCCCCGTGGTGGCCCCGCGTAACCCCCGTTTGGGACCAACACCATCAGCACTGGCCCCCCTGCTATGTAGAAAAGAATCCCCGAGGGCGCGACCCCCTATGCAAATTTAATTATTTAATTAAGTTGTTATTATGAGGCAAATTAAAACCAATGTTGGGCCTTGCTGGAGGAGTTTTATTCAAAGTCGAACTGTCAAGGGGTCCCCATCCACCCATCGTGTAAAGAACGCAAAACCAAGGAACATAATGTCGGTATATCGGCGCCTAAGGTGGCATGAGTGGAACAAAACACCGAGCAAAAAGGCCAAGCCTTCCACCCATGCCCAGTATATAGGTGTGTTAAAAATAATTATAGATATTGTGATATTCCAACAACAAGTTCCCTCCTGGAACGAACTTCATCTTCACCTGCAACTAACAACGCTATAAGAGGGGCTGAGCAAGCGGGTAACATAGCCAAACAGTGATTTTGCTAGGAAGGTTTCAAATGTTAGAGGTTTCATGGCAACAAGGAGAGGCTGACATAAAAGATGGGTAGCACGACATGTAACGATAGCATCGAGACAACTAAGCATGGCAATGGTAGTAAAGGTATCCAAGGGTATGATCATCTTTCCTGGGATTCCGCAAGGAAGAAGAACAAGATCCATGAAGTAGATGGAGCAACATAGTCGAGCGAATCCTCACAACTCCGGAACGAAACCGAAGCTAACAGGAGAAGCAACCGGAAAGAAGCAAACAACACGGTAAACACACAAGCATAAACATGGCATACGATGCACTTCCAAGTATGATGCATGTCCGGTTTAAATATGCATGGCATGGCAAGGAGCACAAACAAAACTACAAGTTAAGTGGAGCTCAATATGCAACGAGTTGCATATTGACGAAACACCACATGTTATTTATTTAGTTGACTCACGTTTATTTACAAGACAAGTTAAATGTTTGTTAACATGGCAAGAGGTGAAGCAAAACAAACTACCTATTTAGGTATTTTAAATGAGGCCGGAAATACCAACAACAATTCCGGGAAAAATCCCCATATGCATGTTTAGCAATTTTAAGCAAACAACAATCACACATTTTTAATGTTGTTAACATGATGCGGATGGCATGATCAAGTTTATGCAATTTTTATTAAAAGTTGACATGAAGAGATATGAAGTATTGTCACCGTGGTGGAAAGAAAGGGTGCCACGGCAACGATCCGAAAATGATGCAACGGCAACATATCGGTTCCGGAAACTCGTCGAGAGACCGGTGCAAAAGAAAAGGTGGCGTGAGCGAGTCGAACGAGATGAAAGGTGGGGTGATCCCGTCACCGGGTTCCCACGAGTCGGCGACGAGGCAACCGAGGAGCATGGCAAAAGACGATTCGGGCACAACGGGCACGGAGCACACTAGGGAAACATCTCATACAACACATGCAAGCATTCGCCCACGGGCATCGTCTCGTGGTTATACCTTCGAAACACTCGTTTCGGGGTGGCTCGAGAACGTTGAGGAAGTAGTCGTTCTCGCGGGTCGGGGTACACATTCGTAGAGGTACTTGGTGTGTCTCCGAGTAGTCGAACTTGACATCGGCGAGGAACTTGACGCATCATCGTGGTACTTGCCAAAAACAACCTCGGATGTAGTCGTACACACATGTAGATGAACTTGACGGATCTTGGGGTCCCTCATTTATATGAACTTGGCAAAAACAAAAGGGGCAGCAAGGTCTTGGCGTCGCCGGAGCAGATGTTGGCCGGACGCGGGCAAGGTGAGGAGGAGGCCAGACGGGCACTGCGCGACGTCGACGGGCGTCCATGGCGCAGGCAGCGACTTACTGCGCAACGAGGAGGGGGGAGGCGAGGCGCACTGTACGAGGCCCGGCACCCAGCGCTGGAGGGCGCGTCCATGGCGCTCGCTGGAGGGCGGCGGATCCTGGCCGGTGCTAGGGCGGGGCCCACGTGCGGCGGCGATTGGAGAGGCGATCGGGGCGGCTGGCGCTCGCTCGGGCTGAAGGGGGCGAGGCCGCTGGGCCTGCGGGCGAGGAGGTCGGCCCGGTGGAGCGGCGGCTCGGCTGGCTGGATCGGCAGGGCGCTCTGGCTGCGCGAGGGGGAGGAAGTGGCGCGGGGTGGAGAGGACTGCGAGGGGAGAGCGAGGGGATCGGAGATCGAGAGATGGGGTCGGGGGATGCGAGGACTAGCGAGGGGAGAGTGGCGGCGCACGGGAGGAACGAAGAAGAGGCTCGCTAGCGCTGGGTAGGTTAGGCCGCCGGGGCTGGGCCAATGGGCCGGTTGGGCTAGGTTAGGCCTGGAGGCTGGGCCGGCTCGGGCCAGAAGGGAAGTTTGGGAGGGAGGCCGCAGCGGCCTTAGGGAGGCCCGGGCCAAAAGGAGGCCGGCGGCTGGGCCTCTCTCTGCATAGATCTCTTAGCAGAAAATAAATAGAGAGAGTCCAAAAAAATAAGAAAGGAGGCCATGAAGAAGAAATAAAAGATGGGACACTTTTGCAAGGCTTTATGGAATAATACCAACCCAACAAAATGGTTCCAACAAAAAAAAGGGAAGATATGCAAGTGTGTGGGTTAATTCCAAACAAATGGAATATTTATAATATAGCTCCCTAATAATATTGAGAGGCTTTTATATGTTATAAAGAGAAGTCATCCTTCCCTCGATTTAAATGGACCGAAGGTCCACACGATTTGTTTAGGTTGAGATGCAAAATAAATACGACATGATGGCATGATGACATGATGCGATGCAAAATAAATAACACAAGCACAAAAGAAACACAAGGGGAAACCCGAAACATCTGGAATCTTCTGGAATCTTCTGGGACGTCGGTCTTCGGGTGTCATACGGGATCTCATCCGGGACTCTAAAAAACCTTTGGTAACCACCATAATGACTGAACTATACTTATATCATCACCAAATGTTAAGTGTGTAGACCCTGCGGGTTCGAGAACTATGCAGACATGGATGAGACACCTCTACGGTCAATAACCAATAGCGGGACCTTGATGGCCATATTGGTTCCTACATATTCTACGAAGATCTTATCGATCGAACCGAAATGTCAAGGATTCTGCTATTCCCGTATGCAGTTCCGTTTGGCTATCATATGTTACTTGCCCGAGATTCGATCGTCGGTATCTCCATACCTAGTTCAATATCGTTACCAACAAGTCTGTTTACTCGTTCTGTAATACAAGATCCCATGGCTAACTCATTAGTCACATTGCTTGCAAGCTTCTTGTGATGTTGTATTACCTAGTGGGCCCTGAGATACCTCTGTGTCATACGGAGTGACAAATCCCAGTATTGATCCGTGACAACTCAACGGACACCCTCGGAGATTCCTGTAGAGCACCTTAATAGTCACCCAGTTACGTTGCGACGTCTGGTGCACACAAGGTATTCCTCCGGTGTCAGTGAGTTGCATGATCTCGTGGTCATAGGAACATATATAGTTGACATGGAGAAAACGATAGCAATAAACTTGACACGGTCATTTATTACATTTATAGTTTGGGTCTTGTCCATCACATCATTCTCCTAATGATGTGAGCTCGTTATTAAATGACAACTCATGTCCATGGCTAGGAAATCATGGCCATCTTTGATCAACGAGCTAGTCCGGTAGAAGCTGACTAGGGACATCTTGTTGTCCATGTATCCGCACATGTATTTGAGTTTCCGATCAATACAATTCTAGCATGGATAATAAACGATTATCATGAACAAGGAAATATGATAATAACCAATTTATTATTGCCTCTAGGGAATATTTACAACATTGGAGTAGTGGAGAAAATCAATAAATACCTCATGAATTTCTTCTGGATATAATATGGATTGACTCATAAAGGAACTGCACTCATATCCTGGTCCAAAGTTAGTCAAACCGAGTTACAAGGTGGGCTTGGAATTCTAGACATATCAATGCATATTAAAGCCCTGCCAATGAAGACCATCTTTAAATTTGTAAACAAGGAAGAGATACCTTAGGTCAAGATCATCTGGGAGAAATATTATCACAGTAGTATTGCCATGGACAAAGTGGAGAGCTCTTTCTGTTGGAGATCACACTTGAACCTAATACCTAAATTCAAATCTGCTAGGACTTGCTCGGTTTCCTCAGGGCAAGCAACACTTGTTTGGAAAGACAACTAGGCAGGAGAATCTTTGGAGAAAAAATTCCCAGAGTTACACTCTTTTGCACTTAAGGACTCCATGTCTGTTCAAGAATTTTGTGGGTTTAAAGATTGGAGAGATCATTTCCTAAGGCCTTTATCCACCCAAGCCTACACTCAATTTACTCACTGGTGGACATTATCCCTACTCTTGACAGTGATGAGAAGGATTTGCAATGGCCTAGCTAACAAATACTCTTCAATGGGCATGTACAAGCATCTGGTGGGGGATGAGGAGGGGCTCCCTGTTTTTAGGCTGATTTGGAACGGCTCTAGCAGACTCAAACACAAGATATTTTTCTTGTTAGTCGGTCATTGCAGAATCAACACCAGAGCTCTCCCCAAGAGGAACGGAATGCAGCTGGACAACTCACACTGTCCAGACTATAATCAGAATGCTGAAGGAACAACCCACCATTTGTTATGTCACTAGAATTTTGCACAGGAGTGTTGGAACACTTTGATTCCTCATAAAAAGAGGCACTTTAGTATATGAGGAGACATTGTTGGTGATAGAACAACTACCCCAACAATTTGCCATAGAAATAGTTATTTTGGGATGTTGGAATATTTGGAATTAGAGGAATGTGGGGATCCCTAGAGGGCTACAACATACGATTCAATCTTGGCGATTTAACTTCAAGCAGGACCTTAAGCTCTTGCAACAGAAATTGAATTCTAAGCATTTCCATAGCTTCAAGAAGTGGATAGATAACATGTTCTAATTCAAAACCATGATTTCAAGAGCAGGCACTGGTTAATACCTTCTGTTTCTTGGGATCCTTGGATACTTTTTGTAACATATTCTGTAACATACTTTTATTTTTATTTATGAAAATTTACCGTACGAGCATTTTTCTTTGATTTTCGGGTCAAAAAATGTATTCTCAAGGCATCTCCAACATCAACCCTATTTTAGGCACCAAAAAACTTTTAGAGTTAAATTTGAGACACAAAAAATTACTTTTAGCGCACTAAAAATGCCCATCCCCAACAGAATAAATATGGCACTTCAAACATGCAAATAATTATTTTTTAACAACCAAACATTGCATAGTTCACTTCGAACATTTAAGGTTTTGAACATCCGAACATTGCATATATTAAATGAACATCCAAACTACTAGATCACCGTAACATTACTATGATCGACTCCTAAGGACACCTTACAGGTTGTCCTAGTCAATGCCACGAGACGCGTCGCTCTTATCGCTGGGCTTAACCCGGTCCCTGGACTCAAGATTTATCACATATGAGTGGCCATCCTCATCCTCCGTATTGCACTCTCCCTTCTTGCACTAATTGCCCTCTTCCATAACCACTTAGTCTCCCCATGCATATGTTGCGGATTTTTCATGGCAAACCTCGCCATCACCGCCTCATCGCTCTCCCGGGTGTCTTTCTGCTCAAGGCGGATGCGGGTTGCCCTCTTGGCGGGCATAGCTAAAACTGCATTTCCCTTCCTAAGTGTTTTGGTGTTTATGACAACACAATTTACAGACTAACTGTGTGCTCGAGCTATAGACGCATATGTATTTTGCAGAATACTTTTAGATATCCATCTAAATGGAAATGATCAAAGACGACATTTATGATGTTTTTATTTCTTCGGTCATAGGAAATCCATACAATTAAGAGGGTTCCGCGTTGGAAAGTACGATGGAATCAAATACGTACACAAATCTCATATTTCACCCACATAGCCTTCCATATGTTTTCGAGGAGAGAAATCAAATCTAACTTGCACTGAATATATACACCTGGTTGTACCGCCGGGGGCAACGGTTCTACTGCTCCCTTGTGGAGTTGAGCAACCACTACACAACCAAGCGGTTGTACCGCGTACTCAAGGGTTGTACCACTCTAGCCTTGGAGTGGTACCACCGCCCTATGTTGTAGCAACCACGATCCCAATGGATCGAAGTCTCTGTGCTTAAGTGTCATCCCTGGATCGGTATGCTGACACACACAGTACTTGAGGATTTATAACAGAGTTTCAATCACACACTTATTACATCAAGATCCTCATAAAGAGTATTATTACAAAAATATGGCTGAAGGCCAACTAAAATAAGATACTGCGGAAGCTTCAAAGGTAAAAGAATCCATCAACTCCACGGCAAACACTGAGTGCATGACAACGACCTATCGCACCTTAATCCTTGTCGGTAGACTCTGCAACATGAGACGTTGCAGCCGTGTAGGTCAGCACATTGAATATGCTGGCAAAGTCACACTGTAGCAATAATGAAGAACAAGTATCTACAACTATGTGCATATTTGGCTGGTGGAGGCTGTAAGGTTAATTTTGCATAAAGCTAGTTTTTCCCTACAACAAAGGAATACATTTTATTTACTACTAAGTTAAAATTAACCAATATTGAGAAGGTTCCTCTAACTCAATCCCAAAATAATCACCAAATCTTTATTAACCCAACAATTTAATTAATAGAGTATTGAGATCAATCAATAATTCAAATACCAGGATACTCAAATTCATCCATAACCGGGGACACGACTATTCATGAATACTTTGTACACTCTGCAGAGGTTTGCGCACATTTCCCCACAAGACTCGACCGCATCCATGATCGGAAGATCGAGACATAGCCTTTCAGAAGCAGTAACTCTTTACTCTGGGTAGACCGATACACCTACTTTCCCCTACATCTGCTAGTCTACCACTGAAAGAGCTCACACAAGATACTTAACTATGCCAGAGCCCATTGATACGTCTCCAACGTATCTACTTTTCCAAATCCTTTTTACCCTTGTTTTGGACTCTAACTTGCATGATTTGAACGGAACTAACCCGGACTGACGCTGTTTTCAGCAGAATTGCCATGGTGTTGTTTTTGTGCAAAAATAAAAAGTTCTCGGAATGACCTGAAAATCAACGGAGAATTATTTTGGAAAATATAAAAAATACCTGCAGAAAGATCCAGACAAGGGGGCCCACACCCTGTCCACGAGGGTGGGGGGGCACGCCCCCTCCCCCTGGGCGCGCCCCCTGCATCGTGGACTCCCTGACGCTCCACCGACGTATCCCAAGACCCCATATATTCACTTTCGGGGAGAAAAAAGTCACAGAGGAAGAATTATCGCGTTTTACCATATGGAGCCGTCGCCAAGCCCTAATCTCTCTCGGGAGGGCTGATCTGGAGTCTGTTCGGGGCTCCGAAGAGTGGAGATCGTCGCCATCGTCATCATCAACCTTCCTCCATCACCAATTCCATGATGCTCACCGCCGTGCGTGAGTAATTCCATTGTAGGCTTGCTGAACGATGATGGGTTGGATGGGATCTATCATGTAATCGAGTTAGTTTTGTTAGGGTTTGATCCCTAGTATCCACTATGTTCTGAGATTGATGTTGCTATGACTTTGCTATGCTTAATGCTTGTCACTAGGGCCCGAGTGCCATGATTTCAGATCTGAACCTATTTTATTTTCAGGAATATATGTGTGCTCTTGATCCTATCTTGCAAGTCTATAGTCACCTACTATGTGTTATGATCCGGCAACCCCGAAGTGACAATAATCGGGACCACTACCGGTGATGACCGTAGTTTGAGGAGTTCATGTATTCACTATGTGTTAATGCTTTGGTCCGGTACTCTATTAAAAGGAGGCCTTAATATCCCTTAGTTTCCAATAGGACCCCGCTGCCACGGGAGGGTAGGACAAAAGATGTCATGCAAGTTCTTTTCCATAAGCACATATGACTATATTCGGAATACATGCCTACATTACATTGATGAACTGGAGCTAGTTCTGTGTCTCCCTAGGTTATAACTTTTACATGATGAATTGCATCTGACATAATTCCCCATCACCGATCCAATGCCTACGAGCTTTTCACATATTGCTTGTTGCTTATTTACTTTTCCGCTGCTACTATTACAAAAACGCTACTGTTGCTTTTATTGCTGATACCGCTATCTCCATATTACTTTGCTACTAAACTACCTTGCTGCAGATACTAAGTTTCCAGGTGTGGTTGAATTGACAACTCAGTTGCTAATACTTAAGAGTATTCTTTGGCTCCCCTTGTGTCGAATCAACAAATTTGGGTTGAATACTTTACCCTCGAAAACTGTTGCGATCCCCTACACTTGTGGGTTATCAAGACTATTTTCTGGCGCCGTTGCCGGGGAGCATAGCTATATTCTTAAAGTCACTTGGGATTTATATCTGTTGATCACTATGAAGAACTTGAAGGACTCAAATACCAAGATCTTACCCTCAACTACGAGGGGAGGTAAGGAACTGCCATCTAGCTCTGCACTTGATTCACCATGTGTTATGGGTAAATTTGCGACACCGACACATGCTATTGAATCTGATATGTTGTTTGTTCTTGTTGATGCCACTTCTGCTATGTATGATGAAACTACTTCTATGCTTGATAATACTGTACCACTAGGTGAATTTCTAGATGAACAAATTGCTAGGGTTAGGGAGAATGGAAATATTGAAGATGATAATATTTATGAAAGTGATGATGAAGCTTCTCCCAATAGATATGAATTGCCGGTTGTTCCTGAGGGTTATGTTATGGATGAAGAAACTGCTAGAGACATTCTTGCTTGCAATGATAGATATTATCTTAAGAAATTATTAGCTAAGTTGAAAGAAAAGTCCTTGAATGCTAGAATGAAACATGGCCCTGCTTTTGCTACTTCACATATTTGTGTTACTGATAAGGATTATGAATTCTCTGTTGATCCTGAGTTAATTACTTTGCTTGAATTTGATCCTTTCCATGGCTATGAGTCTGAAACTGTTGTGGCACATCTTACTAAGTTGAATGATATAGCCACCCTGTTTACCAACGATGAAAAGATTCGTTATTACTATATCATTAAGTTGTTTCCGTTCTCATTAAAGGGTGATCCTAAGACATTGTTTAATTCTCTTGATCCTGGTTGTGTGTGTAGTCCCTAGGATATGATGTATTACTTCTCTGCTAAATATTATACCGCTCATAAGAAACAAGCTACCTTACGAGAAATATATAACTTTGTGCAAATTGAAGAAGAGAGTCTCCCGCAAGCTTGGGGGAGGCTTCCCCAATTACTTAATGCTTTGCCTTATCCTCCTCTTGAGAGGAACGATATACTTGATGTCTTTTATAATGGACTAACCGATGCTTCGAGAGACCACCTGGATAGTTGTGCTGGTTGTGTTTCCAGGGAAAGAACAGTTGATCAAGCTGAATTACTATTGAATAATATGCTGGCCAATGAAAATAATTGGACACTTTCTGAACCAGTCCCTAAGCCAACTCCGAAGAAAAGTGGTATTCTATTTCTCAGTCCTGAAGATATGCAAGCGGCAAAGAAATCTATGAAAGAAAAAGGTATTAAAGCTGAAGACGTTAAGAATTTACCACCAATTGAAGAAATACATGGTCTTGATAACCCGACATAGGTAGTAAATTTAAATTCTCTTTGTAGATTTGATGAAGGTGATATCCCTCGTTATAAGTCTGCTAGCCAATGCTTAGATGAGTT
This sequence comes from Secale cereale, assembly GCA_902687465.1. NCBI lineage: Eukaryota > Viridiplantae > Streptophyta > Magnoliopsida > Poales > Poaceae > Secale > Secale cereale. The sequence continues at coordinate 652,563,586 of LR738711.1, forward strand.
TGACAATTTTATTGTGAAACAGGAAAACTTCAATGCTTACGTTGGTAGACAATTACAACATAATGCTTATATGATTGAACACTTGAGTGATTATCTTTCTACAATTAAAGGTGAACTGAAACTCATTAGTATACATGCTCTATGGTTACCACTCAAGTAGAACAAGTACTTAAGGCTCATAATGATTTGCTCAATGAATTAAATGGTAAGAATAGTGATTATGCTGTTAGAGTTGCAACTAGAGGTGGTAAAAATACTCAGGAACCTTTGTATCCTGAGGGCCACCTTAAGAGGATTGAGAAGGATTCCCAGAGAGCTAATTTATATGCACCTAGTTCTTCTAAGAAGAAGAAAAAGAAAAATGATAGGAATTTGGATGCTTCTAGTGAACCTGTAGCTGACACACCTAAGAATCCCAATAATATATCTGTTTCTGATGCTGAGACACAATCTGGTAATGAACATGAACCTAGTGATAATATTAATGATGATGTTCATGATGATGCTCAACCTAGCAATGATAATGATGTAGAGATTGAACCTGTTGTTGATCTTGATAACCCACAATCAAAGAATCAATGTTATGATAAGGGAGACTTTGTTGCTAGCAAGCACGGTAGGAAAAGGGAACCATGGGTTCAGAAACCCATGCCTGTTCCTCCGAAACCATCCAAGAAAAAGGATGATGAGGATTTTGAGTGCTTTGCCGAAATGATTAGACCTATCTTTTTGCGTATGCGTTTGACTGATGTGCTTAAAACAAATCCTTATGCTAAGTATATGAAAGATATTATTACCAATAAAAGAAAGATACCTGAAGTAGAGATTTCCACCATGCTGGCCAATTACACTTTTAAGGGTGGAATACCTAAGAAACTAGGAGATCCAGGAGTACTCACTATACCTTGCTTCATTAAACGAAACTATGTTAGAACTGCTTTATGTGATCTTGGAGCCAGTGTTAGTGTTATGCCTCTCTCTTTATATCGTAGACTCGACTTGAGTAAGTTGACACCTACTGAAATATCTTTGCAAATGGCTATACCTGTCGGTATTTGTGCGGATGTGCCTATTGTGGTTGCAAATGTTACTATTCTAACGAACTTTGTTATACTTGATATTCCCGAGGACGATAGTATGTCTATTATCCTTGGTAGACCATTTCTGAATACTGTAGGGGCTGTTATTGATTGCAACAAAGGCAATGTCACTTTTCATGTCAATGGTAATGAGCATACAGTACACTTTCCGAGGAAACAACCTCAGGTCAACAGTATCAATTATATTGGAAAAAATTCAACTATTACTATTGGAGGTTTTGAATTTCCTCTTCCTACTGTCAAGAAGGCATATGATATTCTTATTGTTGGGGACATACATATCCCCATTGAGGTAACCTAGTGTTATTCGAAAATTCTCCGGTTTCATGTTATTCGGAAAGATTTTATTAACAAGACTTGATCAACCTTGTTAATGGATTCCTTTTGATGAGCATGAGATAGGTGAATCTAGATAGCACCACCTTTTGTATCCCCCTTTTACTTTATGTTAATTAGGATAAATAAAGCAAAAATAGTTTTTTTTTGTCTATTTCTAGACTTATCTGTGCAATAAAAAAATACCCAAAAATAAACGTCCTCCAAATGCCCTGAAAATTAAATATGATTTTTTCTGAAATATTTGAGAATATATGGCACAAAAAACACCACGAGGGGAGCCAGCACCTGGCCACGAGGGTCCAGGGCGCGCCCCCTGCCTTATGGGCCCCACGTGGCCCCCCTCCACTTATTCCTGCACCCATACTCTTCTTCCTCCCAAAAAAATCACCAATTAGCTCATCTTGCTGCAATTTTCGATCTTCTTGCTCAAAGCACCATTCACCAAACTATTTGGGGAGATTGTTCCTTGGTATGTGACTCCTCCATTGGTCCAATTAGTTTTTGTTCTAGTGCTTTATTTATTGCAAATTTTTGCTGCTATGGTGACCTTGTTCTTGAGCTTGCATGTCAAATTTCCTTGGTCCCAAGTAGTTCTAATGCATGATATAGTCTCTAGGCACTTGTAGGAGTTGTTGCTATCAATCTTATTGAGTTTGGTTAACTTTTATTTTGAGTTACTAAAAATTTCAGAATTTTTCAGAGGAGGAAAATGATAAAGAGATTATTGAGGGGTTCATCCAGTAAAAGTTCAGAGGAGAAGAAGAAGGAAGAAAATAAGAAGCCCAAATATAATCTTCCTCGCATGGCGGAGGTTTGGCCGTGTGAATGGCCTTGTAATGAGTTCATGAGAGCCACCGGGATTTACGAAGACTTTTATTGGCTGGCAAATAATGCAGGCCTCACCGACTTCCTCCATGACCAACGTGAACAGTATCTCTTACTCACTAATATTTTCACGCAAAATTTCTATTTTCATGCTAAGAAAACACCACCTACAATGGTGTTTCATTTATATGATGAGGTTAAGGAAATATCATTCTTTGAGTTTTGTGAAATATGCAAGATACCCTTTGAAGGTAGACTTGATGAACCACGTCGTGAAGACGTTGAAGGGTTTATTGACATGATAGTTGTAGGGGAAACTAGACAAGTCTCTGGGGCATGAATCACTAGTATACATTTCCCTGTCCTACGTTACTTTGCTTTATTTGCTAGTAGATGTTTAATTGGCCGAGGGAACAGTGGGAATCTTAGTGCCCCTGATATTGTCATTTTACGCCATGCTTTGTTTCAAGACACAACTTTTAGCTTGGGTGATGTCATTGCTAAACGACTGAGTTTGAACCGCTCAAAGGGCCCCGTCTTTGGAGGCATCTTTGCTTCTCGCCTTGCTGAACATTTTAGAATACCTATTAGGCATCATGAGAAGGAAGAAAAATTGCTTGCCCCTGTTTATCTAGATTACAAGAGCATGATAGCACATGATTTTATTGTTAAAGACAAAGAGATGTTGCTTAATTATAAATTAAGGTTTGATGAAAAATATTGTGAGATTGTTACCTTGCCTGCACCATCTCTGTTTGATCTATCTATAGGCATATATCTTGTTACGTCAGATGCTTTCTACAAGCACCAGAGCCAGGCACAAGCTTCAGAGCCTGATCCGGAGCAACCACTCGACCCTTACCGTCAGTCTGTTTATGGGTGGGATCTTGATGAGCTTGCCAACCAGTGGGACCCAGAGGACACATCTCACTACACTGGAGGGAGTAGCTTCGATCCGTGGCCATAGACCAACTTAGGCCAAAAGCCTAAGCTTGTGGGAGTACGTGCTTCTCACCGACTTTACATTCATGTTCACACTTATTCTAGTAGTCGGTGCTCACACTCTTTCATTGTACCATCCATGTGTAGTTTCATTTATTTTTCTTAGTCTTTTTCTTGTGTGTTAGAAAAACCTTAAGAAAAAGAAAAAATATTAGTTGTGGCTTCTAGCTAGTTTACTTTCCTTGTTTGTAGTAGTAATTAAAACAAAACCCAAAAATATTTCTCGTTCTTCTTTTGCTTGTTGGGAGCTTTCCCGTGTAAATAGTTTCTTTTCTTTTTCTTTGGGGGTCAAGAGTAGAAGACCATGATTAAAATTCTTAGTGGCTCTCATATGCTTTATTGTTGATTTAACCTTGAGCAATATTACCTTGTCTTATCTCTTGTTTTAAATGCTCGCAGATTCCAGCTTAGTCCAATGCACATGCACTATTGTTATTATTATCCACATCGTTCTGTCGTGTGAGTGAAAGGCAATAAGGATGATATATGATGAATTAATTGAGATAAGAAAAGCCAGTATGAACTCGACATCTCTTGTTTTTGTAAATATGATAGTTCATCGTTCCTGATTCAGCTTGTTATGAATGAAACATGCTTGCAATGACAATTCGAGATCATAGCTGCTTATGCCATGCTTAATTTTGCGTGCCAACATGATATTAAAATGGTTGTGATGTGGTATGATGGGGTGGTATCCTCCTTTGAACGATTCAAGTGGTCTGACTTGGCACATGTTAACGCATGTAGTTGAAACAAAATCAACATAGCCTCCATGATATTTATGTTCATGGTGATTTATATCCTACTCATGCTTGCATTCATTGTTGATTAATTTTAATGCATGTTCATGACCGTTGTTGCTCTCTAGCTGGTCGCTTCCCAGTCTCTTTCTAGCCTTCACCTGTACTAAGCGGGAATACTGCTTGTGCATCCACTTCCATAAACCCCAAAGTTATTCCACATGAGTCCACCATACCTTCCTATATGCGGTATTTACCTGTCATTCCAAGTAAATTTGTATGTGCCAAACTCTAAACCTTCAAATGAAATTATGTTTTGTATGCTCAAACAGCTCATGTATCAACTAGGGCTGTCTATATCTTCCATGCTAGGCGGGTTATTCTCACAATGAGTGGACTCCGCTCATCATTCATGAGAAAATGGCTGGTAATCGGGATGCCTAGTCCCATGCTCAAAATCATAATAATTAAACAAAACTCCCCGAGGGCTGTTGTTTGTTTGGACGATACCCCGTGGATTCGAATGGCCGTGGAGTGTGCTTGTTGGTGGTTGGGGGAGTATAAACTTTACCATTCTGTTTGGGAACCGCCTATAATGTTCGTAGCAAGGGAGATATCGAGATTCTTGGTTGTTATGTTGACAATGAAAGTATACTGCTCAAAATGTTATTCATCTCTATTTAAAAATCGAGCTCTGGCACCTCTACAAATCCATGCTTCTCTTTGCGAAGGGCCAATCTATTTACTTTTATGCTGAGTCATCATCCTCTTGTAAAGAGCACCAGTAAGAGAGCACCTCTGTCATTTGCATGCATTACTATTAATTTGCATTGAGTATGATCATGACTAGATCTCTTTTACCATGAATTACAATGTCTAGTCAGTCCTTAATCTTTAAAGGTGCTCTGCATTTATGTTTTGCGGTCTCAGAAAGGGCTAGCGAGATACCATCTTGTTATATCATATCATGATTGTTTTGAGAAAGTGTTGTCATCCGAGGTTTATTATTATTGCTCGCTAGTTGATTATGCCATTGATGTGAGTAGACATGAGACCTGAAAGGTATTGTGAATATGGTTAGTTCATGATCATTTCTAAAAACCTGAATGTTGGCTTACATATTTACAACAACAAGAGCAAACCGAGTTTGTCCAAGTTTTTCTTTATCACTTTTAGTTTATCAACTGAATTGCTTGAGGACAAGCAAAGGTTTAAGCTTGGGGAGTTGATACGTCTCCAACGTATCTACTTTTCCAAATCCTTTTTGCCATTGTTTTGGACTCTAACTTGCATGATTTGAATGGAACTAACCCGGACTGACGTTGTTTTAACCAGAATTGCCATGGTGTTGTTTTTGTGCAGAAATAAAAAGTTCTCGGAATGACCCGAAAATCCACGGAGAATTATTTTGGAAAATATAAAAAATAACTGCAGAAAGATCTAGATCAGGAGGCCCACACCCTGTCCACGAGGGTGGGGGCGCGCCCCCTCCTCCTGGGCGCACCCCCTGCCTCGTGGGCCCATGACGCTCCACCGACGTATTCCAAGACCCCATATATTCACTTTCGGGGAGAAAAAAATCAGAGAGGAAGAATTATCGCATTTTACGATACGGAGCTGCCGCCAAGCCCTAATCTCTCTCGGGAGGGCTGATCTGGAGTCCGTTCGGGGCTCCGGAGAGTGGAGATCGTCGCCATCGTCATCATCAACCTTCCTACATCACCAATTCCATGATGTTCACCGCCATGCGTGAGTAATTCCATCGTAGGTTTGCTGGACGGTGATGGATTGGATGGGATCTATCATGTAATCGAGTTAGTTTTGTTAGGGTTTGATCCCTAGTATCCACTATGTTCTGAGATTGATGTTGCTATGACTTCGCTATGCTTAATGCTTGTCACTAGGGCCCGAGTGCCATGATTTCAGATCTGAACCTATTATGTTTTCATGAATATATGTGTGTTCTTGATTGTCGGGGAAACTAATCGCCCACGAACACCTATGGGACCGGAGCCCCTTTTCGGTACGACAAGGGGGCGGAGGATGCACGAAGAGCAGATCGAGGCGTGCACGCGAGCAGCTTACCCAGGTTCGGGCCGCACGGATGCGTAAAACCCTACTCCTGCTTTGGTTTATATTGCGTTCTTAGCTCAGGAGCGAGAAGAGCTACAGTGCTTATCGCTAGCCACACCGAGCGTGAGAGTGATCGAAGATCGGAACCTCCTCTACGTTGCGCATGGGCCTCCTTTTATAGGTCAAAGGGGTCACCGACAGGCGGCAACGCAGTTGGGGGTAGAAATGTAAAAATGGTGGTAGTTGGAATAGTGTATGTATAGTGCTCTATACCTAACCCTGACGGCAGGGGACAAGGGCACTAAATGCCCATCGCCGTCGCCCCAAAGAGTGCAGAAAGCGTCCGTCAGGGCGTCTCCGTTCGCCACGATGGTGGCCTCGTCATCGCAGCTCGCCACCGTATACCCCAGGCTGCACAGCCTTCCGCCACGTGTGCCTGGAAGGGCCCCAGGGCGACGCGTGGGCGGATGAGCTGGAGCGCGGGTACCTAGTGGAAGTTTGCGGCGGCAAGCGTCTTGCCGCGGCCGCCATCTTGCCGTGCCCGGGAGCTTGTCGCTCTCCGGGCCTTGCCGGGACGCGTGGCGCGTCGCGGCAAGTCTCTTGAAAATGCCACGTTTGGCCTTCCCGGCAAGCTCCTCTTGCCAGGGTCTTGTGCAAAAGAAGTGGTCTTGAGCCTGGGGCGGCCTTCCCGGCAAGCTCCTCTTGCCGGGGCCTTGTCTCTTTAACTTGAATACTTTGTCCTTGAATGGCTCCAAAGGAAACACAGTGGGCCTTAGCGGACGCGCGGCAGCCCTGCCACGGGACGCTGCTGCAGCTGCTGAGACCGCCAAGAGAGACTTGGAGGAGAGGGTGGCACAACTGGAGGTCCACTTGAAGACGAGCGAAGAGAAGGTTGCTGCACTTGCGTCGGAGAGGGAGAAGGACGCCCACAGTCACTCCGAGCTGCAGGTCCGCCTCTCCGACAAGGGCATGGAGCTTGCCGTCACCAAGGACTCCATCCCCGATCTGGAGTTGAAACTTTCCACCCTCACCGCATCGCTCGACGGCGCCAGAGAGCGGGAGACGAAACTGAAGGAGGATCTCAGGGACGAGAGGGCACTGTTGGAGAGTGCCGCTATCTCCCAAAACAACTTCAGGCTGACGGTGGAGCAATGGACCGAGGGGCTTGTCGCCGCCGCCGCTGATATTGACCAGGAGTTGGCGGGGCTGGGGACGGAGCACCTCGGGTACTCCACCGACGAGAATCTCCCTCACAGCGCCAAGCTAAGCTTGCTCTTCAGGGGAGTGGCGCCGGCCCTCCAGCAGCTCCGGGAAAGGATCCCAACGCAGCTAGCGAACGAGGCACGCAGGCTCTGCACGGGCGTCTTGGAGAAGGTGCTGATGAAGATAGTCTTCCGCAACCCGGGACTCAACCTCAACAACGTCCTCAGGACCTTGCCGCCCGACGCCGACCAGGAGACGCTCAAGGCCCTTGTCGCACCTATCGTGGCCAAGGTGGGCAAGATCAAGAGAGTCGAGGGCGACCGTGCAGATTAGGCTATCTTTCCTTCTGTTTCCTTTGTCGCTGCCAATCATGTTATGAACAATAGTCTATTAGAACAGCGACAAGTCATTTTGTAACATAACTTTATTTTGGGTAGTTAATGAAGTGTTATTTCCTTTACTTGACTTCTTCGCTTTGTATGCTTTTACCCTACGCTTTTAGGGAACTTGCCGGCGAAGGGACCCTTGTCGCGAGCGCTGAGTGTGGAACTTCAGCAGCCTGCTGGCAGTGCCGTTGCCGACAAGAAACCTCGTCGCAGCTAGTCGCAGCACACTTATATTGTTGAGCGAACTCGAAAACGAAGTAAGGGCGCGACATTTGTCGCAGCACGCTTAAGCCGTTGAGCATGCTCGAAACAAAATAAGGGCGCGGCTAGCCACGAGTTGGTTCCTCCGCGCACAGGTTTTCCATACAAAGTGCGGCCGTTCAAGGAAAATAACTTAAAATTTTAAAAATTTGATTGCTCAAACTTTGGCAACTTAGCTTTTGTATTGTCTGCTTCCCGGCAAGGCGAGGCTTTCTTGAACGGCACTTGGTTCATACCACTAAGATGTCGGGAAACTGATCGCCCACGAACACCTATGGGAGCGGAGCCCCTTTTCGGTACGGCAAGGGTGCGGAGGATGCACGAAGAGCAGATCGAGGCGTGCACGCGAGCAGTTTACCCAGGTTCGGGCCGCACGGATGCGTAAAACCCTACTCCTGCTTTGGTTTATATTGCGTTCTTAGCTCGGGAGCGAGAAGAGCTACAGTGCTTATCGCTAGCCACACCCGAGCGTGAGAGTGATCGAAGATCGGAACCTCCTCTACGTTGCGCCTGGGCCTCCTTTTATAGGTCAAAGGGGTCACCGACAGGCGGCAACGCAGTTGGGGGTAGAAATGTAAAAATGGTGGTAGTTGGAATAGTGTATGTATAGTGCTCTATACCTAAACCTGACGGCAGGGGACAAGGGCACTAAATGCCCGTCGCCGTCGCCCCAAACAGTGCAAAAAGCGTCCGTCAGGGCGTCTCCGTTCGCCACGATGGTGGCCTCGTCATCGCAGCTCGCCAACGTATACCCCAGGCTGCACAGCCTTCCACCACGTGTGCCTGGAAGGGCCCCAGGGCGACGCGTGGGTGGATGAGCTGGAGCGCGGGTACCTAGTGGAAGTTTGCCGTGGCAAGCGCCTTGCCGCGGCCGCCATCTTGCCGCGCCCGGGAGCTTGTCGCTCTCCGGGCCTTGCCGGGACGCGTGGCGCGTCGCGGCAAGTCTCTTGAAAATGCCACGCTATTGCTCCCCGGCAACGGCGCCAGAAAAAGGTCTTGATAACCCACAAGTGTAGGGGATCAGTTGTAGGCTCTTTCGATAAGTAAGAGTGTCGAACCCAACGAGGAGCTAAAGGCCGAACAAATATTCCCTCAAGTTCTATCGACCACCGATACAACTCTACGCACGCTTTACGTTTACTTTACCTAGAACAAGTATGAAACTAGAAGAATTTGTGGTTTTTGTGGGATAGGTTTGCAAGAAAATAAAGAGCACATAAATAAAACTAGGGGCTGTTAAGATAAAGACACAATAAAGTTAATGATAGCGAGTGTGGAAAAGTGGTGGTAGGAGTTGCGAAATTGCCCCTAAGCAATTGACTACGTTACAAGACCGATAGAAAGTTTTATGTGGGAGAGGCCACTGCTAGCATGTCATCCCTTACTTGGAATTCTATGCGCTTATGATTGGAACTATTAGCAAGCATCCGCAACTACTAACGTTCACTAAGGTAAAACCCAACCATAGCATTAAGATATATTGGTCCCCCTTCAATCCCGTATGCATCAATTTCTACGCTAGGTTGAAGTTTCTGTCTCTCTTGCCCTCCAATATGTAGTCCTATCAACATACAACTAACCCTATGGTGTGATCCACGCACGCGCTCATATGATGGGCACCAAAGGACAGCAACATAACGACAAGCAAATTAAATCAATCATAGCAATTCACCAATCACAGATAGGACAACGATAATCTACTCAGACATTATAGGATGGCAACACATCATTGGATAATAATATGAAGCATAAAGCACCATGTTCAAGTAGAGGGTACAGCGGGTTGCGGGAGAGTGGACCGCTGTAGATAGATGCGGGAAGGTGATGGATATGTTGGTGAAGATGACGGAGGTGTTGGTGTAGATCGCCGTCACACGATGATGGCCCCGGTGGTACTCCGGTGCCACCGGAAGCGAGGGGGAGAGAGCCTCCCTCCTTCTTCTTCTTCCTTGACCTTCTCCCTAGATGGGAGAAGGGTTTCCCCTCTGGTCCATGGCCTCCATGGCGGCGGAGGGGAGAGAGCCCCTCCGAGATTGGATCTGTCTCTCTGTCTCTGCGTTCCCAGATTCTGGCCCACACCGTTTCTTAAATTCCTGGAGAACCGTAACTCCGATTGGGCTCATCTTTCGACACGATTTTTATCCGGAAATTACCTTTCTTGCAGCGAAAGAAGGGCATCAACCGCCTTACGGTGTGGCCTCGAGGGCCCAGGGCGCGCCCTGGGCAGGGATGCGCGTGTCGTGATTCTAAGCCTGACAGTACTAGTAGGGGGTACGAATGAGGAGGCAAGGCCCTAGCTACGGTGGAGTTGTACGTGAGGTGTTTTACGAGTTCAGGCCCTTCTCGGAGGAAGTAACAGCCCTACGTCTCGATGCCCGAAGGCGGTCGACTGATATGTGTATAGGTGTGAGTTACAGGGATGCGAACCCTTGTACATGAGGAGGGGGATGGCTTATATAGTGTGTCAGGACCCCAGCCATGCTCCACGTTACCAAGGGTTCAATGTACATTAAGGCAGACTTTACTGATAACGTCTACAGTAAAGAGTAATAAAGACATTCACTATGGCGAGTAAATACTAGACCGTTATTGTCCTAAGGGACCTTTGACCTTCGGGGGTCGAGTGCCTTGGATTGGTCGAGTAGAGTTGAGTCGTCTTGTAGGTGGTGTCCAGTCGAGTGGGATGTCCTCTTGGGCCGTCTCAGTCGACTGGCTTCGTCATCGTAGGTTTTGTCTTTTGATCTTCTGGGGTAGCGACCTTGGGTGGGGTACCTTGGTCAGGCCTGTGACCTTACCCTAGGTCTGTAACCTCGTCAGTAGCCCGCGAATGGATTGAGGCGTGAGCAGGAGAGAGTGCTAAGGAAAGCTCCGGTTCTAGCTCGATGCCCTTGGGGTAGTCTTCTCTGAGCTCGCGGACTAGGCTGTCCTCCTCAATCTTGTCTTGGTCGCCTTGATCGATTCTGGAACCGTCGAGTGCGTTGGTTGCGTCTTCCGTCGACTGAACTTTGCGCTAGGCGTCGGGTGCTGTTGGCATGCACAGTTTTTGGCGGGGTTTGTTGCTCTTTGGTCGTCGGATTCCACGGGGTTTCGAAATTTGGGGAAGCGTGCGAGACGTGCCACAGCAATCGGACGGATATGCTCGGGACACCTCGATCCTTGCGCCACCTTTTTCGCCACGTATCGCGTTCGCGCTTGTTGCAGGATTTGATAAGATCGCTCGGGGCCACCGGTCAGCCACTCGACCGGGGTGCTATAAGTGCGCACCGAGCCCGAAACGGGGGCACTGTCCGCCCATTCCCTGCTCTTTCGCCCCTGCCTCTCCGCCGTGCCTCTGCTCCCTCTCGCTTTCTCCACAGCAACCATCGGCTTGCGTGCCATGGGCAAGGACAAGACCGCGGCGATGGAGCGTTCGAAGAAGGCAGCGACGGGGAAGGGGAGGAGGTCCGGCCATAGCGGATCATCGTCAAGGTCCGGGCTCCCTCCTGGTTGGATCCAGGGGGATTGGATCCGGTCCACCATCACGGCGGAGGATTTGGAGGAATTGGAGGAGGAAGGACTGGTCGCCCACGGCTCCTGGCGGGTGCCGGAGGGCGAGCTCGAGCCCCGACCACGGGAGGGCGAGTGCATCCTTCTCGCGACCCACGTCGACCGAGGTTTCTCCATGCCTCCGCACCCCTTTTTTCGTGCTTTCTTGATATTCTTCGGCGCCCAGCTGCATTACTTCATGCCCAATTCCATCGCTTTCCTTGCCGCGTTCGTCTCCATGTGCGAGAACTTCCTCGGCTCGGCCGCACTGGGGTTTGTTCAAACACATCTTTACTTGCCGCTCGTAGACCGTCAAGAAGGCAAACCCGAGTGACGAGAAGACGCACGTCCTCCAGGCGTACGGCGGGCTCGGCATCCAACTTAGGAATAGGAGCACTTCCCCCCATGATCCTTTCGGAGTCGATTCGGGGCTGGCAATCGACTTGGTTCTATTACAAGGACAGTCCGACTCCTGTCAGTCGACCGGACTCCCCCCTTTCTCTCTTGGTCGAGCCAGCCAGCCTCCTTCAATCATCGTGGTCGAGCCGAGAGGGCTGAAGTGAACATGTTGGTGGAACGGGTCATCCAGTTGGTCCGCGAGGGGGTAACAGGGTTGGACCTGCTCGAGGTGTACCTCATGCGGAGGATCCAGCCGCTCCAGGCTCGGGACCACCCGATGTGGATGTACTCCGACACCGACGACTCGTCCCGAGTCCACCCGGAGGCGGCCGACATGAAGTAGCGCAGTGCCTGAAGTGCGTCACGGGGAACAAAGACAAACCCAGGGGGTCCGGGAGGGTCCTCCCATTCGACGCTGACCATCTGCCTGACAAGGTCTGTCCTCGGCTCCCGAGTGGTGTTCCTGTTGTTAGCTTTTTAATTGTCTTGACGAGTCCGACTGACGTTTGGCTAATCTTCCTTTTCTGCAGATCTATACTGAAATGTACTCGATGCCCAATGGGGATCTGGTCCAGGAAGGCGAAGAGGGCGTGGGCGACGTCTCCGAGTGGAAGTCGGAGGAGACCGAAGAGGAGAGCGAGGATTACAGCAGCAGGGAGGAGGTCGAGTCACCTCCCCGTGATGAGAAGCAGTCCAAGGGGAAGCACGACCCAGGGGCTGTGCGCCCTCGAACGGGTCCCTCCAGCTCCCAAGCGCCCAAGCGGGCTCACATGGCCACTCCTGATCCATCTGAGAAGGCGCCCAAGCACCCCAAGGTTATCACCGCCAATCCCCGGAAGGCCCTGCCCAAGATTAAGGTGGATGTTCCCATCGCCTCTACGTAAGTGCTATTCCGCTTTATTCTTTTCTGCCTTTCGGAGGTCGACTATGTCTTCGTCGACTCATCTTCAAGGAAATTCTTCAGTGCTGCTGCCTCCACGACCTCGCTGGACATCGACAAGGGCCGGGACAACAAGGAGACCGCAGATGCCGCAACATCCCGCGCAGGTGCGAGTTGTAGATCGTGTCTTACTTTTCGTCGGTTAGGGCTGACAGTCGACTGAACCTCACAATTGTTTGTTTTGAAGTGCCGCACCACGTCATAGAGCTCCCAGACGATGATGATGTCGATGAGGAGCGCTTGGGAGGGGCTCGACGACGCACGGGGAAGAAGGGCCGGAAGGTGCCTTATGGCCCGGAAGCCCAGCAACAGGAAGACGCGGTCCGAGCCACAGTCTCCTTTGCCGTCCCCGTGTCGACCGAACGCCCTGCTTCGTGAGTTGGAGGGGCCGTCGACCCAGCGCCTGTCCCAGCTGTCGACCCAGCACCCGCTCCGGCCGTCGACCCAGCGCCTGCTCCGTCGTCCGTTCTCTTCTCCTCCTATCGCCTCCCGGAGGATCCCGTGGGCGCAGCTCAAGAAGTCGTTCGTCAGGCGGGGTTAATGATGGAGAAGACGAAGGCGGTGTATGAGGCCGGCATGGCTGCTTACGACGCTAGTTCTGCCCTTTGGACCAACGTCCAGGTTTGTTTTCTCCAACTGATTGGCTTGCTGCGCTGGAATAGTCTTCGGTTTGAAAAAATCTACTACTTTGTTTGTAAGATGATGCCACGCCCACTGGGTGAGAGTCTTGATGTGTAATCTTTTAGCGTTTGCTTTCAACTTCCCTTGAACTCGAGCCAGACTGATCTTGGCCGAGTGAGAACCGGTGGGGGCACGCTCAGTGCACCCACTGGGTGTAGTCCCCGGGACCGTGGTCGACTGCTGGTAGTCAGCCATGGTCTGATGATAGAACTTTCCTCCTTGCTGTTGTTTTTTTAGCTCGAGCCAGACTGATCTTGGCCGAGTGAGAACCAGTGGGGGCACGCTCAGTGCACCCACTGGGTGTAGTACCCGAGACTGCGGTTGGGTGTTTGACTCGACTGCAGTCTTAGAATTTTGTTTTGTTGTGTTGATGCAGAAATCTTGCGAGTTTGGAGCTAAATTTGTGGATCTTGAGAAGAAGCAAATCCAACTCAATCTCGACTTGCAGCTGGCTCGGGACCACCTGAAGAAGACGCGGGACGACGCAGCTGGTAACTGACGCGAGCAATTCATCGACTGGCAATTGATAAGTATGCTCTGTGTCTCCTCATTTTGATCTGTCCAGTGATGTCTTTTGCAGGTCAACTGAAAGCGGCCTTGGAGCAAAAAGACCTCGACTTGGAGGCGGCGCAGCAGGCGGCTCAAGAGAAGGCATAAATGGTAGCGCAGAAGCTGGCTTCCGTAGGCGCTTGAGGCGGAGATCACCAGGCTGAAGGGTTCACTCGACGCAGCTAACCAAGAGGTGACTCGGCTGAAGAATGCCAAGAGTGTTCTGAATGACAAATATGAGGCCCTCTTCCGGAAGAGGATTGATCTGGAGGCTTATCTGGGCGACCTTACCAAGAAGTGGTACCTCGTGCTCGAAGGTATGTCCCTTTGGCTCAGGCTAAATTGGATAGGTCGACCCGTATTTTGCTTGCTGACTCGACTTGTTTCTTGTGGTGTAGAATTCTACCGCAATTTCGACGAAGAGACTGGGCGGGTCGAGCCCGGCCTGAACCCAGCCAATTCTATCGTCAAGGAAGAAGCTGCCATGAATATCTTGAGGCTGGAGTCCCGTCTTACTGCTGCCACGGACTACCTGGGACGGCTGAAAGCGGTGATGGCCCGGATCGATACTGCGCTCTAGAGGGGGGTCGTGCAGGAGAATGACCTGGAGTCTCTGAAGACTCGACTCAATGAGATCCCCGGTCGAGTGTAGGAGTGGAAGAAGTCGTCCGCCCAGAGTGGAGCCGACGTGGCGCTATCCTTGGTCCGTGTGCACTGCAAGGAGGTGAAGGAGAGAAGGCTTGCGGCGCTCAAGGTCACCAATACGATGGAGCTCCAGTTCCAGTCGTTCATAGAGACTTTCTTGGAAGCCGCCACCCGCATCGCCGATGGGACCGACCTGGACCAGTTTCTTGCACCTGCGAGCCCGCCTCCTCCTGAGGGGTGAGTGAACTTTGATACTTTAATTCAATTTGCCTCGGAATGCCGAGTGATTATGTAATCGTTATACTCTGGTGGGCGCGTGGCCCAAGTACTCTTGCCCGAATCTTGCGGGACTTTATCTGGATCTGATTCATTTGCTTGTGACTCTTTTTAATCGCTTGGATTTTGAGTCGACGCCTTGATGGTGACGTTGTGCTTGCGGCGGAGCTCGGAGGACCGCGGCTGAGCTCCCGAGTGAGAGGATCGCTCTTCACTCGGAGCGGTGTTTGTAACTTAGGCGAGTCACGGGGTCGCAGCTAAGTCCCCAAGTGAGAGGATTGCTCTTCACTCGGGGTGGTTTTTGTAACTTAGGCGATTCCAAGCTACGTTGTATTTGTGGCGGAGCTCGGAAGACAGAGCCACATTATACTTATGATGCAGCTCGGAGGACCGCAGCTAAGCCCCCGAGTGGGAGGATTGCTCTTCACTCGGAGTGGTTTTTGTAACTTAGGCGATTCCAAGCTACATTGTATTTGTGGCGGAGCTCGAAAGACAGAGCCACATTATATCTATGACGCGGCTAGGAGGACCGTAGCTAAGCCCCCGAGTGAGAGGATTGCT
>LR738711.1:652579561-652644728 GCA_902687465.1 Secale cereale
TAGGTGAATCGAGTTCGCGGCTAAGCCCCCGAGTGAGAGGGTTGCTCTTCAGTCGGAGTGTTTTTTGTAACTTAGGCGAACCGGGTTCGTGGCTAAGCCCCCGAGTGAGAGGGTTGCTCTTCACTCGGAGTAATTTTTGAAACTTAGGCAAATCGGGTTCGCGGTTAAGCCCCCGAGTGAGAGGGTTGCTCTTCAATCGGAGTAATTTTTGAAACTTAGGCGAATCGGGTTCGCGGCTAAGCACCCACTGGGGGATTTTGAAGACCGGCATTTTAGAAAACAACAATCATTAAAGGATCGCTGCAAACTTGTCTTTGAAATAAATCAGAAAATCTTTATTACAACTCGACTGTCGAGTGTCTCAACTGTAGAAGCAGCGGAGCAGGTCCGCGTTCCACGAATGGGGTTCGTCTTTCTTCTTGGCGATGTTGTAAAGGTGGTACGCTCCGTTGTGCAGCACCTTGGTGATGATGAATGGGCCTTCCCAGGCCGGGGCGAGCTTGTGTGGTCGTTTCTGATGCACTCGAAGGACCAGGTCTCCTTCCTGAAATGCTCGGCTTCGGACGTTGTGAGCATGGAATCGACGCAGGTCTTGCTGATAGATGGTCGACCAGATCAAGTCCATCTCTCGTTCCTCCTCCAAAAGGTCGACTGCTTCCTGACGAGCCTGCTCTGCCTCGGCTTCGGAGAAGAGTTCCACTCTGGGGGTGTTATGCAACAAGTCGCTTGGCAACACAGCTTCGGCTCCATAGACCATGAAGAAAGGGGTACGACCAGTCGACCAGTTTGGAGTTGTCCTCAGACCCCATAGGACAAACGGTAGTTCGGTTACCCAAGCCCCAGCGGCATGTTTAAGATCACGCATGAGCCATGGGTTTAGGCCTTGGAGAATCAAACCATTTGCTCTTTCTGCCTGTCCATTCGACTGTGGATGTGCCACAGAGGCGTAGTCGACTCGTGTTCCTTGAGAAGCACAGAAAAAGCTCTGAATTCATCCGAGTTAAAGTTGGAGCCGTGTAATGCCCAGGATGTTGTCCGTGGTGATGCTGTGGGGAACTCCATATCTGAATGTCAATTCCCCGGTGAAGCCGATGGTGGTGATCGACTCGAAGTTCTTGATGGGCTTTGCTTCAATCCATTTGGTGAATTTATCGACTGCCACAAGAAGGTGAGTGAATCCGCTTCTGCCCGTTCTGAAGGGGCCGACCATGTCCAAGCCCCAAACGGCAAAGGGCCAGACTAGCGGAATGGTCTTCAAAGCAGACGCCGGCTTGTGGGACATGTTGGAGTAGAACTGGCAACCTGCGCACTTGTCCACAATATCCTTGGCCATCTCGTTGGCACGGTGCCAATAAAACCCGGCTCGGTACGCTTTGGCCACTATAGTCCGAGAGGAAGCGTGGTGGCCACAAGTTCCCGAGTGAATCTCATCCAGGATCAATCGACCTTCCTCTGGGGTGATGCAGCGCTGAGCGACTCCGGTGACGCTTTCTCTATAGAATTGACCCTGAATGACAGTGAACGCCTTGGATCAACAGACGATCTGGCGCGCTTCTTCCTCATGTTCCGGGAGTTCTTGCCTGAGCAGATATGATATGTATGGCACAGTCCAATCCGGCGTAATCACTAAAACCTCCATGATCAGGTCGACCACTGCAGGCACTTCGACTTCAGTCGGATCTGACGCACTGACTGGCTGCGGGGGTTCTTTCGTGAAGGGGTCTTCTTTGACAGAAGGGGTGGGCAGATGCTCCAGAAACACATTCTTGGGTATAGGCTTCCGAGTGGACCCAATTTTTGCGAGGTCATCGGCCAGCTGATTCTTGGCTCTGGGCACGTGATGGAGCTCTAAACCTTCAAACTTCTTTTCAAGCTTCCGTACTGCACTGCAATACCTGGTCATTGCCGGGCTCCTGACGTCACATTCCTTCATCACTTGGTTCACCACTAAGTCTGAGTCGCCATAAACCATCAGGCGACGGACGCCGAGTGAGATGGCCATGCGCAACCCGTACAAAAGTGCTTCGTACTCAGCTTCGTTGTTCGATGAGTCAAAGTGGATCTGAAGGACGTAACTGAGCTTGTCGCCCCTGGGAGATACCAGGACCACGCCTGCGCCGGATCCATTCAGCATCTTGGATCCATCGAAGAACATAGTCCAGTGATCCGACTGAACTTGAGTCGGCAGCTCTTGTTCTATCCACTCGGCCACAAAATCTGCTATAGCCTGAGACTTGATGGCTTTCTTTGCTTCAAACTTGATATCTAACGGAAGAAGTTCAATCGCCCATTTTGCCACTCGACCGGTTGCGTCTCGGTTGTTCAGGATCTCTGACAGCGGGGCGTCGCTGATGACTGAGATTGTATGGTCCGATAAGTAATGGGCAAACTTTTTTGCAGTCAAGTAAATCCCATACACGAGCTTCTGGTAATGCGGGTACCTTTGCTTGGAGGGAGTCAAAACTTCGGATATGTAGTAGATCGGGCGCTGGACCTTGTATGCATTTCCCTCTTCTTCCTGCTCGACCGTGAGTACAGTGCTGACAACTTGTCTGGTGGCTGCAATGTATAGTAGGAGAGGCTCTTTGCTGACTGGGGCAACAAGCACCGGCTGGGTGGACAGCAGGGCTTTGAGCTCTTCAAACGCTGCTTCGGCTTCGGAATTCCACTCGAACTTGTCTGATTTCTTCATGAGTCGGTAGAGAGGCAAAGCCTTCTCACCGAGACGAGAAATGAATCGACTCAATGCGGCCAAGCAACCAGTGAGCTTCTGGACGTCGTGTATACGCTCGGGGCGTTTCATTCGGAGGATGGTGCTGACCTTTTCTGGATTGGCGTCGATTCCCCGTTCAGAAACGAGAAAACCGAGCAACTTGCCGCCAGGAAATCCAAATGTACACTTCGATGGATTGAGCTTGATATCATAGCTTCTTAAGTTTGCGAATGTCTCAGCGAGGTCGGTCAGCAGGTCGGAACCTTTCCGTGACTTGACCACAATGTCATCCATGTATGCCTCGACGTTCCGACTGATTTGCTTTATCAAGCACTTCTGGATCATGCGCATGAAGGTAGCGCCGGCATATTTTAGACCGAAAGGCATGGTGACATAACAGAAACACCCGAAGGGGGTGATGAAAGATGTCTTGATTTCATCGGGTCTGAACAAACGGATCTAATGGTACCCGGAATACGCGTCCAGAAAGGACAAACGCTCGCACCCCGCAGTCGAATCAACTATCTGATCAATGCAGGGGAGAGGAAAATGCTCTTTCAGGCAGGCCCGATTGATGTGCTTGAAATCGATGCACATGCGGAGAGACTTGTCCTTCTTGGGGACCATGACGACGTTGGCGAGCCACTCGGAGTGGTAGATCTCGCGAATAAACTCAGCTGCCAGGAGCCGAGCCACTTCCTCGCCAATTGCCTTTCTCTTCTCCGCAGCGGACCGACGGAGATGTTCCTTCACAGGCTTCACTTTTGGGCCGACTCGCAAATGGTGCTCAGCCAGTCCCCTGGGCACACCCGGCATGTCTGATGGTTTCCATGCGAAGATGTCCCAGTTCTCACGGAGGAACTGGATGAGCGCTTCTTCCTATTTGCTGTCGAGCGTAGTGGAAATGTGGGTCGGTGCTGCATTGGGGTCGGTGGGGTGGATGTGTACGGGGTTCGTCTCCCCGTCCGATTGGAAAGCTAACTCGGAAGCCGGCTTCTTTGCCCTCAGCAGATCACTCAGATCCACGCTCTTTTGGTACTCCTCCATCTCTACTCCTGCCATCTGCTCATCAACGATCTTCGAGCCTTTCTGGAAGCACTCTTCCGCTTTCTGACGGTTCCCAGTGACGGTTATAATGCCGTTGGGTCCCGACATCTTCAGCTTGAGGTAAACATAACACGGTCGAGCCATGAACCTGGTGTAGGCTAGCCTACCCAGAATGGCGTGATAAGCGCTGTTGAAGTCCACCACTTCTAACGTCAGCTTCTCTTTGCGATAATTCTTCGACTTGCCAAAGACCACATCGAGTGTGATTTGGCCAAGTGAGTCGGCCTTCTTCCCGGGGATGACCCCGTGGAACCTCATGTTACTTTCGCTCAGCTTGGACATTGGAATGCCCATATCCCGGAGGGTTGCTGCATACAGAATATTCAAGCCACTTCCTCCATCTATCAGGACTCTGCTCAGACGCATGCCCGCGACCACTGGGTCAACCACCAGTGCCTGACGCCCGGGGGTGGCAATGTGCGCAGGGTGATCAGACTGATCGAATGTGATGGGGGTCTTGAACCATTTCAAAAACGTGGTGGTCGCCGAGGCAACCATGTTGACTTCTCTATTGATGACTTTCAGTCGACTTTTGCTCTCGACATCTGCGAAGATCACCAAAGTGGAGTTGATCTGGGGGTATCCTCCATCCCCTTCCTTGTCTTCGGACTCCTCCGATTCCTTTTCCTTCTCAGCCGACTGATCTTTCTGGAAGTTCTGGATCAGGAGCTGGCACTGTCGAGTGGTGTGCTTGGGATATACCAAGTTTCCCTCTTCATCTTTCTTCGCGTGAATGGGACACGGCTGGTCGAGTACGTCATTCCCAGCTTGATCTTTCACTTTCTTGGGGGCCCAGGGCCCCTTTGGCTTTCCTTTGCCCTTTCCTTGATTGACCACTACAGCTTCGCCCTGAGCAGCTGGCTCGGCCTTGCGCTTGTTCTTCTGATTGGAATTCTGATCATCCTACCCGACTGGTTTCTTGCCACTGCAGAGCCGATCGGCCTCTTCGCCGTTGGCGTACCGATGGCAATCTCCATCATCCGTGATAGGGACATATCGCCTATCCAACCAAACTTCAGATTCAGCTCTCGGTTACGTACGCCTTCCTTGAAGGCGCAAACTGCCTAGTGCTCAGACACATTTTCCACCGTGTGATGCAAGGTGGTCCATCGCTG
Source organism: Secale cereale (assembly GCA_902687465.1). Lineage (NCBI taxonomy): Eukaryota > Viridiplantae > Streptophyta > Magnoliopsida > Poales > Poaceae > Secale > Secale cereale. The sequence goes on from LR738711.1 coordinate 652,584,497, forward strand.
GATGTAATCTCTCAAAGTTTCATTCGACTTCTGCGCGCAGTGCTGAAGCTCTGCGAGGCCAGCAGGCCGCTTGCAGGTGCCTTCGAAGGTCCTAATGAACACTCGAGCTAGCTCTTCCCAGCTGTAAATACTCCCGGGGGCCAAATGATTGAGCCACGCCCGAGCTGAACCGGCCAGCGTCAGAGGAAGGTGCTTCATGGCCACGTCGTCGTTGCCGCCTCCGATCTGTATAGCCACTCGGTAGTCTTCTAGCCAGGTGTCTGGTTTTGACTCGCCGGTGAACTTACTTACCCCCGCCGCCAACCTGAAGTTCGGGGGATCTCAGCGGCCCTGATGGCGCTGTAGAAACACTCGGGTCCAGAGACAGGCGCTCGGCTTCCGCTCGGATGATCTCTACCTTGCTCTTCTCTGAACGCCCTATTCCGGTCGACCCGTCCCTGCACAAGGATAGACCTTGCGTCGAAACCTGGCCTCCGGGGGTCTGGGGGAACCAGGTTCCGCTCGTCATCGCGCAGGTGCCTGCCCTCGTGCCGCTGGGGCGAGAACGATCCGCTTCCAGAGGAGGCGTAGGCACCCGAAGGCGGTCATGATGACCGGGTTGACGGTTGTGTTGCTCGTATTTCCGACCCAGATGCCGGTCTTGCCGTGGGCCACGTTCCACACGCCTTGGGAGCGATCTTGGACTGTGGGCTGACCAAACGGTGTGTGCAGACACCAATCTGCTGTGGATCCTGTTGCGCGACTGAGAAACGGCCGCGTTTTGCTCTTCAGCCGTTCGGAGCAAAGCTCTGATCTGCTGAAGGCCTCTCCCAGCCTCCGACTGAGATGGTTGAATCGATTCCGCAATGCGAGCCGCGGCTTTGAGGTTCTGGACTGGTGTGCGGAACACCTGAGTCTCGCGCGGGTGCGATTGCCGCAGTCGTCGACTGGACTCGGGGACCAGTCGGCGGGCCTGTTCGTCGAGTGCGCACTGGATATTTTCCAAGCACACACGCTCAGCCACGGTGGCCAAGCGCGTGGCTTCCAAGGCTAGAGCCTCTGGAGAATCTCCCACGATGGGAGTGAAGAGCGTGTCTTCGTTGCTGCGACAGAGCTCATCCCTCTGCTCGGCAGTGAGGGGTTGAGGAATGTATCCGTCGTTGTCGTATGAACGGCCGCCACCGCTGCCGCCGTCACCACCACGAGGAAAACCCGATGGGCTGCGGCGTGAGTCGACCATGAGGACCTCTGCTGCGGGATCGCTGCTTCTGCACTCAGAAACAGAATCTACGAGCTCGATCGATAGATCGACCGACCCGTAGAGGTAACCGTCGGGCTCGATGGCCGCAACTTGAGGGGTGGCCGTCTGGTGGGCCACCGCGTGTTTCATCCACCGCTGGAGCCGTGAGCGACCGGACCGCTTGCGACGGCGCCCGACGGGGATGGGGGACAATGTTTGGATCGACAAGTACCGAGTCGACGGCTGCCGAAGGAGGACGCCGCAGGCACTGGCGCGGAAGTGCGCAGCCCCGCGGACGGGCAGAGCCTCGACGTCGAGAGGGGCCTCCTGGAGCCATGCGGAGTCGTCGGCGATGAAGACGAGCGCGCCGAGCCGGATCTCGTGGCCCAACGCCAGACCGCCGCCTGACACCATGATGAAGGAGGTCGTAGAAAAGGTTGCAACCTCACCAGAAGTCGCTAAGACGCCTGGCCCCATGGTGGGTGCCAACTATCGTGGTTCTAAGCCTGACAGTACGAGTAGGGGGTACGAATGAGGAGGCAAGGCCCTAGCTACGCTGGAGTTGTACACGAGGTGTTTTACGAGTTCAGGCCCTTCTCAGAAGAAGTAAAAGCCCTACGTCTCGGTGCCCGGAGGCGGTCGACTGATATGTGTATAGTTGTGAGTTACAGGGATGCGAACCCTTGTACAGACGGAGGGGGTGGCTTATATAGTGTCCTAGGACCCCATGCATGCTCCACGTTACCAAGGGTTCAATGTACATTAAGGCAGACGTTACTGATAACGTCTATAGTAAAGAGTAATAATGGAATTCACTATGGCGAGTAAATACTAGACCATTATTGTCCTAAGGGACCTTTGACCTTCGGGGGTCGAGTGCCTTGGATTGGTCGAGTAGAGTTGAGTCGTCTTGTAGGTGGTGTCCAGTCGAGTGGGGTGTCCTCTTGGGCCGTCTCAGTCGACTGTCTTCGTCATCGTAGGTTTTGTCTTTTGATCTTCTGGGGTAGCGACCTTGGGTGGGGTACCTTGGTCAGGCCTGTGAGCTTACCCTAGGTCTGTAACCTCGTCAGCGCGCCCCCCACCCTCGTGGCCCACTCGGGCATCGTCTCGTGTGGGTTTCGCTTCCCAGAATTCACATATATTCCAAAAATAATCTTTGTCCGTTTTTATTCCGTTTGGACTCCGTTTGATATGGATGTTCTGCAAAACAAAAAACATGCAACAAACAGGAACTGGCACTGGGCACTGGATCAATATGTTAGTCCCAAAAAATAGTATAAAAAGTTGCCAAAAGTATATGAAAGTTGTAGAATATTGACATGGAACAATCAAAAATTATAGATACGACGGAGACGTATCAGCATGCCCAAGCTTAATTCTTGCTCGTCCTCGAGTAGGTAAATGATAAAAAGATAATTTTTGATGTGGAATGCTACCTAGCATAATCTTGATCATGTAATCTAATCATGGCATGAATATTAAGACATGAGTGATTCAAAGCAATAGTCTATCATTTGACATTAAGACAATAATACTTCAAGCATACTAATAAAGCAATCATGTCTCTTCAAAATAACATGGCCAAAGAAAGTTATCCCTACAAAATCATATGGTCTGGCTATGCTCCATCTTCACCAGACAAAGTATTTAAATTATGCACGACCCTGGTTTTAGCCAAGCAATTGTTTCATACTTTAGTATTCTCAAACCTTTTCAACTTTCACGCAATACATGAGCGTGAGCCATGGACATAGCACTATGGGTGGAATAGAAGGTGGTGATAGACAAAAGGTGGGAGAAAGTCTCACATCAACTAGGCAAATCAATGGACTATGGAGATGTCCATCAATCGATATCAATGTCAGTGAGTAGGGATTGCCATGTAACGGATGCACTAGAGCTATAAGTGTATAAAAGCTCAAAAGAAAACTAGTGGGTGTGCATCAACTTGCTTGCTCATGAAGACCTAGGGCATTTGAGGAAGCCCATCGTTGGAATATACAAGCCAAGTTTTATAACGAAAAATTCCCACTAGTATATGGAAGTGACAAAACAAGAGACTCTCTATTATGAAGATCATGGTGCTACTTTGAAGCACGAGTGTGGAAAAGGATAGTAGCATTGTCCCTTCTCTCTTTTCTCTCATTTTTTTGGAGGGGCTTTCTCTCTCTTTTTTTAGCCCCTCTCTATTTATTTTTAGGCCATATTTTTTTATTTGGCCTTTCCTCACATGAGACAATGCTCTAATAATAAAGATCATCACACTTTTATTTATTTACAACTCAAAGATTACAACTCGAAGCTAGAACAAAATATGACTATATGTGAATGCCTCCGGCGGTGTACCGGGATGTGCAATGATCTAGCGTAGTAATGACAAAAAATGGACAAGCCATGGAAACATCATGCTAGCTATCTTACGATCATGCAAGGCAATATGACAATGATGGTGCGTGTCATAATAAACGGAACGTACATGGCAATATATCTCGGAATGGCTATGGAAATGCCATAATAGGTAGGTATGGTGGCTGTTTTGAGGAAGGTATATGGTGGGTGTATGGTACCGGCGAAAGTTGCGCGGTACAAGGGAGGCTAGCAATGGTGGAAGGGTGAGAGTGCGTATAATCCATAGACTCAACATTATCCATAAAGAACTCACATACTTATTGCAAAAATTTATTAGACATCGAAACCAAGTACTACACGCATGCTCCTAGGGGGAGGTTGGTAGGAGTTAACCATCGCGCGCCCCCGACCTCCACACAAAGGATGACACTCAATAAATAAATTATGCTCCAACTTCGTCACGTAACGGTTCACCATACGTGCATGCTACGGGAATCACAAACCTTAACACAAGTATTTCTACAATCCACAACTACCCACTAGCATGACTCAAATATCACCATCTTTATATCGCAAAACTATTGCAAGGAATCAAACATATCATATTCAGCGATCTACAAGTTTATGTAGGATTTTATGACTAACCATGTGAATGACCAATTCCTGTCAACTCTCTAAATAGATATAAGTGAAGCAAGAGCGTGTTAATTCTTTCTACAAAAGTTATGCCTACGCTCTAAAAATTATAAGTGAAGCAAAAGAGCATTCTACAAATGGCGGTTTTATATGTGAAGAGAAACAGGCAATCCAAACTTCAAATGATATAAGTGAAGCACATGAAGTATTCTATAAATCCATACTCAAAAGATATAAATGAAGTGCAGAGAGCATTCTATAAATCAACCAAAGACTATCTCATACCAGCATGGTGCATTTATTAAAAGAAAAATAAAAAGCACATGACGCTCCAAGAGTTTACGCATATCACATGAATGAAACGAATCCGAAAACATATCGATACTTGTTGAAGAAAGAGGGGATGCCTTCTGGGGCATCCCCAAGCTTAGAAGCTTGAGTCTCCTTGAATATTTACTTGGGGTGCCTTGGGCATCCCCAAGCTTGAGCTCTTGCCTCTCCTTCTTCTCCTCACATCGAGACCTCCTCGATCTTCGAACACTTCATCCACACAAAACTTCAACAGAAAACTCGGTAAGATCCGTTAGTATAATTAAGCAAATCACTACTCTAAGTACTATTGAAAACCAATTCATATTTTGTTTTTGCATTGTAGCTATTGTAATATAACTTTTCCATGTCTTAATCCACTAATAGAAATTGATAGTTTCATCAAAACAAGCAAACTATGCATCAAAAACAGAATTTGTCTAAAACATAACAGTCTCTAATAATCTGAACATTCACCATACTTCCGATACTTGCAGAATTCTGCCAAAATTAGGAAAAATCAACAATTTGTATAGAAAGACAGTGCAAAATGTTTCAGAACCATTTGACGTTCCAGCAAAAAATGTAAAATCGTGCACTACAGCCAAAGTTTCTGTCCTGCACCGCACAAACCAACAAGCATTTTAAACATCCTAAAGGCAAACCTTGGCACATTATTTTTATAATACAATGGAATTGTACAAGGGGATAATTATTTTTGATGAAAATTTTCTGTAATTCAAGATTTGCAAAGTTTCCATGGGCATGAACAAAGTTCAAGGAGCTCCCCCATTTCAACGGTGCTCGTCCTTCTTACTTTCACTTTTCTTCTTGAAAAACTTTTAGGTTCCCCTCTTTATTTAATTTTGCTTTTAAACTTTATAAAAGCACACAACAGAAATAAATGACTCTCTAAAACTTCCGGGTTGTCTCCCTGGCAGCGCTTTCTCTAAAGCCATTAAGCTAGGCATATAGTGCTCAAGTAATGGATCCACCCGGATCCCAAGGTATATCAAAGCCAATTTTAATTAGCAATGATTTGAAATTTAGTAGTGAGCACAAAGTGACATGTGTCATGAAACAACGAAGTCTAACTCTCTTCCTATGCATAGGCATGTCATACAAGAACAATTCATGCACATCAATTAAAGGCCAATGCATAGTATAAGCAGTTTCTTGCAATTTTATCATGTTGGAAACATAGAGAGGCGGAGATGTAGTTCCTCTCTCATAATAATTGCAAGTAGGAGCAGCAAGCACATGCATATTATATTCATCAAAATCATCATGTGTAACGAAAAAAGGCAACCCATCAATATAATCCTTAATAAGTGCAAACTTCTCCGATATGGCGTAGTTTGGAGAATTCAAAAAGATAATAGGACTATCATGCGTGGGTGCAATAGCAACTATCTCATGTTTAACGTAAGGAACTATAGCAAGTTCATGTCCATAACAATAATTCATATTGGCATCTTGGCCACAAGCATAGCAAGCATCATCAAAAAGGGATAGTTCAAAAGAATCAACGGGATCATAGAAATCATCATAGCATTCATCCTTCGGTAAGCACGAAGGGAAATTAAATAATGTATGAGATAAAGAGTTACTCTCATTAGAAGGTGGGCACAGGTGATCAATCCGCTCTTCCTCCTTTTGTTCTTCGCTCTCCTCCTCATCTTTTTCATCCAATGAGCTCACAATGTCATTAATTTCCCAATGTCATTAATTTCTTCTTCCATAGACTCCTGCAAAATATTAGTCTCTTCTTGGACAGCGTTGGAGTCCTCAATATATGGTTTAACATAGGCATTAGAAGCATAATTATCATAACAATATTTAAATATGGCAAAATTTTCAGATTTGTAAAGAGTAGCATCATACTTTTCAATCAAAGAAGCAATTTCATAAGAACCCTTAAAAGCAACAAATTCTTCAATTTGTTGAACATCATAGTAACTATAAACACCCTTAGCATACGAAGATACAATTCCATTATCGCTAAACTCACATTGGTAGGGAAGGTGTTTCTTATGGTCTTCAGAATAACAAGTAAAATCATATATTTCACATAAATTCCAAGCATAGCATTGCAAACGATGAATTTGATCCAGTAAAAGTTTCCCTTTTTCAGATATGTGGTGTCGCACATAACAAGCATGCTCATCTAAGGTTTTCCCTCAACTAAGCTAGTTGGGGTTTTAGCACGAGCACATAGGAATCGAAGATGATCCAAGTAATAAGCTTCAGGAGTGTGATAGATTTTGAGTGGTTCTTCAACCATTGGTTCAGCAGGTACCACTAATTTTTTTGGTATTTTACGTTTCCTACCCATAACTAAATATAGAAAACAACTTAGAACAGCAAATAAAATCTACTTAGTGATAAAGCAAACAAGCACACACGAGAATATTCACCCCACGCTATTGCTCCCCGGCAACGGCGCCAGAAAAAGGTCTTGATAACCCACAAGTGTAGGGGATCAGTTGTAGGCTCTTTCGATAAGTAAGAGTGTCGAACCCAACGAGGAGCTAAAGGCAGAACAAATATTCCCTCAAGTTCTATCGACCACCGATACAACTCTACGCACACTTTACGTTTACTTTACCTAGAACAAGTATGAAACTAGAAGTATTTTGGGGTTTTTGTGGGATAGGTTTGCAAGAAAATAAAGAGCACGTAGATAAAACTAGGGGCTGCTAAGATAAAGACACAATAAAGTTAATGATAGCGAGTGTGGAAAAGTGGTGGTAGGAGTTGCGAAATTGCCCCTAAGCAATTGACTACGTTACTAGACCGATAGCAAGTTTTATGTGGGAGAGGCCACTGCTAGCATGTCATCCCTTACTTGGAATTCTATGCACTTATGATTGGAACTATTAGCAAGCATCCGCAACTACTAACATTCATTAAGGTAAAACCCAACCATAGCATTAAGATATATTGGTCCCCCTTCAATCCCGTATGCATCAATTTCTACGCTAGGTTGAAGTTTCTGTCACTCTTACCCTCCAATACGTAGTCCTATCAACATACAACTAACCCTATGGTGTGATCCACGCGCGTGCTCATATGATGGGCACCAAAGGACAGCAACATAACCACAAGCAAATTAAATCAGTCATAGCAATTCACCAATCATAGATAGGACAACGATAATCTACTCAGACATCATAGGATGGCAACACATCATTGGATAATAATATGAAGCATAAAGCACCATGTTTAAGTAGAGGGTACAGCGGGTTGCGGGAGACTGGACCGCTGTAGATAGATGGGGGAAGGTGATGGAGATGTTGGTGAAGATGACGGAGGTGTTGGTGTAGATCGCCGTCACACGATGATGGCCCCGGTGGCACTCCGGTGCCACCGGAAGCGAGGGGGAGAGAGCCCCCCTCCTTCTTCTTCTTCCTTGACCTTCTCCCTAGATGGGAGAAGGGTTTCCCCTCTGGTCCATGGCCCCCAGGGCGGCGGAGGGGCGAGAGCCCCTCCGAGATTGGATCTGTCTCTCTGTCTCTCTCTCTTTCTGCGTTCCCAGATTCTGGCCCTTCACCGTTTCTTAAATTCCCGGAGATCCGTAACTCCGATTGGGCTCATCTTTTGACATGATTTTTATCCAGAAATTAGCTTTCTTGAGGAGAAAGAAGGGCATCAACCGCCTTAAGGTGTGGCCTCGAGGGCCCAGGGCGCGCCCTGGGCAGGGGGCGCGTCCCCCACCCGAGGCCCACTCGGGCATCGTCTCGTGTGGGTTTCGCTTCCAAAAATTCACATATATTCCAAAAAAAATCTCCATCCGTTTTTATTCCGTTTGGACTCGGTTTGATATGGATGTTCTACGAAACAAAAAACATGCAACAAACAGGAACTGGCACTGGGCACTGGATCAATATGTTAGTCCCAAAAAATAGTATAAAAAGTTGCCAAAAGTATATGAAAGTTGTAGAATATTGGCATGGAACAATGAAAAATTATAGATACGACGGAGACGTATCAGGTGACACCCTTATATAGTGGGGGGGGGGGGCTCGGCTCCGACTTGGAGGAGGGGCCGGCCGGGCGGCGTGGGCACACCGGACTCCGATGGGAGTCCATGTCGGCCACGGGAGGGAGACAACGCGGACATGCCGGCTGGGCTTCGGCCCAGTTCGGTCCGAAATATTTTTTAAAAATACATTTTCTGAAAATACAAAAAAATAGTATAAATACATTTTTAAAAATCACAGAAAAATCACACGTACTTAGGGCCTTATTATTGACTAGGTGAACATTTTTCTCAGCCTAAATGCCTTAAATAAAATAAAAATTTTAGTGCAAATAAAATAATAAAATAAATATTTCTGCAAATAAAAATCCAACAAATATATTTTTACTCAAAATTCAATTTCCAACATTTTTATTCTGTTTCGAAGAAGTCATATTATCTTCTCTCATTATTTTAGAAATATTGAAAATGAATATTGGCAACATAATATTTGATCCAACCCGACTTGGGAAATAACAAAAATTGTGGGTCCTCTTTGGAAAACTTCCAACTCACTCACTTGGGTCCTTGAGTTGCTTAAAGTCTCTTGGATCAATTTCCAAATAGAATCAAATTCAAAAATGCTCATATGATGAATGCATATGAATGATCTGTATGTTAACATCCAAATTGAAAATTGGGATGTTACAAACCTACCCTCCTTAAGATGAATCTCGCCTCGAGATTCGGGTTCGCTAGCAAAAAGGTGTGGGTGGTCCTGTAGGAGGTCTTCCTCTCGTTCCCAGGTGGCTTCGTCCTCTGTATGGTGGCTCCACTGAACTTTGCAAAACTTGATGACCTTGCTGCGGGTAACTCGGCTGTCAAACTCGAGAATCTTGACGGGCTTCTCCTCATAGGTCAGGTCACTATCTAACTGAATTGCTTCCAGTAGCACTGTATCTCATAAAGGAATCATCTATCTCTGCGTGGCACTTCTTCAACTAGGAAACGTGAAACACATCGTGAACTCCGGACAAAGCTTCAGGTAACTCTAGCTGATAAGGTATTTCTCCTCGGTGTTCCAAAAATCTGTACGGTCCCACAAATCGTGGTACCAATTTACCCTTAACTCCAAAACCCTTAACTCCTCGAAGAGGTGACACACGAAGATATGCTCTATCTCCAACTTCGTAGGTTACTTCCTTGCGTTTAGTATCGTCATAACTTTTCTGTCGGGACTGGGCTATCTTCAGTCTATCACGGATCAACTAGACCTTCTCCTCTGAATCTCTGATTAAATCAGGCCCAAATAATTTGCGGTCTCCGACTTCATCACACATCAACGGTGTCTTGCACCTCCTTCCATACAAAGCCTCAAAAAGGGCCATCTGCAGACTAGTCTGATAACTGTTGTTGCAAGAGAACTCTGCGTAAGGCAAGTTATCATCCCAACTAGATCCATAATCTAGCACACAAGCTCTCAACATGTCCTCCAGAATCTGATTGACTCTCTCTGTATGTCCATCTGTCTGTGGACGAAAGGGTGTACTGAACTCAAGCCTAGTACCCAAAGTCTCGTGCAACTGCTTCCAAAACTTCGAGGTAAACTGTGTTCCTCTATCTGATACGATGGTCCTCTGAACTCCATGCAGACATACGATCCTGGTCATGTATATCTTGTCCAACTTAGCACGCGTGTAAGTGGTCTTCACGGGGATGAAATGGGTTACCTTAGTCAAGCGATCAACTATAACCCAGATAGAATCGTACCCTGATCGTGTCCTGGGTAATCCTGTGATAAAATCCATTCTGAGCTTGTCCCACTTACAATCTGGTATTGGTAACGGCTGTAGTAATCCTGCTGGTTTTTTATGTTCTACCTTAACTCTCTGACAGATGTCACATACAACTACATATTCGGCAATGTCCTTCTTCATACCGGTCCACCAGAAATTCCGCTTCAAATCCAAATACATCTTGGTGTTTCTTGGGTGTATCGAGTAAGGCGATTCATGGGCCTCGTAAAGAATCAACTTCATGATCTCCGGGTCATTAGGCACGTATACACGTTCCTCGAACCACAATGTTCCGTTATCATCCTCACGGAATTCTTCTACCTTTCCTTGGTTCAGTCTGCCCTTTATTTCTATGATTCCTTTGTCCGTCTTCTAGGCTTCCCGATTCTTTCCCAACAAAGTGGACTGAATCTCCAATGTGGCAACATAGCCTCTAGGGACTATCTCCAACTGTAAGTCTCTGAGATCATCTGCTAACTCCCGGGGTAAACCTCCGGTTATGATAGTATTAACATAACTCTTGTGACTCAAAGCATCTGTCATGACATTGGCTTTTCCTCGGTGGTAATGCAATCTCATATCGTAATCTTTTATGAGCTCCAGCCATCTCCTTTGCCTGAGATTTAACTCCTTCTGCGTGAAGATGTACTTCAAACTATTATGACCCGTGTAAACATCACAACGGTTTCCAATAAGGAAATGCCTCCAGGTCTTGAGTGCATGCACTACGGCCGCTAATTCCAAATCATGCGTGGCATAATTCAACTCATGTGGTCGAAGCTGACATGAGGCATATGAAACAACTCATCCTTCTTGCATGGGAACGCCTCCAAGTCCTTGACGAGAACCATCGCAATACACCTGAATATCCTTGCGTATATTCGGGAGAATCAGCACTGGGGTTGTAACCAAACGTTTCTTCAACTCCTAAAAACTGGCCTCACATTTTTGGTCCAGTTATACTTTCTTTCCATCTTCACCAACTCTTTCATGGGCTTTGCAATCTTGGAGAAATTCTCAATGAACCTCCGATAATATCCTGCGAGTCCAAGAAAACTGTGAATCTCTCCAACTAAGGTGGGTGCTTTCCACTCGGTGACGGCCTGTACTTTGGAGGGGTCTACTACTATACCATCTCCTGATATAACATGTCTGAGGAATCCAACTTCCTTCAACCAAAACTCACATTTGCTAAAATTGGCATATAATTGATGTTCCTTGAGCTTATCGAGAACCAAACACAAATGTTCCTTGTGCTCCTCTTCATTCTTGGAGTAAACCAATATGTCATCAATGAATACCACAACAAACTTATCCAAGAACTCCATGAACACCTTGTTCATCATACTCATAAAGTAGGCAGGTGCATTAGTCAAACCAAAAGACATGACTGTATACTCATAAAGCCCATACCTCATGGTAAAATCTGTCTTAGGTATGTCATGTTCTCAGATCTTCAACTGATGATATCCCGATCGTAAATCGATCTTCGAGAAAACTTTGGCTCCTTGCAACTAGTCAAACAAATCATTGATCATCGGTAGAGGGTACTTGTTCTTCATCGTCACCTCATTCAGTGCATGATAATCCACAATCATCCTTAATGAACCATCCTTCTTCTCAACTAAGAGTACTGGGGCTCCCCAAGGTGAAGAACTTGGTCAGATATAACCTTTGTCCATTAACTCCTTGATCTGTTTCTTGATATCTTGCAAATCATTTGTGGGCATCCGGTATGGTCTCTTGGATATTGGCCCGATGCTTGGTAACAATTCAATCAAGAACTCGATGTCTCGATCCGGTGGCACGCGGGGTAACTCCTTCGGGAATACATTGGGAGAATCCTTCACAACTGGTACTTCCTCCTGAACAACTCCCGAAAGTGCATTCACTAGTGTCCTCCGGGGTGTGTGCCTTGACATGTACTTGATCCTCTTTCCTTCTGGGGTGGTAAGGAGAATAGATTTACTGGCGCAATCAATTTTTCCTTCATACCTAGATAACCAATCCATACATATGATCACGTCCAAACCTTGGGATTCCAAAACAATGAGGTCTGAGGGAAACACATGTCTCCCTATTGTCAGTGGCAACTTAAAACATCCTCGACTAGCCATGTATTCTAATCCAGGGGAACTCACTAACATAGGGGACTTAAGGGCTACGGTTGGCAAAATATAATTTTCCACAAAACCCCTTGATATGTATGAATGCGATGCACCAGTGTCAAAAAGAAGAAGGGTTGTAAATGCATTAACCAAAAACTTACCAACCACTGCGTCGGGCTTCTCGTCAATCTCCTCCATATTTACGTGATTCACCTGTCCTCTGGTGAAAGGGTTGGGCTTCTTTCATGAGCTTCCATTGCCATTTCCATTCTTTGCTTCTGGACACTCGGTGGCGTAGTGTCCGGTCTTCCCGCACTTGAAACAAGTAATGTGACTCAGATCCTTCTTGGCGGGTGTTGATGGGGTGGAACGATTGTGACTGTTGTTTCCTTCATTCCCATAGCCATTCCTGGGGCCACTATGGTTGTGCGAATTTCCTCCATTGTGAGAATGGCCTCCATGGTTATGTCCTCCATGGGTGGGATGGTTATGTCCTCCTGAGTAGCCCCGGGCATAAAAACCGAAGACCGAAAACCGAACCCGAAAAGACCGGGACCGAACCCGAAAAGACCGAACTAGGAAAGACCGAATAAAAAACGGTCGGCAAAAACAAAAGACCGAATATCTTACGGTCTGTTCGGTCCTACAGTCTCAAAGACCGAATAGCCCGTAAAGACCGAATTAGTAAAGCCCATACACAATAGTTTACAAAGGCCCATCTAGCCAGCCCAATTCAGGAGCGAGATACACACACGACCTCACGATACTGGAACCACCTCCAGCAGACGCTTCTCTCTCGTTCCCCAATCTCTCCCACTACGAACCCTAGCCACCACCCGCCGATGTGGCCCGATGCGCGCCGCTCACCTTGAACGATGAAGATCAGTACCCAGTGCACGAGCAGCGGCCCTGACCGGTGAAGACCGACGCCCCGAGCGGTGGCCCTGGCCGGTGAAGACTGGCGCCCCGAGCGGCGGCCCTGACCATTCAAGATCGGCGCCCGGAGCGGCGGCTTGAAGACCCGCACCCCGCGCCACCAACTCCATCCTCCTGGAGGTCGCCCCACTGCCTGTGACGCCGCCATCTGCCACCACCGTCCACCTCCCGACGACTGGTTCAACAACTACAGTTCGTCATCAGCACCCATCTTCTTCCACACTGTTCGTCGGCTAGCCGCATGCTGCCACTTTTGGTTCTCCACATCGCAGCTGAAGGTGAGCCACTTCATCTCTCTCTGTAAATCTGTCATTCCCACAAAAATAAGCCTGCAGCAGGCATTTTGTAGGCAGTACATGCCTTTGATCTATGTCAAATGTTTGCATTTTGAGAGAACAAATAGAAGCCTGTACTAAGATTAACTAGAGGAGTGTCAAATGTTAGCACAAGATTATTTCTGTAGCCATTTGTAGGCAACACATGCCCTTGTTTTCTATTTATTTCTGCAGTTTGGCTTGTGTCGTCCATTCAGCCTTGATTAACCGACACATTAAAATGGATGGACCATTCAGAGTGTAGGTTTGGGGAAAATAACTGAGAAGAATGGCACGCTTTAGTAGCTTCAATATATTAGTACTACTAGTTGGAGTAGATAATTCATTCGTGCTTGTTTCCTGAAACTAGATATATAAATGGTGTCTATCATTTTGATAGATGATAAGAGATGCACAAAGATATATACTAGATATTATAAGCATTTATTTATGTTGTGATTTGTTCATGTTAATGTTGTTTGATAGACCAATGTCCTCTCTTTTTTAGATGCTTCTTCCATGACCAAGTCAAACAAGTGTGCAAGTCGACCAACAATGTGACGTCCACGTCTACTCATGGCTGAACTAAAATCATGTTGAATGTATGTCGTTTGAGTTATCATCTTGTTCTTGTGATTTGTGACCTGAGACTTGAGAATTAAGAACTGAGAGTGAGAGTGTGAGACCTTAATGTTTGTTGTTTCCTGCTGAATTGAGATCATGTACTGAACTTGATTTATTTCATGTTAAATGCTATCCTGTACAATACTAAGCGGAGATGGTGTTTGCTGCTTGTCGATTCCATCGGCTGATGGTACTTGATCTTCTTACTTTTTGCTGTGAAATATAAATGAGTATCCATGCATATATAGTGCTGATTTTCTGTTTTAAAATTTTCATGTGGTGTACTGCACTCCATGCATATTGCATACAAGTGTTACTTGTCTGAATTTTTCTCATGTACACACGTGCGTATATACAACATTTGTTGTCTCTTTGTACACACATATATACAAGTGTTACTTGTTTGAATATTTCTTATGTACACATGTGCGTATATACAACATTTGTTATCTCTTTGTACACACATATACCTCTGTACTCTATGTAGTTTGTATTTGTATACAACTGTACTGGAAGTAACATAGATAGTTTGGTCTGTTTGGTCCAGACCGAAGACCGAATTGTAAAGACCGAAGACCGAATAGTAAATAACCGAAAAGACCGAATTTATTTCGGTCTTGAATTAGAGAAGACCGAATTTTTTAAAGACCGAAAAGACCGGACCGAACAAACCGAAAAGACCGAACGCCCGGGCAGGCTCCTGGGTATGGAGAATAATGGGGCTTCTGCTGAGCTCCAGAGTTATACTTTCACCGTCCATACTTCCTCTTGCGGCTCTCTATCTGTTGCTGCTTTACTTCAATCATGATGGCCATGTCTACCAGCTCCTGGTAGTTGTTGAAGGTTGCTACCATCAGCTGCACACTCAGCTCATCATTGAGTCCCTCAAGAAACTTCTCCTGCTTCACGACATCTGTGGCCGCGTTGTCTCGGGCATAGCGATCTAACTCCTTGAAGTCATCCATGTACTGCCCTACTGTACGGTTCCCTTGGTGCAAGTTGCGAAACTCACGCTTCTTCAGGCTCATGGCTCCAACGGAAACAAGTGCAGTGCAAAAGGCTTGCTGAAACTGATCCTAAGTAACTATAGCAAGGGGATAAGTGGCAGTGTAGTTCTTCCATCGGCTGCTGGTCCCTCAACCTGATGTGCGGCAAAGCGCACTCTCTCTGCATATGTGCATCCTGCAGTTGCTAGCTCCCTTCCCATCTTGCGGAGCCAGTCATCTGCAACAATCGGCTTGGTGCTACTAGAGAACACCGGCGGATTCAACCTTAGGAAACGGGTCAGGTTGTCAACTGGAGGAGGGTTGTTGTTGTTGTTTCCTTGGTTCTGAACAAGTAGTTGCATGACAGTGTTCTACTGCTGGATCAACTGAGCGAGCTCTGGTGGGAACTGGAATCTGGGCTCATGTCTCGAAGGCATCTGATGGGTTAGAGGGATGAGAAAAGAATAGAATGAGGTCTAGAGAGATTCCACTACCCATATGCACATGAGACAAACATATTCACATCATATCACTCAATTTCAAACAAGGTTCACACAAAAGATCCTAAGCTGCTATTACAAAACTCGCGAGCGATTCTAACTACTTGGAAGAATACTAATAGCAATAACATGGTCATCTAATAGCTTTGATCGGTAGAAGACTCCATAATCACCGTCTTCATAATTATCGGTGTCATCTATTAAGATGTAGTTTTCCGAATGAATGCCCATCTCGGGTTTTGGCTTCACCACGGGTGCTCCTATCTTGTTCTTCAGTTCTTCATTCTGCTCCAATAGCATATCAATTTCCTCTTCATATCCAACGCGTGTTGTCTTGAGTTCTTCTTCTAGCTCAATGTTCCGTGTCATCATCGTCTTGGTCTTTAGCATGAGAGTGCACATTCTCACAACGACGAATGTGTTGGTCCATCTCCTGTATGAATGCTGCGATGGACTTATCGTTCCTGGTGCGAATCATCTCCCATTGCTCATCTCGGCGTCCATAAATCTGGTCTTCAAGATCCTTGTTGTAGACTTGACAAATACATCTGAAGGTGATGTGCGCTCGCATACTCTTTCCTAAGCTCCAAGTTGGTGCATCAAAGGCAAGTTCGAGAGGTTCCGTGACTGGTGCAATAGTCCTCCCAGGAACACTAGCTTTGATTCTCCAGCACTCCTCTTCTGGTAATGTTGCAGTGAAGGTTCCAGTGAAACTTGGTATTCCGATGTGCAGGTATCTCATGACTTCCTTCAAGTGTCTTCCGAAAGGGGTGTCATCATTGGGCTGAGTAAACTTGTTCCCGGGGTCTGACATCTATAGAGTAGAAATAGAGAAGGATTAGAAATGAGTAGAGAAGAGCATCATGTGGCTTATCCTAGTGGTCGCGTTTTACAGTCAGCGTGTGCTCTGATACCATCTTGTAACGATCACAATCCCAATGCACCAAAGTCTTTGTGCTTATGTGTCATCCCTGGATGGGTATGCTGAAACACACAGTACTTGAGGATTTATAATAGAGTTTCAATCACACACTTATTAGATCGAGATCCTCATAAAGAGTATTATTACAAAAATATGCTGAAGGCCAACTACAATAAGATACTGCGGAAGCTATGAAGGTAAAAGAATCCATCAACTCCACGACAAACACTGAGTGCATGACAACGACCTATCACACCTTAATCCTCGTTGGTAAACTCTGCAACATGAGATGTTGCAACCGTGTAGGTCAGCACATTGAATATGCTGGCAATGTCACACTGTAGCAATAATGAAGAACAAGTATCTACAACTACATGCATATTTGGCCGGTGGAGGCTATAAGGTTAATTTTACATAAAGCTAGTTTTTCCCTACAATAAAGGAATAAATTGTATTTACTACTAAGTTAAAATTAACCAATATTGAGAAGGTTCCTCTAACTCAATCCCAAAATAATCACCAAATCTTTATTAACCCAACAATTTAATTAATAGAGTGTTGAGATCAATCAATAATTGAAATACCAGGATACTCAAATTGTCCATAACCGGGGACACGGCTATTCATGAATAGTTTGTACACTCTGCAGAGGTTTGCGCACTTTTCCCCACAAGACTCGACCGCATCCATGATCGAAAGATTGAGACATAGCCTTTCAGAAGCATTAACTCTTTACTCTGGGTAGACCGGTACACCTACTTTCCCCTACATCTGCTAGTCTACCACTGAAAAATCTCACAAAACATACTCAACTATGCCAGAGCTCATAATGGCTTGTGGCTACACACGAAAGTTTCTAGGCATGAATGATATATGATCCCTTTGAGTCTGGGTGGTATTCCATAGGATGATCACACGGTTCCTCCGGGATATCCCAGGACAACATTGGATTCTCCAGGTGCCCTGCAACCAATCCACCCAGATGTTTATTAAAGTTGCCACCTTAAACTTTCCCTTAGTTGTTATTACTCTCACAACTTTCATGAATCTCACATACCAATCCACGTCTACGAGCATGGCTAAGCAATTAGGTAACAAAGAATATATTCCCGGGGTTGATCTCAAGTCATAGGTTCCTACCTGATAAACTACAAAGCAATACCACATGTATCCCAGTCCTACTCATGCAAATCTTTGAGGGTGTAACTAATGCAAGTAAAACTGTGTATTGAAAAGTATGATCAAAGTGTAACTTGCCTTGCTGATGATCGTTGAAACTTAGGTACTCGTAGTAGCAATGTGGGGACCCCGACTCATAAGTCGTGATCACCGAATGCACGTGTACAGTGATCCCAGAGATCAATGCTCACTGAACACATAGAAGCTGAATAACAAGAGTCTTACATCCATACATACCGTATTACACAAATAGGACCATTAACGTCAAGTCTTGAGTATATCATCGCAGCGGAAATCTTCAATAACAACTTGGACTCATGCCATCTGCCTTAACCCTATAGGAATTCTGACTGGGAAGCGTCCTAGCTCGCATGCTCGTCACCAAGAAATCTTCATCATATCCTGTTCTCTCCTGCCTGGCAAATAAAATAACCAGTGGCAAGCCAATGAGTACTTTGAATGTACTCGCGAGCAACCCATGATTTGGTTCAAGTAACAATGCAATTGAACAACAATGAGCAATCTAGCAACAAGCTAGAATAAATATTCTACCATCAAGAATATGCATCAATAAATTCACGTAACCTCGAGGACAGGTTACCGATATCAACATGCATAGGATTCAACTCAACGAGTCAAGTCACCACCTTGACTCCTCACACACACATACTTTCGCTGATATGGTAAAATTCTGGACATAGTTTAAGTAGCACCACCCAACTGTCCATGACCGTGGACACGGCTATTCGAATAGTTTTACACTCTGCAGAGGTTGCGCACTTTACCCACCAGATCCGGGAAGCTTTCGTGTCACCCACGATCCCGCAGTACCTCAAGTACTCGGGGGAAGCACCCGATCATTATCTTTCCTTAGACGACACTAACATAGGGTCCACTCGTTGGTGCACAGCCCTCGAGTACAAACAATAGATCATGGGACTTGCCCAATTTTCCAGGTCACGCGTACACGAAGGGACCAACGGTGTGTCCTGTGCCCTGTGAAAACAGTCATGGTCGTCTATCCAAGCACGACCCCGTCCCGTAAAAGACCTCAAGTCTTCCCGTCACTAGTAATGCGGGCACCATGCTAGTATTGGCCTAAGTAATCAATAAAGCCCCGTCCCATAAGGGGTAGAGTGGTTGCACATGTTTGGTTGGGACGGTAGTCACACATAAATCTAATCCATCATTTCACCCATGCACAAGATCTTTACCGGCACATCACTTCTTCCTCAAGTGATGACCCAACTCAATATCACCCTCGGGCATTAGGGGCACCCGATGGGGTTTATGAAAAGGATGCAACCACGAAGGTTACATGGCACACATGCATCACTAAGCATCACTACTAACCATTTGCATTGCATCTAGCACATAGCAAGATCAAGAGTAAAGCATGCATCATGTGGTGGTTCTCAACTAGGTCACCACCGTGACTCTTATCATCATGCATTCGGAAACAAACGGGTTCCGAAGAACACAAGTGTATCATGGTCAAAGGGCTGCTTGCCTTATCCTGCCGAGTCTTCAAACCTTCTAGTCCATCTCCGAGTACTCCGTTTATTTCGTCAACTAACGATGGAAACAATCATAATAAGCAACACAACAAGGCAAAAAAATAAAAGTGCTCTAAAATAGGAGTTGGACTTTTCTAGGATACCTCTGGTCATATTAGAAATGACCAAGGTGTTTTCATAGGTATTAGATCAATGGATAGTTTGGATCATTTCAATATGATGGAATCAAGGGGTTTATGGATTTGAAGGAAGTGTACAGAAATATATTTTTGGAAGATGAGCAAAGGTACCCATTTAACAACTCATGATTTTAGAAGCATTTCAGAGTTGGTTTCACTGGATTTGGAGTCCAAATGAATTTCCTAGGATTTTGCAAAGTTGATAAATATGAAGAAATGGCTCATCATTTGGTGGGGTACAGAAAGTATTAATAAAAATGTTCCAAAGCTAAGTTTGGATATGACAAGCACCTCGGAATTTGAACCACTGCATTTGGATCAAATTTGAGTCCTCTGTGATTTTCTAAAGTTCATCACAGAAAATGAATAATGACATTTTGATAATATTTGTGAAGGAAAAGTTTCTGGAAAAATGTGCATGTTGCACCATGTGATAGAGCATGATTTATGGAGCCAGAAGAAATTTGAATCATCCAATTTGGAGTTCATCTGAATTATATATGGATTTATGAAGTTTACAGAAAAAGAAAAAAAAAGGGGAGGGGGTTATACCTATACTGCGTATTGGGCGCAGTATAACGCCGCAGCGCCCTGGGCCGGCCCAGCAGCACGGCCATACGCAGAGGCCCAGGCAACGTCGAAGGCGCCTTCGGGCCAGGCATCTTCATCGCAGGGACGCGGCTCCCACGGATGCGTCTCCACTTATGCGCGGGCCCAGCCCCTCGGTCGCTTACAAGCAGGCCCCGCCTGGCAGGTTCGCCTTCTTCCTCTCGCTTGAACAGAGGCGAGGAAGGGGAGGCATGGCCGAGCGCTCGCCGGCGTGGCCCCGTCGACTCAGGCCGTCTCCGGCGACGCCCCGGCCACCGGAATGACCAACGCGGATAGGCGCATCCAGCCATGGGTGACACACCTGCCGGGGAGGACCGGATCGAGCAGGGGTCCAACCATGGCGGAGAAGGGCTTCGGCCACCTTGGGCTTCGAGCACACGGGCATCCCGGGGAGGATTGGCGGAGGTGGGGAGCTTCCTGGAGGTCGTGCGATGGCACCGGAGTGGCCAGGAGGGAGAGAGAGGCTCGGGGTTGCTTGAATTCGAGCGGCGGCCGGCGGCTCTGCTCCGGCCATAGAGATGGCTGGAGGGCACGAGGAGAGCATTAGGCCTGTCGGGGAGGTACACTAGAGGGAGAGGAAGCAAACGGAGCCGCGAGGGGAGTCTAGGGTGCCCTATAAATGGGTGGGTGACGGTCCACCGAGGGCTCGTGCGCCGGCGAGCTTGTTCCCGTCACTGCAAGGCACGGGGGCGCCTGTGGGTGTGTCCGGGGTGTTCCTGGGGTTGGTCTAGGGCGAGGGGAGAGAAGAGAGGAAGTGAGGAAGGGTCAGAGCATCGCGCGTGTGGGGTTGTCCACTGAGCGCTCGGGCGGCCATGGCGCGCGTGCGAGCAGGGGCCGGAGAGAGAGAGGAAGTAGGGGGCCGACCGTCTGGCGTGTCCCGGACGCCGAGGCGGCCTCGGGGGACACAATCCCATCACCCCAGGCTGTCGGGTGCTGCTAATTGGGGGTGGCTACAGTGCGCCAGGGCACTGTAGCGCACTCGAGAGTGCCCGTTTGGCCGGCATGGCCATGTCCTCGCCGCTCTGGACGCGTCCACTTTGCCCAATGATGTCTAGGGGGTCGAGGGAGTAGTAAACAAATATGTGATGGTCTTGGATGCCATGGAGGGCCACTGGAGTGAGGAGGGAGGTGGGAGAGGAGGAGAAAGCTGCTGTCCAGAAGAGTAAAATGGGGATTTACCCCCTCCAATGATTGAGCTGAGGCATGGGTGAGTTACAAGGGGTAGAAGATGATCAGGTTTACCTGTGGTAAGAATTTGAGGTAAAGGGGAATAGGGAAAGGGGTCAAAACAATGGTTTTGGAAAAATGGCAGAAGGTGTTTGATGCAGTTTTGGGCAAGCAAAATAACTCCACTTGACATGAGACTTAACAGGATCAAATGTCACATATATTTAGGCCCTTCCACCAAATTTAAGCTCATTTGGGTCAAGTTGCCAATGCAACTCTTGTAAACCCTAGAAATCAACAGAAATGGATCCTCCAAGATTAAGTTAAGCAAATCATCTCCCCTTGATGCACCACTTGGTGTAGTGTCATCATTTGGGGTTGTGATCATGCCCACAAAGTTTGAAGCCCTAGGTAAAAAGTTGGTAATGTAGAGTTGTTTAAATTTGGATCTGGTCAGAAAGGGTTTTGGGGCACTTAGATCAAGTTATGCTTCTCCAAAACTTGTGCCATTTGGCATGGATGCATAATTACATCTTTTTAGCATGTGTACCATGTTTGAGAGCATTTGGACAAGTTTGGCAATGTAAAGTTGCTCAAACTTCAAAAGGGGCAGAAATGGTTTTGAGGGGATTAGATGATGTTTCCTTGATCTTCAAGGCATGAGGCTTTGTAAGTGTTGGGGAACGTAGCAGAATTCAGAAAAATCCCTACGCTTCACCAAGATCAATCTAAGGAGTCATCTAGCAACGAGCATAATGGAGTGCATCTACATACCCTTTGTAGATCGCGTGCGGAAGCGTTCGAAGGAACGTGGATGAAGTAGTCGTACTCTTCGCGTTCCTCGTCATCGATGATCCCGGCGCCGAACGGACGGCACCTCCACGTTCAACACATGTACGGTACAGCGACGTCTCCTCCTTATTGATCCAGCAAGGGCGGAGGAGAGGTTGCCGGAGATCCAGCAGCACGACGGCGTGGTGGTGGATGCAACAGGAAATCCTGCAGGGCTTCGCCGGCGCCCTGCGTAAGGAGTAGGAAGTGTGACGGGAGGGGGAGAGGCGCCAGAGGCTTGGGGTGCGGCTGCCCTCTCCCCCCAACTATATATAGGGTCCAGGGGGGGCGCCGGCCCTGGGAGATCAGATCTCCAGGGGGGCGGTGGCCACGGGGTAGACTTGCCCCCAAGGCATAGGGGGCGCCCCCTCCCCCTAGGGTTTCAACCCTAGGCGCATGAAGGGGGGCCCATATGGGTGCGCCAGCCCACCAGTGGCTGGCCCCCATACCTTGCGGCTTAGGGGACCCACCGGGACGGGTGGCCCCACCCGGTGGACACCCGGGACCCCTCCGGTGGTCCCGGGACACTCCCGGTGACCCCCGGAGTTCACCCGATGGCCGAAACTGGACTTCCTATATATCATTCTTTACCTCCGGACCATTCCGGAACTCCTCGTGACGTCCGAGATCTCATCCGGGACTCCGAACAACATTCGGGTTTCCATGTTCATGTATCTCTACAACCCTAGCGTCACCGAACCTTCAGTGTGTAGACCCTACGGGTTCGAGAGACACGTAGACATGACCGAGACGACTCTCCGGTCAATAACCAACAGCGGGATCTGGATACCCATGTTGGTTCCCACGTGTTCCTCGATGATCTCATCGGATGAACCACTGTGTCAAGGATTCACTCAATCCCGTATGTTATTCCCTTTGTTCATCGGTACGGTACTTGCCCAAGATTCGATCGTCGGTATGCCTGATACCTTGTTCAATATCGTCATGGCAAGTCTCTTTACTCGTTCCGTAATCCATCATCCCGTGACTAACTCCTTAGTCACTTTGAGCTCATTTTGATGATTTCTTACCGAGTGGGCCCAGAGGTACCTCTCCGTCATACGGAGTGACAATATCCCAGTCTCGGTTTGTACGAACTCAACAGACACTTTCGGAGATACCCGTTGCGTACCTTTATAGCCACCCAGTTACGTTGTGACGTTTGGCACACCCAAAGTATTCCTACGGCATCCGGGAGTTGCACAACCTCATGGTCTAAGGAATAAATACTTGACACCGGAAAAGCTTAGGCATTACGAACTATAAGATCTCGTGCTAGGCTCAGGATTGGGTCTTGTCCATCACATCATTCTCCTAATGATGTGATCCCGTTATCACTGACATCCTATGTCCATGGTCAGGAAACCGTGACCATCTGTTGATCAATGAGCTGGTAACTAGAGGCTTACCAGGGACTCATTGTGGTCTATATATTCACACATGTATCGTTGTTTCCGTACAATACAATTCAAGCATGAATAACAGACAATTATCATGAACAAGGAAATATAATAATAATACTTTTATTATAGCCTCTAGGGCATATTTCCAACAGTCTCCCACTTGCACTAGAGTCAGTAATCTAGTTACATTGTGATGAATCGAACACCCATAGAGTTCTGGTGTTGATCATGTTTCGCCCGTGGAAGAGGTTTAGTCAACGGGTCTGCAACATTCAGATCCGTATGCACTTTAAAAATATCTATGTCTCCATCTTGAACATAATTCCGGATGGAGTTGAAACGACGCTTGATGTGCTTGGTCTTCTTGTGAAACCTGGGCTCCTTGGTAATGGCAATAGCTCCAGTGTTGTCACATAAGAGAGTCATCGGGCTTGACACACTTGGAATGACTCCTAGGTCGGTGATGAACTCCTTCATCCAGACTCCTTCTTGTGCTGCTTCGCAAGCAACTATGTACTCTGCTTCACATGTAGAATGTGCCACGATGCTCTGCTTGCAACTGCACCAGCTGACTGCCCCACCATTCAAAATATACACGTATCCGGTTTGTGACTTCGAGTCATCCAGATCTGTGTCGAAGCTAGCATCAACGTAACCCTTTACGACGAGCTCTTCGTCACCTCCATAGACGAGAAACACATCCTTAGTCCTCTTCAGATACTTTAGGATGTTCTTGACTGCTGTCCAGTGTTCCATACCGGGATCACTTTGGTACCTCCCTACCAAACTTATGGCAAGGTTCACATCAGGCCTGGTACACAGCATGGCATACATGATAGAACCTATGGCTGAGGCATAGGGAATGACACTCATCTTTTCTCTATCTTCTGCCATAGTCGGGGACTGAGCCTTGCTCAATCTCATACCTTGCAAAACAGGCAAGAACCCCTTCTTGGACTGATCCATATTGAACTTCTTCAATATCTTGTCAAGGTATGTGCTTTGTGAAAGACCAATGAGGCGTCTTGATCTATCTCTATAGATTTTGATGCCTAATATATAAGCAGCTTCTCCAAGGTCCTTCATTGAAAAACTCTTATTCAAGTAGGCCTTTATACTTTCCAAGAATTCTATATCATTTCCCATCAGCAATATGTCATCTACATATAATATGAGAAATGCTACAGAGCTCCCACTCACTTTCTTGTAGATACAGGCTTCTCCCCAAGTCTGTATAAAGCCAAACGCTTTGATCACATCATTAAAGTGAATATTCCAACTCCGAGATGCTTGCACCAGCCCGTAAATCGAGCGCTGGAGCTTGCATACCTTGTTAGCATTCTCTGGATCGACAAAACCTTCCGGCTGCATCATATACAACTCTTCCTTGAGGAAGCCATTAAGGAATGCCGTTTTGACGTCCATTTGCCATATCTCATAGTCATAGAATGCGGCAACTGCTAACATGATTCTGACTGACTTCAGCATCGCTACGGGAGAGAATGCCTCGTCGTAGTCAATCCCTTGAACTTGTCGATAACCCTTAGCGACAAGCCGAGCCTTATAGATGGTCACATTACCATCCGCGTTTGTCTTCTTCTTAAATATCCATTTGTTTTCTATGGCGTGCCTATCATTAGGCAAGTCCACCAAAGTCCATACTTTGTTTTCATACATGGATTCTATCTCGGATTTCATGGCTCCAAGCCATTTATTGGAATCCAGGCCCGCCATCGCTTCTTCATAGTTCGAAGGTTCACCGTTGTCTAACAATATGATTTCCATGACAGGGTTGCCGTACCACTCTGGTGCGGATCGTGTCCTTGTGGACCTTCGAAGTTCAGTAGTAACTTGATCTGTATCTTCATGATCATCATCATTAACTTCCTCTCTTGTCGGTGCAGGCACCTCAGGAACAATTTCCTGCGCTGCGCTACTTTCCGGTTCGGGAGGGGTGACTGTCACCTCATCAAGTTCTACTTTCCTCCCACTCACTTCTTTCAAGAGAAACTCTTTGTCCAGAAAGGATCCATTCTTGGCAACAAAGACTTTGCCTTCGGATCTATGGTAGAAGGTGTACCCAATCGTTTCCTTTGGGTATCCTATGAAGACGCATTTTTCCGATTTGGGTTCGAGCTTCTTAGGTTGAAGTTTCTTGACATAAGCATCGCAACCCCAAACTTTCAGAAACGACAGCTTCAGTTTTTTGCCAAACCAAAGTTCATACGGTGTCGTCTCAACGGTTTTCGACGAAGCCTTATTTAAAGTGAATGCGGCAGTCTCTAAAGCATAACCCCAAAAAGATAGCGGTAAGTCGGTGAGAGACATCATAGATCGCACCATGTCCAACAGAGTACGATTTCGACGTTCGGACACACCGTTACGCCGAGGTGTTCCGGGCGGTGTCAATTGTGAAACAATTCCACAGTTCCTAAAGTGCGTGCCAAATTCATGACTTAAATATTCACCCCCACGATCCGATCGCAAGAACTTTATTTTTCTGTCACGTTGATTCTCAACCTCATTCTGAAATTCCTTGAACTTTTCAAAGGTCTCAGACTTGTTCTTCATCAAGTAGACATACCCATATCTACTCAAGTCATCTGTGAGGGTGAGAACATAACGATAGCCTCCGCGAGCCTCAACACTCATTGGACCGCACACATCGGTATGTATGATTTCCAATAAGTTGGTTGCTCGCTCCATTGTTCCAGAGAACGGAGTCTTGGTCATCTTGCCCAAGAGGCATGGTTCGCACGTGTCAAATGATTCATAATCAAGAGACTCCAGAAGTCCATCAGCATGAAGCTTCTTCATAGGTTTGACACCAATATGACCAAGGCGGCAATGCCACAAGTATGTGGGACTATCATTGTCAACTTTACATCTTTTGGCATTCACACTATGAACATGTGTATCATCACGATCGATGTTCATCAAAAATAAACCATTGACCAGCGGGGCATGACCATAAAACATATCTCTCAAATAAATAGAACAACCATTATTCTTGGATTTAAATGAGTAGCCATCTCGCATCAAACGAGATCCAGATAAAATGTTCATGCTCAAAGCTAGTACTAAATAACAATTATTAAGGTTTAAAACTAATCCCGAGGGTAGATGTAGAGGCAGCGTGCCGACGGCGATCACATCGACCTTGGAACCATTCCCGGCGCGCATCGTCACCTCGTCCTTCGCCAGTCTCCGCTTATTCCGCAACTCCTGCTTAGAGTTACAAATATGTGCAACTGCACCGGTATCAAATACCCAGGAGCTACTACGAGCGCTGGTAAGGTACACATCAATAACATGTATATCGCATATACCTTTGACGTTGCCGGCCTTCTTGTCCGCTAAGTACTTGGGGCAGTTCCGCTTCCAGTGACCCGTTCCCTTGCAATAAAAGCACTCAGTCTCAGGCTTGGGTCCATATTTTGGCTTCTTCCCGGCAACTGGCTTACCGGGCGCGGCAACTCCCTTGCCGTCCTTCTTGAAGTTCTTCTTACCCTTGCCCTTCTTGAACTTAGTGGTTTTATTGACCATCAACACTTGATGCTCTTTCTTGATCTCCACCTCCGCCGATTTCAGCATTGAATACACCTCGGGAATGGACTTCTCCATCCCCTGCATATTGAAGTTCAACACGAAGCTCTTGTAGCTTGGTGGGAGCGACTGGAGGATTCTGTCAACGACCGCTTCCTCTGGGAGATTCATTCCCAACTGAGACAAGCGGTTGTCCAACCCAGAAATCTTGAGGATGTGCTCACTGAGAGAACTGTTTTCCTCCATCTTACAGCTATAGAATGCGTTGGAGACATCATATCTCTCAACTCGGGCATGAGCCTGGAAAACCATTTTCAGCTCTTGGAACATCTCATATGCCCCGTGGTGCTCAAAACGCTTTTGGAGCCCCGATTCTAAGCTGTAGAGCATGCCGCACTGAACCAGGGAGTAATCATCACAACGCGACTTCCAAGCGTTCATAACATCTTGGTTTGCGGGGCGGGAGCGTCACCTAGCGGTGCTTCTAGGACGTAAGTTTTCTTGGCAGCTATGATGATGATCCTCAGGTTACGGACCCAGTCCGTATAGTTGCTACCATCGTCTTTCAGCTTGGATTTCTCTAGGAACGCGTTGAAGTTGAGGGTGACATGAGCGTGGGCCATTTGATCTACAAGACATATTGTAAAGAATTTAGACTAAGTTCATGATAATTAAGTTCATCTTAATCATATTTTAATGAACTCCCACTCAGATTGACATCTCTCTAGTCATCTAAGTGATACATGATCCGAATCGACTAGCCCGTGTCCAATCATCACGAGAGACGGACTAGTCATCAACGGTGAACATCTTCATGTTGATCGTATCTTCTATACGACTCATGTTCGACCTTTCGGTCTTCCGTGTTCCGAGGCCATGTCTGTACATGCTAGGCTCGTCAAGTGAACCCTGTGTATTGCGTGTGTAAATCTGGCTTACACCCATTGTATGCGAACGTTAGAACCTATCACACCCGATCATCACGTGGTGCTTCGGAACAACGATCCTTAGCAATGGTGCACAGTTAGGGGGAACACAATTCTTGAAATTTTAGTGAGAGATCATCTTATTTACTACCGTTGTTCTAAGTAAACAAGATGCATAAACATGATAAACATCACATGCAATCAAATAAAGTGACATGATATGGCCAATATCATCTTGCTCCTTCGATCTCCATCTTCGGGGCACCATGATCATCTTTGACACCATGATCTCCATCATCATGATCTCCATCATCGTGTCTTCATGAAGTCGTCACGCCAACTATTACTTCTACTACTATGGCTAACGTTTAGCAATAAAGTAAAGTAATTACATGGTGTTATTCAGTGACACGCAGGTCATACAATAATCAAGACAACTCCTATGGCTCCTGCCGGTTGTCAAATTCATCGACATGCAAGTCGTGATTCCCTATTACAAGAACATGATCAATCTCATACATCACATATATCATTCATCACATCTTCTTGGCCATACCACATCACATAGCACATGCTGCAAGAACAAGTTAGACGACCTCTAATTGTTGCTGCAAGTTTTTACGTGGCTTCTATAGGTTTTCTAGAAAGAACGTTTCTTACCTACGCCAAAACCACAACGTGATTTATCAATTTCTATTTACCCTTCATAAGGACCCTGTTCATCGAATCCGACCCGACTAAAGTGGGAGAGACAGACACCCGCCAGCCACCTTATGCATCTAGTGCATGTCTATCGGTGGAACCAGTCTCACGTAAGCGTACGTGTAAGGTCGGTCCGGGACGCTTCATCCCACAATGCCGCCGAATCAAGATTGGACTAGTAACGGCAAGAGAATTGAGCAAACTCAACGCCCACAACTTGTTTGTGTTCTACTCGTGCAAGATGCTATGCAAAGACCTAGCTCAGATGCCACTGTTTGGGGAACGTAGCAGAATTCAAAAAATTTCCTACGCTTCACCAAGATCAATCTAAGGAGTCATCTAGCAACGAGCATAATGGAGTGCATCTACATACCCTTTGTAGATCGCGTGCGGAAGCGTTCGAAGGAACGTGGATGAAGTAGTCGTACTCTTCGCGTTCCTCGTCACCGGTGATCCCGGCGCCGAACGGACGGCACCTCCGCGTTCAACACACGTACAGTACAGCGACGTCTCCTCCTTCTTGATTCAGCAAGGGCGGAGGAGAGGTTGTCGAAGATCCAGCAGCATGACGGCGTGGTGGTGGATGCAACAGGAAATCCTGCAGGGCTTCGCCGGCGCCCTGCGTAAGGAGTAGGAAGTGTGACGGGAGGGGGAGAGGCGCCAGAGGCTTGGAGTGCGGCTGCCCTCTCCCCCCCCCCCACTATATATAGGGGCCAAGGGGCGTCGGCCCTGGGAAATCAGATCTCCAGGGGGGGCGGCGGCCAAGGGAGTAGACTTGCCCCACAAGGCATAGGGGGCGCCCCCTCCCCCTAGGGTTTCAACCCTAGGCGCATGGAGGGGGGCCCATATGGGTGCGCCAGCCCACCAGGGGCTGGCCCCCTTCCCCTTGCGGCCTAGGGGACCCACCGGGATGGGTGGCCCCACCCGGTGGACCCCCGGGACCCCTCTGGTGGTCCCGGGACACTCCCGGTGACCCCCGGAGTTCACCCGATGGCCGAAACTGGACTTCCTATATATCATTCTTTACCTCCGGACCATTCCGGAACTCCTCGTGACGTCCGAGATCTCATCTAGGACTCCGAACAACATTCGGGTTTCCATGTGCATGTATCTCTACAACCCTAGCGTCACCGAACCTTAAGTGTGTAGACCCTACGGATTCGAGAGACACGTAGACATGACCGAGACGACTGTCCGGTCAATAACCAACAGCGGGATCTGGATACCCATGTTGGTTCCCACGTGTTCCTCGATGATCTCATCGGATGAACCACTGTGTCAAGGATTCACTCAATCCCGTATGTTATTCCCTTTGTTCATCGGTACGGTACTTGCCCGAGATTCGATCGTCGGTATGCCCGATACCTTGTTCAATCTCGTCATGGGAAGTCTCTTTACTCGTTCCGTAATCCATCATCCCGTGACTAACTCCTTAGTCACTTTGAGCTCATTATGATGATGTCTTACCGAGTGGGCCCAGAGGTACCTCTCTGTCATACGGAGTGACAATATCCCAGTCTCGGTTCGTACCAACTCAACAGACACTTTCAGAGATACCCGTTGCATACCTTTATAGCCACCCAGTTACGTTGTGACGTTTGGCACACCCAAAGTATTCCTACGGCATCCGGGAGTTGCACAACCTCATGGTCTAAGGAATAAATACTTGACACCGGAAAAGCTTAGGCATTACGAACTATACGATCTCGTGCTAGGCTCAGGATTGGGTCTTGTCCATCACATCATTCTCCTAATGATGTGATCCCGTTATCACTGACATCCTATGTCCATGGTCAGGAAACCGTGACCATCTGTTGATCAACGAGCTAGTAACTATAGGCTTACCAGGGACTCATTGTGGTCTATATATTCACACATGTATCGATGTTTCCGTACAGTACAATTCAAGCATGAATAACAGACAATTATCATGAACAAGGAAATATAATAATAATACTTTTATTATTGCCTCTAGGGCATATTTCCAACAGTAAGATCATCAAATATGTCATATTTGACATGATAGAATTTCCCTGGAATTTTTGGAGAATATTTCCTTTGTAAATATTTCAAAAGCTTGAAATATCCAGAAAGGGTTAATGAAGGATTTGTCCAATATTTTGAACATGACCATGTGTTGAAACTCTTATATATGGACAATATACGTCCTACGAGTCTCCCTGAATTTTGGCAAATATTTTTGAAATAATTAAATAATTTATCCCTATTAAAGACCATTTCTGGCCTTAAGAAAAACCTTTTAAATAAAATATAAAAATAACTTTTAAAAATATAATTTTGTGGTTTGGGGGAGTCCTATACCTAATAGGATTCAAATATACTTTTTGAAAGAATTTTCACACCCTAAATAAGGTACTTGTAGTGGAAACCTCAATTCAGGGATTTTTGGAAAACTAATTTTTGAAAATACTATTTGGCCAAAACATTTTTATAAGAAAATACTATACTGGTCTATACACATGGCATGATCATTTGGGAAAGGTTTTGGATCAAGGAGATGAAGTATAAGAGTTGGAGAACTTATTTGATTTTTAGAGCACTAGCAAACAACACACAGAAAATCAATCAAGCAAAGTCAAAAACACTAAGAAGTTTTTGTCAATCCACATTTTTTAGCATGATTATAATCTTAAGCAATGTGGCATGAAAATCAAGGTGTGACAAGCAAGCTTCACAATCCGAAAATTCTATCGCAATCGAACAATAGCTTACATAAGCAATCATGCAAAAGAATCGAAGAAAAGATCTTGGATAACTTCGAAAACAAGCAAATAGCTCATGCAACAGAAAACAATTTTCAACAGTACCAAAATTATTTGAATTTGATCTTAATAGAAAGTTTAGGTCAAGAGCTTCGATTTGCAAAAAGAATCAACTCAAACAGAGTTACGAAACTCAAGTTACGATCAAAAGAAGTTCAAATTCAAATATGTTTGATTTCAAATTTTAAAAATTTCAAAAATAAATTTTAGTTGGTTTACTGGATAGATGATAACGTAATGAAGAGTTTGGCATTGGTTTCATCTAATTCGGATGAACGATAAAAAAGTAGGGATTGTTTTAAGATTAGGGACTAATTTGTAAAAACTTTATTCACGAAAAGGTCCCTGACTTAAATAAACAGAAACAGAATAAAACTAACGAATGAACGTTCGTTATCTAAACCTAACCAGTGAACGATCTCTAAATATATCTAATCTAGAAAAACCGAGTTTTTTTTACAGAAAACCGAACCCTAAACTAACTAAAGAAAAACCGATGGTTTTAGTTACCGGTTCGGGCGGTTTTCCGTCGAAAATCGGCGGCGGATCGGATCGGGCGAGTCTGATGAGGCGGCGGCGGCTCCGGCGACGAGGCGGCGAGGCTCGGCCGAGGCGAGGGCTCGGCGGCGGCGGCGCGTCGGGCGGGCAGAGCGGGACGGCGAGCGGCAGCGCAAGTGCGGGCAGCGGCGGTGGCTAGGTGCGGCGGCGAGCACGAGAAAAGAGGGGGGCGGCGCCCTTATACAGGGGAGGCTCGGCTCCGACTTGGAGGAGGGGCCGACCAGGCGGCGTGCGCACGCCGGACTCCGCCGGGAGTCCGTGTCGGCCACGGGAGGGAGTCGGGGCGGACGGTTCGGCTGGGCTTCGGCCCAGTTCGGTCCGAAAGATTTAAAAAAAAATTACATTTTCTGAAAATACAGAAAAAATACTATAGATACATATTTAAAAATCACAGAAAATTTTGCACGTACTTAGGGCCTTATTATTGACTAGGTGAACATTTTTTTGGGCCTAAATGCCTAAAATAAAAATAAACTTTTTAGTGAAAATAAAATAATAAAAATAAATACTTCTGCAAATAAAAATCCAATAAATATAATTTTTACTCAAAAGTCAATTTCCAACATTTTATTCTGTTTTGAAGAAGTCATATTATCTTCTCTCATTATTTTAAAAATATTGAAAATGAATATTGGCAACATAATATTTGATCCAACCCCACTTGGGAACTAACAAAAATTGTGGGTCCTCTTTGGAAAACTTCTAACTCTCTCACTTGGTTCCTTGAGTTGCTTAAAGTCTCTTGGATCAATTTCCAAATAGAATCAAATTAAAAAATGCTCAAACGATGAATGCATATGAATGATCTATATGTTAACATCGAAATTGGAAATTGTGATGTTACATATGTACCGGTCCCATAACCGATTGGGTGCCCATTCTTCTCGGATTCCAAGCAGTACTAGGGCGTTGCGCCGATGGTTGTACCGCTTATTTCCTGAATAGTCTGTACAAATGGGTAGTCGGGTGGTTGTACCTCTCTGGTTGCCACGGCGAGGCCTATGCGGCTTGAGCGGCTGTACCACTCTGGATGTCTTGGCCTCTCCTATGGGACTTGAGCAGTTTGTACCGCTCCCAGGAGCATTGCAACATGTGTTTTCTGGTTGCAGCAGTTGGATTTGAGATGGACTATAAAATGAGGGGGTACTTCCTCCTCTCACCTACATTTTCCCTCCCTCTCTCCTCCATTAATGCACAAAGCTTATTCTTGCCTAATCGCACTAGGATTGAGGGAAGAGACCTACATCTACACTTCCACCAAATGAAATTTGATTCCTCCTCATTCTATTATGGATCTTGTTACTCTTGGGTGTTCGGGCACCCTAGATGAAAGAGGTCACGTGGAGCCATATTCCATTGTGGTGAAACTTCGTGGTGGTGTTCGAAGGCTCCAATTAAGTTGTGGAGATAGCCGCAACCTTGTTTATAAAGGTCTCGATTGCCGCCTTCAAGGGCACCGCTAGTGGATTCAGGACACCTTGTATTGTGTGAGGCGTAATGAGAATTGGATGACCATTGTGGTATTTGGGGTGCATCGTGCCTCCACACCCCTCCAATGAAGATGTACCTCCCACAATGGAGGAACTTCATAAATACATCCTCATCTCCACTTGCGGTTACTACTATCATTTACTTTCGTTGTGCAAGCTTATATTGTGTTGCTTATTTTCTTGCTTGTACTTGTTATTGAGTTTGTCATATAGGTTGTCACCTAGTCGCATATCTAGACGACCTATTTTTTTGTTGAGCCTAAAATTTGGAAGATAAGTTAAAAATCTTGGTCGCCTATTCACCCCCTCTAGTCGACCATACATATCCTTTCAAGGATTCAATGGCCAGTGGCAGCCCGACAAACTCCACATCCGCATGTGTCTCGATCTCCAAAAAGTTGAGTATCTGTCGCACCCGGCCGAGCATCCACACGGTGATGTCATAGACGCGTAGCGATCTCCGCCGTAATGAAGGTGTCGAGCCATTACCGCCAGCCGTTACACTATAACTCCATGCCGAAGCGGCCAAACGTTGCGGTAGCCGGACTTGCTCTTTGTGCATTTTGGCATCTAGTGGTGCGTCGCAACGGTGGATGTGATGAATTGAGACGAGAAATGTGATGCAACGAGACAACGAATGGCATGTAGTCAGACGACGGATGTGATGCAGCGAGACAACGGATGCGATGCAGTGAGACAATAGATGTGTCACGATGGGATGCGGCACGACACCATGGTCGGAATGATCTGTAGGGCGATGCGACACGACCGAGGATGCGGCTTGGGTGGGGCGACAATGGGACGGCGGCGGCGGTGGTGCCGCTGATTCAAAGAGGGGGGGCGACAGTTCTGGGGAGCTGTGTGATGCGGCGGCAGCGGCGGTCGGAGAGGAATCAGCTGCGTTTCCGGCGATGGACAGTGCAATGTTTCGGACGGGGTGGTTGGGCTGTGTAGGATGCGATTTTGCATGTATGCCAGCCGCGCGCATGCCGCAGATATGCAGCCGGCGTTGCCTAGTTTTTTTTGTAAAAAAATTCCAACAAGGACAACCGTTGGACACATATTGCTGGATCCAATAGCCCTATGAAACGGTTAGGCCCTAAAATTGGGTTGTATTTGGAGATGCTCACAAGTATAGCGATGTAAGGGCAAGTCGAACGCAGTCCAACAAACCGAACACCATCAAATGTCCATGGACACGCCCGAATGTGTCAGCGGACAGGTATAAGGGGAGATCATCTAACCGCATATATATGATGTCCTCCTCTTTCATAAAAAAAATGAAACTAAACTAAATGACCTCCTCTGGTCACTTTGATAGATTTATCTAGATCATTAGCAATCCAACTAACCAATTAAATCTGAAGCACTCCTCAAAAGATGCTCAACAGTTAACAAACTTTTATATTTCGTCGATCCCCAAAGTGGCCTTCATCTCAATTTTCCTCCTCTTAAGGTTCAACTTCTTCATACGCACATATTGTTGAACCAGTTGGCACTATTGAGGTTCATCATTGTGAAGGGCTTGCACTCCATCTCATAGAGCACGCACGGGCGTACGTGCTAGACAATGACATGATCAAAAAGTTCAAACAATGAGCAAATGAATGAAATGACCAACACATAGAACAACAAGGAGCCAAACTTATGAGCTCTCTGAGTGACACGCCCCTTGGCCGTCTTGCTCGCACTTTTGCATACACACTGTACTTGTTGACGATATTTTGAATGGTGTACCATCGATGGAGGAGAGGGTGCGTAGTGCTTGTGCTCGTGGAACCAAACATGCACACTTTATCATACATTTTTGCCAAACTTGCCTAAGATTAGTTCTTCAAAATGAGAGCCACAAGTTGGCAAGCCTAAGGGAATCTTGCCACATTTTTTGTGTGTATGCCATGTGGGGCCTAAGTGTGGCTTGCCTAAGGTGTGGCTTGAACCAAACACCCATCTAAGTTGGTCAAACTTGCCTAACTTTAGGTGTGGCAATC
Source organism: Secale cereale (assembly GCA_902687465.1). NCBI lineage: Eukaryota > Viridiplantae > Streptophyta > Magnoliopsida > Poales > Poaceae > Secale > Secale cereale. The sequence goes on from LR738711.1 coordinate 652,620,038, forward strand.
TTTGACAAAGTTAGTCACAAACCAAACAGCCACATCAAAGTGCCACATTATGGTTCATGCCTTGTGTCGGATGCGTGCATGGCAGATGTCTGGACTTCCCAAACCTTCACTTGGTTTGATACCGGTTTGTGAGATTCCAGGCATCTAGACCGGTCCGGACATATTTGATGGCCGGGTTAGATAGCAAAACATGTGTGGACCGTCTGATCCAAACATTGATTTAACAGTGATTTGGTGTACCGCGTTGGAGCTGCCCTAATACTCCTTGCACGTGCGGCTGAACCATCAAGGACTTCCTGCCAGTGGTCAAACGCCTGGGCAACATTTCGCCTCTCGATCGTCCAAAAAGAAGGCAAGGGACTGAGACTGACCCGACATCCGTGGATCCCACCAATAGTCATCAGACAGCTGAAGAGGATGGCCCAAGTCAGGTAGTAAATGGAAGAGCTGCCCAGGGAGCAATGTGCATCTCTGTCCAAGTAGGCAGTCTAGACTCTAGAGAGAGAGGGAGATGGCATGTCGAGTCGCGTCACCAGATCCTACGTTTTGTCCCCACGAGCACGTAGATCCACATTCACTCTGTTGTGTGCATACCTGCTGTGTTGACGATCGCAACAGACCTTGTTCCATCCATCGCCCATCACCCATCTTACGGTGTAGAGAGAGAGAGAGAGAGAGTCAAAGGTCAGCAAAGAAGGCGTCCGGTTCGTCTGCCGACGGAAGGACGGCTCTGTGCTACCTAGGTAGAGCTAGGCTTTCTGCTTTTCTGCCGCGGAAGGGAGGGGGGGCCATGCTTTCTTCCTGCTGCACGAGAGAGGGCTGCCAACACGTAACGTATGTCTCCTACTATGCCGCTACAGTAGCTCTAGGAGGCTACGAGGTGCCTAGGAGTAGGACTAGTGGCAACACGAGCGCTCGCCGTTTTGGAAGACCGGCCGGCCTCTGCACCGCGCAGCGCAGCGCAGATCGTCTCCAGTTCGATCTCTCCGTCCGTGTTCATGTGACTCGGCGCGCGGGTCCGTCGCCGTCGTTAATTCCACCACTGCCTGTTTCAGCGATATCTGCAGGCGCGTTGAGGAGATGTTACCGTGAAATGCATCTTCGAGGCTCGTCTATGGCGATCTGTCCGCAGCGGAGAACAGGAGCCGGTGAAATAGTGCCTACCCAGAGCAGTAACCGGAAGGTGCACCCAAGAATAGTGCCTACACAAAAGAACCATTTTCCTGATGACAAAATATTTTGACATGAAAAATACACGTGTCAATGTTTGAGTATATGCTTGTCAAAAAAATTGCACATTTTTTCGAATACGCACGAGTGTGCGTACTATATATTAAAAAAGAAAAAGAGGTAAAGAGCCCTCAAACAACCGTTAGTTATTTACATCGCTCAAAAACAACGACCACTGCACCCACACTGGGTTACACAACACGGCTAACTAACTCCTCCCATCTGCCCACCTTGACAACGCCACAAAGAACGCTGAAGTGTCACATTTGAACAGCCTGGCCGTCTTCCATGTCCGCCCTTCATCCCGTACTCGCTGAAATACATGCTGGAAGGAGGGTGTTGTTCTGTCAAACATGATTGCATTCCTATGCTTCCAGAGTTCCCACATCACGAGGAGGAAGAGAGACCGGATGTCCTTTCTGCCCGCCTTGGTTCCAGTTTTGTCGGGGCACCAATCCTGAAGCGAGCTCCCCAATGACGGCGCCCACTCGGGCCTGCCCAAGGCCCGGCAAACACCCGACCAAATTTCCCGCGCAAAAACGCAGTCAAGCAGGATATGGCCGATTGTTTCCCCCACTTGGTCACAAAAGGGACAGGCCTCCTGGTGATCCAAACCGCGCCTCGTCAATCTGTCAGAGGTCCATCACGTGTTCTTGAGCGCCAACCATGCGAAGAAACGACATCGAAGCGGTGCGCCGGAGCTCCATGTGAAATCTGTAGTGGGGTAATCCCATCCCCAGAACTTAGCATCGTAAGACGACTGAATTGAGTGCTGGCCACTTCTCTCCCAAGTCCAACTGATAGTGTCACCAATACCGGGAAGAAGCTGAATCTGCTGGACGCTGGACCAAAGATGTAGATACTCCAGTAACGCATTTTCCATAAGCTCTGGTCCTAAATCCGCTGCCCACGAGCCCTCCATAAGGGCATGCTGAACCGTGCGCGTAGCCCGAGTGCCCTTGGCCACCATGAAATACATGTTGGGTGCAATCTCCTGAACACGGAATCCGTTCAACCAGCGATCCTCCCAGAAGAAAGTCGAGCTGCCATCCCCCATGGTAGATCTAGCTGCAGCTCTGAAGAGTTGCATGGCCTCATCCGGTACCTTAATTTTGAATTCTGCCCAAGGCCTAGATGGACCAGATCTTTGAAGCCAAGGCCAACGAGACTGCACCGCCTTATTCAACCATCTCAAGTTCGGGATACCAAGCCCACTTCGGCGAGCGCACCTGATTCCAAGCCACCTTGCACTGGCCACCATTTGCTTCAGACTTAGCGCACCAGAGGAACCCTCTACAAATTTTGTTCATCACCACAATAATCTTTGGAGGTAGGTCGAGTGCCGTCATAGAGTGAATTGGCATAGCACACAGAACAGACTGAACAAGGGTCATTCGCCCGCTCTTGGGCATGAATGCGGCCTTCCAATTCGGAAGCTGATTAGCCAGCTTATCCACCAGACCACACAACTGGCCAGTTGTTAGTTTGCGGGTGGACAGAGGCAAGCCAAGGTACTTGCACGGATACGTCCCCATCGGGCACCCGAGGACTCGAGTCACCCTATCCAAGATCACAGAGGAACAATGAATAGGCAAGGCAGCACTCTTGGCCAGGTTGACCCGCAGACCCGAAGCTTCCCCAAACATGTGTAGGAGCGAGGCACACACCTGGAGATCCAAGATGTTTGGCTTGAGGAACACCATGACATCATCCGCAAACATCGAGACCCGATGCTTCATTCCCACTCTATCCAAAGGAGCAATCCGCCCCTAGAAGCGGCCAGCTCAAACAGACGGTGCGAAGGCTCCATTGCCAGAATAAAGAGCATATGGGAAACCGGATCACCCTGTCTGAGTCCCTTCTGGTAGTATATTGGTTTCCCCGGAGTGCCATTCACTAAGATTCTCGTGCTCGGATTGGCAAGCATTCCACACACCCAGGCGATTCACATGTTGCCAAAACCCATTTGCTTGAGGACTTCCACAAGGAACGACCACTTCACCGAATCAAAGGCCTTGGATATATCCAATTTGAGCATGATCGTAGCTTCTCGAAGGGCATGCAATCATCGCGCCATGCACTGAACAAGCATGAAATTATCATGAATGGACCCGCCCTTGACGAACACGCTCTGATGCATCCCCACAAGTCTCGATAGTTCAGGGGCTAAGCTGACCGACAACGTTTTCTCGAAAATCTTAACCGCTCCATGAACAAGACTGAGAGGTCTGAAATCCTTGCTATCCATAGCACCATCAACTTTGGGCAGAAGAGTAATTATGGCCTTGTTGATCGCAGGCAGCCCGCGCATGTCGCCCTGATGAAAGGCCTCAAAAGCCCTCATAAGATCGCCCTTGATGATGGGCCAACATGTTTCATAGAACCGGCCCGTGAATCCGTCCGGGCCGGGTGCTTTGTCCAATGGCATAGACCTGACAGTCTTCTCCACTTCCTCCTCTGTGAATTGAATTTTAAGGTGGGAGTTTTCAATATGTTTGTAAGTTTCAAGCCAAAATCAATCAATCTTGCACTCTTTCTATAAAAGATGCTTTAAAACTGCTATTCAGAGCACTCAACTTTTCTTTGAGGACATAAACATGTCTCATTATTTTTTGACAATAACATGTCTTATTCTTAACAATTTTTAGCTTTTGTTATCATTGCCAATTCCTTTTTTGGGTTTATATTGTTCTATGGTACTGTATGTGAGGTTGTAGACTGGCCTCCATTGGATGTGTGTATGGCTAGTGGTGAAGCTTAGTGTAGACCACCAAAGGCCATGCCCTCCACCACCGAGGGAGTCCTGGATTACGCGGTCCTCGGGCGTCCGGGCTACATAAAGTGGGCCGGACTAATGGGCCACGAAGATACAAGGTAGAAGACTTTCCCCCGTGTCCGGATGGGACTCTCCTTGGCGTGGAAGGCAAGCTTGGCGTGCGGATATGAAGATTCCTTTCTTTGTAAACCGAGTCTGTACAACCCTAGCCCCCTCCAATGTCTATATATACTGGAGAGTTTAGTCCGTAGAGGCATTCCCAATCATACAGACTAGACATCTAGGGTTTAGTCATTGCGATCTCGAGGTAGATCAACTCTTGTAACACATATATTCACCATAGTCAATCAAGCAGGAAATAGAGTATTACCTCCATTAAGAGGGCCCGAACCTGGGTAAACATCTTGTCCCCAGCCTCCTGTTACCTTCGATCCTTAGAAGCACAGTTCGGGACCCCCTACCCCAGATCCGCCGGTTTTGACAGCGACATTGGTGCTTTCATTGAGAGTTCCACTGTGCTGTCGTCGAAAGGCTTGATGGCTTCACCGATCATCTGCAACAATGCTGTTGGGATGGGGATTTTCCTCCTCGGCCAGATCTTCGTGTTCGGCGGCTTCGCACTGCGTGCCAACTCGTTCGGCCACCTGGAGCAGATCGACAGCTACGCCCCTGGTCACCAGATCAGGTTTGGAAATTTGAACTATGCCGATCATATCCGGGGAGACTTGATCTTCCAAGGGTTCGCGGCTCTAATCACCGCTTCTGCCTTAGATCTGGAGCGCTTCACCAGGTTCGACGACAGGAGTCTAGAGCCCGCCGGACTGTGTGCGGCTATCAAGCTTAACACTGAAGAACCGGAGGGGATCGCGCCTCCGGCAGTTATCACAAGGCCGGAATCTTCACTGGACACCGGCTCCGAACCCTCGGAGTCCGTGTCTTACGAGTTCGGCCAGAGAACCTCGGCCCCCATCCAAGCCCCGCTCTTAAACGAGGCTCTAGATTTAATGCGGTCCCTCGCCATCAAAGAGGAACTGCTTCCGAATTATGCCCAGCCTGGACTAGGGGCTGAAAATAGGGAATTTTGCGTCCTACCCACCACCCACTTTATAGCCACTGTCAAAGATCTAATCGACATGCTTGACTACGCCTTCGAAGACATCGACGGTATGGACGACGATGCCGGAGATGAGCTGGCCCAAAACCCGCCGTTCACCGGACACTGGATGACCACCTCCTCATACGACGTATACATGGTGGACACACCTAAAGAAGGCGACGGCGATGATAAGAAGGATCCGGTTGAGGAAGAACCTCCTGAGATACTGTCGAAGCATCGACGTCCGAAGCGCCGCTCTAAATCGCACCATGAAGAAGACAACTACACCGGCACTGGAGAAAATGATACTCCGGAGAACGCCGAAGACCAAGAAGACCCTATCGAACCAACATCCGAACAAGATGATCGGGAGGAGGCGCAAGTCGACCCTAACGAGCAAGCAGGGAACAAAGACTCGGAGGATAGCAACTATCTACCACTATATGAGGACGACGTGAGCCTCGGCAACGAAGATTTTATCGTGCCAGAGGAACCCCTCAAACAGGAGCGCTTTAAGAGCCGGCTAATATCCACGGCCAGAAGCCTAAAAAAGAAGCAGAGGCAGCTTCAAGCTGATCAAGAACTACTCAATGATAGATGGACTGATGTCCTGGCAGCCGAAGAATACGGTCTTGATCGCCTAACAAAGAGTTATCCGAACCGTACGCTGCTACCCCAATTCGGCGACAAAGCATCGGAGCCCATACCACCCGCGCGTAACGCGACTGATGAATGATAACCCTCAATCGTAAGGGATCGAGATAGTCTTCGCGGGTAAGAATAACCCAATTTATTGATTCGACACACGGGGAGCCAAAGAGTATTTATAAGCTTTGACAGTTGAGTTGTCAATTCAACCGCACCTGAAATATACTTACTTGCAACAAAAGATAAGTGGTAACGGTGATATGATAGTGATGGTGGTGATAGTAAAAGTAAACAGCGAAAGTAAATAGCAAAAGTAGCAACTAGTAACCAGCAGGATTTAAAACACTGTAGGCTAGGGAGATGGATGGTTGGGCGCTGCATGGATGAGATATATCATGAATCTAACTTGGGACAAGGCACACGGAAAAGTAATGATCATCTAGGCAAATATCGAACATTAGGCATGTATCCCATAGGTAGTTGTACGTGCTTGCAATAAGAACTTGCACAACATATTTTGTCCTACCATCCCGCTACGAACAGGGCCAAAAGGAACTTATGGAGATTAAGGTGCTCCTGTCAAAGAGCACCGGAACGAAGCAATAAACTCAATGGATACATGTAATCCTCAAACTACGGACCATCCCCTTTGGTGTCCCAAGCTGTCACTTTTGGGATCGCCGGTTCCGGAACGTAATAGGTGCAAACAACTCATAGATAGGATCAAGAACACAAATATATTCATACAAACACATATGGTTCAGACCTGAAATCATGGCACTCGGGCCCTAAGTGACAAGCATTAAGAGTAACAAGTTGAAGCAAAGATGATAAACACCATAGTAGATGATAGGCAACATGCCCCCAACGATCTGATAAACTATTACATGATCTAACTCATCCAATCCCTACCATCCCCTTTGCCTACAGCAGGGAATTACTCACACATGGAAGGAGAAGTCATGGAGGGAGGATGGAGTGGTGATGATGATGACGATGGCGACGATCTCCCCTCTCCGGAGGCCAAATCAGCCTCCAGATTAGCCCTCCCGAAGAAGAACAGAGGGTGGCGGCGGCTCCGCGACGAAAACTGGGAAAACAACTCCTGATCTCGGGTTTTCTCGTCACGGGCTAAATAGAGGTCAAAGTAGGGCACCAGGGGAGGTGGGGCCCACCCAGGCGGCCTGGCGCGGCGGCCAGGGGTGGGGCCGCGCCACCAGGGCGCCTGGCCCCCCTGGTTGCCCTCTGGTCCATCTTCTGGCACAAGGTTCCTTCGGGTGCGTGGATTTTCTGTGATTTTTCGTGGAATTTTCTGAGACACCTAAAAATCCGTTTTCCTGCACACAATAAAACCATACAGGCAGCAATGTTGAAAACAGCGTCAGTCCGGGTTAGTTTAGTTCAAATCATGCAAGAATGAGGTCAAAACAATAGCAAAAGTGTTTGGAAAAGTAGATACGTTTGAGACGTATCAACTCCCCCAAGCTTAGCATATTGCTTGTCCTCAAGCAATTCAGTTCAACGAACTGGACGCGATAAAGAAAACTTTGACAAACTCTTTTGCTTCATTAGATGTATATAAGCATGTACTACGAAAAGGGTCTAGCAAGTATTGAAACAATGCTATGAGGACAATGCACGGAGTAATCCTTCTTTCAAGTGACCAATCACAAATACCTAAAAGTAAATAATATACTACTGAAAATCAAGACAAGATTACATTGCACATAGCTTGAGCATATTAGAGTGGTATCTCGCTAGCCTCCATGAGTGAAGCAAAACATAAATGCAGAAACTCCTCCAGAGTTTTAAAGGAGACTAGAACTAAGAATTTCAGAATAAATAATATCACAAGCATGCAGAAGACAATGTAATACTTTGGGACAATGCACATTACACTCAGAATGACAATTATGCTCTCCTATTTGGTGCTTTGAAGAAAGAAGGTGGAGACTCTCGAACCGTGGAATTTGATGGCGAGGTTGAAAACCCGTGGTCGGAAACAAAAACTAAACATGTACCAGAGCTCTTGGTTTTAAAAACAGAGGTAAAAATGTTTTTGAGAGGTGCATATTTCGTCAACGAATGCTAGTAGATAACCCAATTACTTCTTGAGCTGGACAAGTTTCGAGGAACGGCTCCCGCACGGGGACGATCACATCCCCTTAATCTCCTTTGTTTATCACTGCCAAAGTTTTCTGATTTCTCATGAACAAAGCGTGAAGGAGGGTTTGTTTGTTGTATTATCTTTTATGAGCCGGGCGCACTCTTTGCTAGTTCCTTTTCGTATTAGGGGTTTGCATATTAGACATGCAATCCCGGGGTGAAACTTGTCCAACTTAAAAAGATCATGAATTAACTACTACTTCCTCATGAGCTAAAACAGAGGCACAAAAAGAGAAATGCTTTTGATTAATTTCAAGATGGTACACGAAAGTCTTCGTTAGGAATGGCAGGTAAATACCATGTATAGGAAGGTATGGTGGCTCATATGCATAACTGGTTTAAAGGATTTTGGATGCACAAGCAGTCAGTCCGCTTAGTACAGGTGGAGGTTAGCAAAAGACCGGGAAGCGACCAACTAGAGAGCAATAACGGTCATAATCATGCAGAGCGACAAAGCAACATTGAATCGGGCATGGAAGTGATATAACTATTCCGAAACTCAAAGATCATCAAGGCAGAGCAAACTTTTTAGTCTTAAACATGTGTAAACATGTGCCAAGTCAATCCAAGAATTCTCCAAAGGGAAATACCACCTTAGTATACCAAACTATGAACAGTGCAATGCATGTAAATCATTTCAATAACACATTATATACTCTAGCTATTCGAGACTAGCCACAAGGAAAGCATGAACCACTGGGAGAGCATTGTGAACATAGCACTATGTCGCTACAAGCTGGTCTCTAGATCATAAGTACATGCATATGTACAAAAGTAGAAACAAGAAGAGTTCATACTGGTTTTCCCTTGTTGCTTCCCTTTAGTCGATCTTTGTCATTACTGCCTCGTCACTTGCACGATCGAACGTAGGAAATATAGTTAAATGCCATCACGGACTCGAGCTGAACTCTGAAAACAAAGCAAACTAAAGAGAGAAAGGAAATCTTTTTGTATTATTTCAAAGGTTGAACGAAAGCAAAAGAAAGAGAAAATCTTTTTGTTGTTTTTGCAAAGAAAGAAATAAAGAAAAACGGGCAAAAACTTCGAAAAGATCAAAGCGAATAAAACGGATAATACAATGGAAAAGTGAGAGGGGCACGTACTCCCCCAAGCTTAGGCTTTTGGCCTAAGTTGGTAGTAGCTACTGCCCCCAGGAGCCTCCTGCTCCGGGGGAATGGTGGTGAGTCCAAGGGTCGTAGAAGGATTCTGGCGCGTACACCGAACTCCTCGGATCCTCCCACGAGGAAGGGTCCATACTCCAAGCAGAGGAAGACCCTTCACCAAACTGGGTGACGGTGCCCCCCTGAAAAGGTGGTAACTCACCGTGCTCCTCCTCGTCGGGCACAACCCCCTCCATGGGGTTATGAAACTGATGCTGGGCCATGAACTCATCGAACTGGATAACATCAAAGGACCATCCGTTCCCGCGAGAAAAATCAAACAAAAGATGTGCAGGTAGACGGATCTCGCGTTCCGCGGTAGTTCCGAAACGCAAGATATAGACAAGATTATCAAGCTCAGAAGTCATGGTAACAAACTTATGCCTTTTCATAGCAGCAAGATAAAAACTTAAATAAGTAAAAGGCTTATCATCAGGGTGTGGGGTGCCTTTAAGATATTCTAAGATAAGTGTGGCATAAACGCCACCAAATAAATCTCCCCTGTTACCGTTCATAGCAAGGCGTCGAGCAATTAAGGCACCCAGATTACAATCAGACCTCCCTGAGAGGGCGGCTGCCAGGATAGCAATATCCGACGCAGAAGTGTTGCTCGTGTTGTCACGAGCTAACACCCCTCTAGCAACATAATATGCAAAATACCTGAGGTGAGGGAATAAGATGCTGGAGATCTTTGACTGATGAATATCCCTCGTACCCATGCTGCAGAGAGAGTTGAAGACGGTTTTCAGCTCGGAGGGCTGAGAGGTCATCCTAGCAGTCCGCCCAACGTTTGGCACACCTATTATTTCACAAAACTTTCCCAAGGGCATGGTGATAAGATCATTGTAAATTTTAAACTCAATAGCACCAGAATCAGGGTTATATCTAAAATTGTTAATGAAACCGGAGGTGAGTTTTTGATACTGAGTAACACGGCACGTGACGAGCCGTGTCAGACCTGCATTAGCACAAAGATTATAAAACTCATCCTTGATTCCCGCAGCTTCAAGGAATTCATCACATGGAAACATCATAGCACGTGTTGGACTTGTGTCTTCCAACAACTCTAGGGGCACATGATCTTCATTGTAGCTCACCCTAGCAGTCGAGGGTGAAGCTGCGGCTCTAGTAACTCGATCGGAGTGCGTGGGCCTCTTCTTCTCAAGCCACCCCTTTGCCCTTCCTAACAAACTCATTTCTGAATTTTTTGGCAAATTACAAAAACAAGGATTAAAACAAAGTGGGTTAAGGCAAACTACTCAACTCACTTACCTAAGGCATAAACTTGCATCAAAACTTGGAAAATAAATTTCTACACATGCATGCAAGCTCATCTATACAGCACCAAGAACTACTAAATACTCACAAATGAAGCCACCAATCAGAAATCTAATTGGAGGGGTGGAGGAGTTACATACCAGGGAGTATTTGTTCAAAATCTCAGCTCAAATGGTAGGCTGTAGAGAGAGATCGAAGAATCGCCTCCAAGAGCAGCAAGAACGCAAGAGCAAGTGCAGAAATCGTGTTTTTGGAGAGAAAGAGAGAGGGAGGAAGAAGACTTACCTGGAGGGGGGCCTTGTGGGCCCCAGGCGCCCTGTGGGCGCGGCCAGGGGGCAGGCCGCGCCAGCTGGCCGCCTTGGCCACTGGTGGGTCCCCCTGGTCAGCCCCAGGCACCTCTGGGTCACTCTCGGCATAGAAATTTTTATTTTTATTTTTCTGGATTTTTTCTGAAAACTTCACTGTTGAAATTTTTTCGAAGTTCAAAAAGGCTGCAAGACTTTCTGAAAACTTAAAGTAGTGATTAGTATTTGAAGCTTCAAAACATAAACACTTGGTACAACAAGGAGAACAAAAACTAAAACAAATGAAAACATAACAAGCTCAACTTTTTATCTATATAAAACATGTTCACTAGTAAGGTTGATCAAGTCTTACCAACAAACAGGCGATATATAGAGCAAAAAGTCTCACCTCTTACGAAGTGATCACTGAAGCTTTACTTTAATGGACATTGTCCCCACCATAATAGTTTTGTATTTGTGATGCACATGTAGTGGACAGTCCCATTCTCCAATCTTCACGGTCTCGATATTTTCTATAGAGTTGAGGCCATGCCTCGTGTCAGTCTTCTTTGGAAAATACACCGTGTGTTCTTTATCATTCACATTGAAGGTAACCTTCCCTTTATTGCAATCAATAATAGCACCTGCGGTGTTAAGAAAAGGTCTACCAAGAATAATGGACATGCTCCCATCCTCGGGCATGTCAAGCACAACGAAATCAGTAAGGATCAAACAATTAGCAACTTCTACGGGAACATCCTCACAAATACCTATCGGAACGGCGGTTGACTTGTCAGCCATCTGAAGAGAGATATCTGTAGGAATTAGTTTCTCTAAACAAAGCCTCTTGTAAAGAGAGAGAGGCATAACACTCACTCCTGCTCCAAGATCACATAAAGCAGTTTTGACATAATTATTCTTTATGGAGCAAGGAATGGTGGGTATACCTGGATCACCAAGCTTCTCAGGAATCTTGCCACTGAAAGAGTAGTTAGCAAGCATAGTAGATATTGCTTCATTAGGAACTTTTCTTTTATTAGTGACAATATCTTTCTTATATTTTGAATAGGGAGGTAACTTAATAGCATCAGTCAAAGGGATTTGAAGAAAAAGAGGTTTAATCCACTCAAAAAACTTATTGTAATGCTCTTCTTCTTTAGATTTGATAGACTTACCTGGAAAGGGCATGTGTTTCTGTATCCATGGTTCTCTTTCCTTCCCATGTCTTCTTGCGACGAAGTCTTCTCTAGTGTACCTCTTACGTTTGTGAGGTGCTTCTTCCTCTCGAACTTCAGGCGGATCATTCTTCTCATTATCCTTACCTTCAGGTTCGGCACCATCTTCAGTCTCAGCATCGGAGATAGATACACTGTTGGGATCAACAGATGGCTCTTCATTTGTAATAGGATCATTGGAATTGTCAGCCTCCTTATGTTTCTTCTTCTTCTTCTTCTTTGGAGAGCCAACAATTTCTTCTTCCTGCATTTGAGAATCCTGCTCGATTCTCCTCGGATGCCCCTCTGGATAGAGAGGATCTTGAGTGCTAGTTCCTCCTCGGGTCTTAATCCCGAGGGCCTGCAAATCATCTTGTTTGGCATTGTTAGCAAGCAAATCTTTTTGCACATTAGAAATTTGTTCAAGCTGAGTTTGAACCATATGAAAATGCTTCACAAGACATTTAACATCATTAACTGTTCTTCCTAGAACATCAAGCAAACTTTTGATAGCAAGGGAATCATCATGCAATTGACTTTGTATCCTCTCATTAAAATGATTTTGTTTCATAATAAAATTATCAAACTCATCTAAACATTGATCAGGAGGCTTACCATGAGGGATGTCACTTGCGTTGAAATCTAAAAGAGAGTGTACCTCTACCATAGGAGGGTGAGTGGTAGGCTCACACAACTTCTCAATAGGGGGTAGATTCTTCACGTCCTCAGTTTTAATACCCTTCTCTTTAATAGACTTCTTTGCTTCTCGCATATCTTTGGGGCTTAGAACAAACATGCCCCTCTTCTTTGGTGGTGGAGGTGGTTCAGGGACGGACCAATCTTTATGGTTTTTGGCAATCCTGCCCATCAAATCCTCTACATCGTCCGGTGTTCTTTTCCTGAAAACACAACCAGCACAACTGTCCAAATAGGACCTGGATTCATCAGTAAGACCAGCATAAAATATATCGATTAATTCATTCTTAGGGACTTCATGTCCTGGTCTAGCCCGAATCAGACCACAGTACCTCCCCCAAGCTTTAGGGAGGTGCTCATCCTGCAACTGTTTAAAGTTATAAATTCTTTGTAAAGCAGCATGTTGCATATGAGCAGAAAAGTACTTATCAACAAAAGAATGAGCTAAGTCTTGAGGACTCTTAATGGAACCACATGGGAGGGAATCATACCATGTTTTAGCACCTTCCTTCAAAGAGAAAGGAAGAAGCTTAGTCACATAAAAGTTTCGTTTCTTCTCATCCGGGGTAAACAAGCCACCCAACTCAGTGAGTTTGGTCAGGTGTGCAATAGCATCATCATTTTCTCTGCCATAAAAGGGGTCAGCTTCAACCATAGGTATAAGTGAAAGATCAACAGAGAAATCATAATCAGGATCATCGATGCATATAGGAGATGTAGCAAATTCAGGATCAGGAACAGTCTTGTTCTTTAAGGAGTGTTTTTCAAGCAGCTTCTTAATAGCTTCAGGGTCCGAGCCGGCAAACTCTGTCAGTTCCCTGCATAAATCATCATCAAGCATAATGTAATCATCATCAAGGAGTCTCTCCTTGAGTTTAGTCAAGTCAGGATAATCATAAGTTCCACCAATAGGGTAGCGAGTAACAGGAATTTCAATTCCAGACTTTTTTGCAGCAGCAGCGATCTGTTTCTCAAGAGCATAACCAAGTGAACTAATATCATCAAGAGTAGTAGAAGCATCATCAAGAGTATCGGACATAGTAACAGATTCAGTAGAAGCATCATGTGGTGGCGGTGAGGCAAACTTACTCATAACAGAAGGTGAATCAAGTGTAGCACTAGTGTTCAGAACAGTACCTCTTCTTGTAGTGGATAGTAAGATCGGAACCTTGGGGTCTCCTTTCTTACCCATAGCTGATGAAGTGCAGCAGGTAGGATACTCCAAGTAGACTTGTAAATATTGCTATGCTCCCCGGCAACGGCGCCAGAAAACGGTACTCGAGAACCCTCAACCGTACGGATCGAGATAGTCTTCGCGGGTAAGAATAACCCAATTTATTGATTCAACACACGGGGAGCCAAAGAATATTTATAAGCTTTGACAGTTGAGTTGTCAATTCAACCGCACCTGAAATATACTTACTTGCAACAAAAGATAAGTGGTAACGGTGATATGATAGTGATGGTGGTGATAGTAAAAGTAAACAGCGAAAGTAAATAGCAAAAGTAGCAACTAGTAACCAGCAGTATTTAAAACACTGTAGGCTAGGGAGATGGATGGTTGGGCGCTGCATGGATGAGATATATCATGAATCTAAGTTGGGACAAGGCACACGGAAAAGTAATGATCATCTAGGCAAATATCAAACATTAGGCATGTATCCCATAGGTAGTTGTACGTGCTTGCAATAAGAACTTGCACAACATCTTTTGTCCTACCATCCCGCTACGAACGGGGCCAAAAGGAACTTATGGAGATTAAGGTGCTCCTATCAAAGAGCACCGGAACAAAGCAATAAACTCAATGGATACATGTAATACTCAAACTACGGACCATCCCCTTTGGTGTCCCAAGCTGTCACTTTTGGGATCGCCGGTTCCGGACCGTAATAGGTGCAAACAACTCATAGATAGGATCAAGAACACAAATATATTCATGCAAACACATATGGTTCAGATCTGAAATCATGGCACTCGGGCCCTAAGTGACAAGCATTAAGAGTAACAAGTTGAAGCAAAGATGATAAACACCATAGTAGATGATAGGCAACATGCCCCCAACGATCTGATAAACTATTACATGATCTAACTCATCCAATCCCTACCATCCCCTTTGCCTACAGCAGGGAATTACTCACACATGGAAGGAGAAGTCATGGAGGGAGGATGGAGTGGTGATGATGATGACGATGGTGACGATCTCCCCTCTCCGGAGGCCAAATCAGCCTCCAGATTAGCCCTCCCGAAGAAGAACACAGGGTGGCGGCGGCTCCGCGACGAAAACTGGAAAAACAACTCCTGATCTCGGGTTTTCTCGTCACGGGCTAAATACGGGTCAAAGTAGGGCACCAAAGGAGGTGGGGCCCACCCAGGCGGCCTGGCGTGGCGGCCAGGGGTGGGGCCGCGCCACCAGGGCGCCTGGGCCCCCCCTGGTTGCCCTCTGGTCCATCTTCTGGCACAAGGTTCCTTCGGGTGCGTGGATTTTCTATGATTTTTCGTGGAATTTTCTGAGACACCTAAAAATCCCTTTTCCTGCACACAATAAAACCATACAGGCAGCTCTGCTGAAAACAGCGTCAGTCCGGGTTAGTTTAGTTCAAATCATGCAAGAATGAGGTCAAAACAATAGCAAAAGTGTTTGGAAAAGTAGATACGTTTGAGACGTATCAATGAACCTGACCGACCGCCACGTGGTCGGGATAGAACGACAACTCAAGCCGAACACCAGCCTGCACCACCTCGCCGAAAAAGCAGAGAGACAACAGCTCGGGGATACACATATGACCTATGACAGGACCCGGAAAATAGAGCCGGCCAGACCAAATCTATTTACGGATCGCGGGGGCGTGCCCCGGCACGAGAGAACTGTTACCAATCCTGGTGCGACAAGCAAAACCACGCCCGGGCCGAAAACCGCGTACGGACTTCATCCGAACTGTATCGTGACGTGGCCTGATAGAGAGGCGCCGCACACCCCATATGCTTCACCGATGAGGTAATGGAGCAACAGTTCCCAGAAGGGTTTAAACCCGTGAACATTGAATCATATTATGGCACAACAGATCTCGCAGTATGGATTGAAGATTTTCTTCTCCACATTCACATGGCTCGCGGTGACGATCTACACACCATCAAATACCTTCCCCTAAAACTTAAGGGGACAACTCGACACTGGTTAAACAACCTTCCAAAAAACTCTATTGGATGATGGGAAGACGTGGAGGATGCCTTTAGAGACAAGTTCCAAGGCACCTATGTTCTCCCTCCAGATGCCGATGACCTAAGTCATATTGTCCAGCAGCCCGGAGAGTCCGCCAGAAAATTCTGGACTAGGTTTCTCATTAAAAAGAACCAGATTGTCGATTTCCCAGACGCAGAAGCCCTAGTGGCCTTTAAACATAGCATTCGCGACGAATGGCTCGCCCGACATCTCGGCGAAGAGAAGCCGAAGTCCATGGCAGCCCTCGCTGCACTCATGACACACTTTTGCGTGGGAGAAGACAGTTGGCTAGCCCATAGCAGTAATAATACAAGCGAGCCGGGCAACTCCGAAGCTAGGAATAGCAATGGTAGGCCCCGACGCAACAAACACAAGCGCCGCAGCAACAACGACAATACCGAAGACACGATGGTTAAAGCTGGATTCAGTGGCTCAAAGTCCGGTCAGCGGAAGAAGCCATTCAAAAGGAATAGAGAGGGCTCATCTAGCTTGGACCGAATACTCAACCGACCCTGCCAGATTCATGGCACCCCCGACACACCTTCTAACCATACCAACCGAAGTTGTTGGGTCTTTAAACATGCCGGTAAGTTAAATACTGAACATAAGGAGAAAGGGTCGCCCAACAAGGATGACGATGACGAAGAGCCGCGGCCATCGAAAACAGGGGGTCAGAAGAAATTTCCCCCCGAAGTCAAAACGGTAAACATGATATACGTCACCCACATCCCCAAGCGGGAGCGGAAACGCGCGCTAAGGACGTCAACGCGATAGATCCAGTCGCCCCCAAATTCAACCCATAGTCAGCCTATCCGATCACCTTTGATCGTAGAGACCATCCGACCAGTATCTGTCATGGAGGTTCGGCCACACTAGTCGTCAATCCAATCATCGATGGTTTCCACCTTACGCGAGTCCTCATGGACGGCGGCAGCAGCCTTACCCTGCTCTACCAGGACAAATTCCGGAAGATAGGTATTGATCCGTCAAGGATCAAGCCCACCAAAACTACCTTTAAAGGAGTAATACCTGGTGTAGAGGCCCGCTATACAGGCTCCATCACATTGGAAGTCGTCTTCGGTTCGCTGGATAACTTCCAAAGCGAGGACTTGATCTTCGACATCGTCCCCTTCCGCAGCGGCTATCATGCACTGCTCGGACGAACTGCATTCGCTCGCTTCAATGCGATCCCGCACTATGCTTACCTCAAACTCAAGATGCCCGGCCCCCGTGGTGTTATAACAGTCAATGGAAACATGGAACACTCCCTCTGTATCGAGGAGCACACTGATACTTCCATTTTGCATCATGCTTATATGTTGATATTTACTGCTTTATGGGCTGTTATTACACATTATGTCACAATACTTATGCCTTTTCTCTCTTATTTTACAAGGTTTACATGAAGAGGGAGAATACCGGCAGCTGGAATTCTGAGCTGGAAAAGAAGCAAACTATATAAACCTATTCTGCACAACTCAAGAAGCCCCGAAACTCCACAGGACAGCGTCTCAGAAAATATAAAAAATATCTGGCGAAAGAAGATCACCAGGGGGGGCACCAGCTGTCCACGACGGTGGGGGCGCGCCCCACCTCTCTGGGCGCGCCCCCTTCCTCGTGGGCCCCCAATGCCCATCTTCTCCTATATGAGGTGTTTTGACCTGGAAAAAATCATAAGGAGGCTTTGGGGACCAGACGCCGCCGTCTCGAGGCGGAACCTTGGCGGAAACTAATCTAGGGCTCCGGTAGAGCTGTTCTGCCGGGGATACTTCCCTCCGGGAGGGGGAAATCGTCACCGCCGTCATCACGAACAACTCTCCCATCTTGGGGAGGGCTATCTTCATCAACATCTTCACCAGCACCATCTCCTCTCAAACTCTAGTTCATCTCTTGTATCCAATCTTTGTACCCAAACCTCAGATTGGTACCTGTGGGTTGCTAGTAGAGTTGATTAGTCCTTGTAGTTGATGCTAGTTGGTTTATTTGGTGGAAGATCATATGTTCAGATCCATTATGCATATTAATACCCCTCTAATCATGAACAATATTATGTCTTGTGAGTAGTTACTTTTGTTCCTGAGGACATGGGAGAAGTCTTGCTATTAGTAGTCATGTGAATTTGGTATTCGTTCGATATTTTGATGAGATGTATGTTTTCTATCCTCTAGTGGTGTCATGTGAACGTTGACTACATGACACTTCACCATTATTTGGGCCTAGAGGAAGGCATTGGGAAGTAATAAGTAGATGATGGGTTGCTAGAGTGACAGAAGCTTAAACCCTAGTTTATACGTTGCTTCGTAAGGGGCTGATTTGGATCCACTTGTTTCATGCTATGGTTAGGTTTACCTTAATACTTCTTTTGTAGTTGCGGATTCTTGCAATAGAGGTTAATCATAAGTGGGAGGCTTGTCCAAGTAAGGACAGCACCCAAGCACCAATCCACCCACATACCAAATTATCAAAGCACCGAACGCGAATCAGATGATCGTGATGAAAACTAGCTTGATGATAATTCCCATGTGTCCTCGGGAGCGCTTTCCTGCATATAAGAGTTTGTTCAGGCTTGTCCTTTGCTACAAAAAGGATTGGGCCACCTTGCTGCACCTTATTTACTTTTACCTTTTGTCACTTGCTACCAATTACCTTATCACAAAACTATTTGTTGTCTATAATTTCAGTGCTTTGCAGACAATACCTTACTGAAAACTGCCTATCATTTCTTTCTGCTCCTCGTTGGGTTCGACACTCTTACTTATCGAAAGGATTACGATAGATCCCCTACACTTGTGGGTCATCAAGACTCTTTTCTGGCGCCGTTGCCGGGGAGTGAAGCGCCTTTTGGTAAGTGGAATTTGGTAAGGAAAAATTTATATAGTGTGCTGAAATTTATTGTCACTTGTTACTATGGCTCATAATCCTTTGAGGGGCTTGTTCGGGGTATCTTCACCCCGACCAGAAGATCAAAGAGTTGCTCCTCAACCTACTGCACCTACTGAAAATGTTTGCTTTGAAATTCCTTCGGGTATGATAGAGAAACTGCTTGATAATCCTTTTACAGGAGACGAAACACTGCATCCCGATTTACACCTAATCTATGTGGATGAAGTTTGTGGATTATTTAAGCTTGCAGGTATGCCCGAGGATGTTATCAAGAAGAAGGTCTTCCCTTTATCTTTGAAGGGAGATGCATTGACATGGTTTAGGCTATGTGATGATATTGGATCATGGTACTATAATCGTCTGAAGTTGGAATTTCATCAGAAGTTCTACCCCATGCACCAGGTTCATCGTGATCATAATTATATCTATAATTTTTGGCCACGCGAAGGAGAATCCATCGCTCAAGCTTGGGGGAGGCTTAAGTCAATTTTATATTCATGCCCCAATCATGAGCTCTCAAGAGAAATGATCATTCAAAAATTTTATGCTCGACTTTCTCTTAATAATCGCTCCATGCTCGATACTTCTTGTTCTGGTTCTTTTATGATGAAGACTATTGAATTCAAATGGGATTTATTGGAAAGAATTAAACACAACTCTGAAGATTGGGATCTCGACGAAGGTAAGGAGTCAGGTATAACCCCTAAGTTTGATTGTGTTAAAGCTTTTTATGGATACCGATGTTTTCCGTGAGTTTAGCACTAAATATGGACTTGACTCTGAGATAGTAGCTTCTTTCTGTGAATCATTCGCTACTCATGTTGATCTCCCAAGGAGAAGTGGTTTAAATACCATCCTCCCATTGAAGTAAAAGTAGTTGAACCTGTTAAAGTTGAAGAAAATACTATCACTTATAATGTTGATCCTATTGTTCCTACTGCTTATATTGAGAAACCACCTTTCCCTGTTAGGATAAAGGATCATGCTAAAGCTTCAACTGTAGTTCATAAGAGTAATACTAGAACACCTACACCCTCTGAGAAAATTAAAGTTGAACCTAGTGTTGCTATGGTTAAAGATCTCTTGGTAGAAGATTTAGATGGACATGCTATTTACCTCCAAGAGGAATCTGCTAGAATAGCCAAACCCGATGCTAGGAATAAACATAGACCTATTGTAGGCCTGCATGTTATCTCTGTTAAAATAGGAGATCATTGCTATCATGGTTTATGTGACGTAGGTGCTAGTGCGAGTGTAATACCTATATCCTTATATGATGAAATTATGCACGATATTGCACCCGTTGAGCTAGAAGGTATAGATGTTACTATTAAGCTTGCTAATAGAGACACTATCTCACCAATTGGGATTGTTAGAGATGTTAAAGTCTTGTGTGGGAAAGTTAAATACCATGCAGATTTTCTTGTTCTTGGTTCCCTACAAGATGACTTTTGTCCCATTATATTTGGTAGACCCTTCTTGAACACTGTTAATGCTAAGATAGACTGCGTGAAAGATATTGTTACTGCTGGTTTTGGGGATATGTCTCATGATTTTAGCTTTGCTAAATTCCGTAGACAACCCCTTGATAAAGAATTACCTAGTAAGGATGAAATTATTGGTCTTGATACTATTGTTGTGCCTCCTAATGATCCTTTAGAACAATATTTGCTAGATCATGAAAATGATATGCATATGAATGAGAGAAGGGAAATAGATGAAATATTCTTTAATCAGGGACTCGTATTGAAAAACAACTTGCTTGTTGAAATCCTAGGGGATCCTCCTCCACCCAAGGGTGATCCCGTGTTTGAACTTAAACCTTTACCTGATAATCTTAAGTATGTTTATCTTGATGAAAAGAAGATATATCCTATTATTATTAGTGCTAACCTTTCAGAGCAGGAAGAAGAAAGATTATTGAAAACTCTGAAGAAGCACCGTGCTGCTATTGGATATACTATGGATGATCTTAAGGGCATTAGTCCCACCTTATGCCAACACAAGATAAAATTGGAAGAAAACGCTAAACCAGTTATCGATCATCAACGACAGTTAAATCCTAAGATGAAAGAAGTGGTAAGGAAGGAAATACTAAAGCTTCTAGAGGCAAGTATTATTTATCCAGTTGCTGATAGCCAGTGGGTAAGTCATATCTATTGTGTCCCTAAGAAGGGAGGTATGACTGTTGTTCCTAATGATAAATATGAATTGATCCCTCAAAGAATAGTTACAGGTTATAGGATGGTAATTGATTTCCGTAAATTAAATAAAGCTACTAAGAAAGATCATTACCCCTTGCCTTTTATTGATCAAATGCTAGAAAGGTTATCCAAACATACTCACTTTTGCTTTCTAGATGGTTATTTTGGTTTCTCTCAAATACCTGTGTCAAAAGAGGATCAAGAAAAGACCACTTTTACTTGTCCGTTCGGTACCTTTGCTTATAGACGTATGCCTTTTGGTTTATGTAATGCACCTGCTACCTTTCAAAGATGCATGATGGCTATATTCTTTGATTTTTGTGAAAAGATTGTTGAGGTTTTCATGGATGAGTTCTCCATTTACGGAACTTCTTTTGATGATTTCTTAAGCAACCTTGATCGAGTTTTGCACAGATGTGAAGACACTAATCTTGTCTTGAATTGGGAGAAGTGCCACTTTATGGTTAATGAAGGCATTGTCTTGGAACATAAAATTTCTGAAAGAGGTATTGAAGTTGACAAAGCTAAAGTTGATGCTATTGAAAAGATGTTGTGCCCTAAGGACATCAAAGGTATACGAAGTTTCCTTGGTCATGCCGGGTTTTATAGGAGGTTCATAAAGGACTTCTCCAAAATCTCCAAGCCTCTGACTAATCTCTTACAAAAAGATATTCCTTTTGTCTTTGATGATGATTGTCTAGAAGCATTTGAAATACTTAAGAAATCATTGATCTCTGCACCTATTGTCCAGCCTCCTGACTGGAATTTACCTTTTGAGATTATGTGCGATGCTAGTGACTATGCTGTAGGTGCTGTTCTAGGACAAAGAGTTGATAAGAAATGGAATGTTATCCAATATGCTAGTAAAACTCTAGACAATGCCTAGAGAAATGATGCTACTACTGAGAAAGAATTTTTAGCAGTTGTATTTGCTTGTGATAAGTTTATGCCCTATATTGTTGATTCTAAGGTAACTATTCACACTGATCATGCTGCTATCAAATACCTTATGGAAAAGAAAAATGCTAAACCTAGACTTATTAGATGGGTTCTCTTGCTACAAGAATTTGACTTACATATTATTGATAGAAAGGGAGCTGAGAACCCCGTTGCAGATAACTTGTCTAGGTTAGAGAATGTACTTGATGACCCACAACCTATTGATGATAGCTTTCCCGATGAACAATTAGCTGTCATAAATACTTCTCGTACTGCTCCATGGTATGCTGATTATGCTAATTATATTGTTGCTAAGTTTATACCTCTTAGCTTCACATACCAGCAAAAGAAAAAGTTCTTATATGATTTGAGACATTACTTCTGGGATGACCCACATCTTTATAAAGGAGTAGATGGTAATATTAGACGTTGTGTACCTGAGCATGAACAGGAACAGATCCTACGCAAGTGCCACTCCGAAGCTTATGGAGGACACCATGCTGGAGATAGAACTGCACATAAGGTATTGCAATCCGGGTTTTATTGGCCTACCCTCTTCAAGGATGCCCGTAAGTTTGTCTTATCTTGTGATGAATGTCAAAGAATTGGTAATATCAGTAGACGTCAAGAAATGCCTATGAATTATTCACTTGTTATTGAACCATTTGATGTTTGGGGCTTTGATTATATGGGACCGTCTCCTGCCTCGAACGGGTACACACATATCCTAGTTGCTATTGATTACGTTACTAAGTGGGTAGAAGCTATTCCAACTAGTAGTGCTGATCACAACACCTCTATTAAGATGCTTAAAGAAGTTATTTTTCCGAGGTTTGGTGTCCCTAGATACCTAATGACTGATGGTGGTTCACACTTTATTCATGGTGCTTTCCGTAAAATGCTTGCAAAGTATGATGTTAACCATAGAATTGCATCCCCTTATCACCCACAGACTAGTGGTCAAGTAGAACGGGGTAATAGAGAGTTGAAATTAATTTTGCAAAAGACAGTTAATTGGTCTAGAAAGAATTGGTCCAAGAAACTTGATGATGCATTATGGGCCTATAGAACTGCATACAAGAATCCTATGGGTATGTCTCCATATAAAATGGTTTATGGAAAAGCTTGTCACTTACCTCTTGAGCTAGAACATAAGGCATATTGGGCTATCAAAGAGCTCAATTATGATTTCAAACTTGCCGGTGAGAAGAGGTTATTTGACATTAGCTCTCTTGATGAATGGAGAACCGAGGCCTATGAGAATGCCAAGCTGTTTAAAGAATAAGTTAAAAGATGGCATGACAAAAGGATACAAAAGCGTGAGTTTAACGTAGGTGATTATGTATTGCTATAAAACTCTCGTTTAAGATTTTTTGCAGGAAAACATCTCTCTAAGTGGGAAGGACCTGACGTTATCGAGGAGGTCTACCGTTCCGGTGCCATAAAAGTCAACAACTTCGAAGGCACAAATCCAAAGGTGGTGAACGGTCAAAGAATCAAACATTATATCTCAGTTAACAATATAAATGTTGAAACCAATGTTATTGAAACCGTAACCTCGGAGGAATACATAAGGGACACTTTCTAGAACGATTCACACTCCGAAGAGGTATGTGATACTATAAGTAAACCGACTCCAAAACAGTTCTAAAGACAATTTTTCTCCGTTTTGGAATATATAGAAAATTAGAAAAATAAGTGGCAGTCTGGAAGAGACACGAGGCGTCCACGAGGGTGGAGGGCGCTCCCCCTGCCTCGTGGGCATGCCGTGTGCCTCCCGGACTCTGATTTCTTATATGTTACTCCTTTTGGTCGGTAAAATAACATTATATATACCCCCGAAGGTTTCGACCTGTGTATCACGCAAAAATCTTTTGTTTTCGTTTCGAGCTGTTGTTTTTGACAGATCTAGATCATCATGGTGTCTTCCAACACCCCCAAGGACAAGTTCTTCGAGAAGGTCATCAACCCCTACCTTGCGGAGGTGCTGCATCATCCTCAAACCATGCAGTTGCATGAGGGGGTGCTACACATCCGCGATGTTGAGGGGCCAAGGAGGACTGGAAGCGTGGAGACAAGACTCGAAGTAATGGAGCAGCAAGTTTTCAAGTGCCAAGGTATGGTGGAACGAGGACTCAACGCCAACCACATGATGATCTCGGAGCTCGCCAACAACCTCAAGCTGGACTCAAGGATCTTTGGGGAAGCTATGTCCAATCTTCAAGAGAAAATCGAACACCTCCAAGCCCAGATCTATGAGCTGCAAAACCAAAACTGTGAGTATGAATATAGATTCAAAAAGATGAGTTTGGCTGCATATTTGAGTATCCCGGAGACTCGATCATCCTTCTACGATGGTGAGCCCATGCCTTGGAAGGTGGACAACAACCCTACATCACCAACAACTCCATCATCACCACCTCCGAAGAAGGAGACATAATCATATGGGTATGGGCACTCCCCTTGGCAACTGCCAAGCTTGAGGGAGTGACCCCGGTATCGTATCACCATCACTCCTATCTTTACAGTTTTTCTTAGTTCGATCCTTTTGGTAGTATCTTGATCTAGTAGAATAAAGTTAGCATGATCTAGTTGTGAGCTTTTGCTTTATGATCTTTACCCTTTGTAATCGAGTCCGTGAGCTATATAATAAAGATTAGTGTTGAGTCAAGGGCTTGATTTCCTCACTTTGGTCATGATAGAAAAGGGGGGGGGGACATAAAGAGTATCCAAGAGACATATTGATCTTATGGGAGGTAATGACTTCACATATAAAGAGTATGATGAACAAAAGTTGTTGGGAGTTGACAGACATAGTTTTGGTTATCGTTGCAATTAATAGGAAGTAATAAAGAAAGAGAGGCTTCACATACAAATATACTATCTTGGACATCTTT